>BSBM01001009.1:7302500-7902500 GCA_027924585.1 Larix kaempferi
AAATTACTTGCATCACCACCAATAACCTTTCATAATCACATAACTCCATCTAATCATTAGAGAAATTTTGAGGTCAAAAAAGGGCCTCAAAACAAAGAAAATGTACTATAAAATACAACCAATCACATTCTAGTAGATGACATCATCCCCCTTGGTGAGGTGGCATTGCATGAGTTAAGAATGCTTATTTGTCAATTTTTTTATGGTGGATGAAAACACATAGTTAACCAAGGTAGTGGTGTAAGTACTTTTAAGTCATAAAGTAAAGTACTCATAATGATAGTCTTTTCATAAAATAATATTATTGTCATTTTCAAGTAAAGTACTCATAATGAATGTCTTTTCACACTTTCACATAAAATAATATTATTGTCATTTTCAAGTGAAGTACTCTTAATTCATAAAGAAAGTCCTTTCACATTTTTTTATAAAATAATATATTATCATTTTTATGTTTTTAATTTTAAATTATATATTCACTACATTCTTCTTAATAACATAATGTCAAACTAATAAAGAATAATAATAGATTTAATAAATAATAATAATTCAATGTGGATTATAATAATATTATTGACATTTTACATGTAAATAAATTCTCAATTAAATTACATTATTAAATTCATGAGAAAAGTACTAAATATAAAAAGTCAACATAAAATTTAAAAAAAAGCTCTTAAAAATGTTTTTTATTATTTAATTTCATTTGCAAGTTCAAGACAAATAAATGTTAAAGGACAATACATTTTGGAGAATTTACAATGAATCTTAGTCACATCAATGTAGACTTATTTTATTAATTTTATTTCTAGTGAATTTTGAAAAGTAACTCAACCATGGTTATTTATATTGTGCATAGAAAATAGTGTGGGAGGTGACTTGTCATAAATACCTACCCCATAAAACCCCCAATTCATAATATTTTAATATATCTCATAGTTTTGTAGTACATCTCTTGGGAGGCCCTTTTTTGACCTCAAAATCTCTCTAATGACACAAACATTTATTGAATTCCTCGTGATTTCACTACAACAACTCACACAAACACCTAAAGAATCAAACTCTTAATCTTTTGAGGCTATTTTCTCTCATCCAAAACATGGAAATGAAGTGAGTAGGAGCTTCTCCTTTTGTAGGGAATGTTCTCCTACTAACATCCCATACCACCATCCAATTGAGTTCCTAGAGGTGATGTTGTTGTTATATCGAGGGCATTATCAATAGATTTTAATATTATATGAAAACATTCTCACTAGATGTTGTTGTACATAATCAATTGCTACATCGAGTTTTAATAATCATGCACATCGAGTTTTGATATCTTATTTGTTATTTATTCTTGCAAGGGTGATATTTTTGTTTTGTTAAAAAACATATTGAATATGGGAAACATACATAATAATAAAAGAAAGTCTAGAAGGAAGGAGACACCCCCTGAAAAGGCCCATGAGATAAGAGAAAAGGCCAGGTTGTACATGGAAAACCATAGAAATCAAAATGTTAGTGCCTTAGATCCATCAACAAGCAATGACGAAGTGGTTGAATTCAATCAAATATTGGTTGATGCCGAGTATGAAGGGATGGATGTTTAACAAGTTGTTAATTGGAAACCTCCCCAAGAAGAGCACACACATGTCGAACACACTCCCTTGCAAGACCAAATTTTGAACGAAGGGCCACAACAAACCGTTGACGAGACTCGTACTTCCTTTCCAACTCCTTTTCCTCAACTATCAAGCGGACGACGAAGAAATCCAAGACGTATTCATGTGAATGAAAGTTAATTTTCAAGACTTCAAGGTAATTTTTCCAAATGCACTATTGATTTCCATTGTAACAGGATAATCAAAGAATTTTTTGAATCCAAAACCGATGCAGCAAAATTTCAATTGTTTATGGCTTTGTTAAAATCACATTGTCTAGCTCATGTTAGGAGAATTTTGGGCATAAAGGTATTTATAAGTTCAGAGGCCAATAATCATGTTGTTATAAATCTACAGTCTGCATTTAATTTGATTGGAAAAACTTCTCATACAAAATATTTTAATGCGTCCCACTGTGTACTGTCGAAATCAATTGTAGACAAATCCACAAGGAAACGTCGCTTGCTATCACACACATGTAAAATATTTAAAGTAGATAGAAATACTCTTCAAAAGTATTCTTCTATTAGAGAAAAAATTGAGACGCTAGGCCAAAAATATTGTTGGGCCTTTGTTGGTAGGTTACCTCATTTAGACATGAAGCTTATTGATGTTGTTAAAGAACTAGTACACAAGTTTGTTGGTTGTGGAGCCAGATCTTCCAGTCTCATAGATGATATTGTCTTAGACGTGCACCCCGGAGGACTGTACACCCATTTTGCATTTTTAGGGGTTCGGGGGCAACCCCCCTGAGAAATTTTTTAGGGGTTGTTTTCGCCAGCTGTTTTGCGGGCCCATGGTTTTGGGTATCCCGTGGTATTTTTCCCATTGTATTTTCCCTATAAAAGAAAGATATTGTAATACAGCTAGGGTTGATGTATTACGTTTTATGCATTGTAAATATCTCTAAGATTAGGAGAGAGACTGTGAGACAGTGAAGAGGAAGTGCAGCGGCTATGCTGTAGGTTGTATCCCTTCACCTTGTTGGACGGTAATAATAATAAGGATTGGAAAATTCAGTGTGGACGTAGCCCAAGTTGGGGTGAACCACGATATATCTGTGTCTCTCTTGTAATGTGTGTGATATTATATTTGCATTTATGTTTATTTTTATTGCTCTACGATCCTGTTTTTCTAACAATTGGTATCAGAGCCAAAGATCTATTTGGCAGATAAACCCGCAGGAAGCTAGGGTTTATGGTTCGAGTGGGAGCAATGGCAGAAGAAGGAAAGTTTAAGTTCGAGAATTTTAACGGCCAAAACTTCCAGTTATGGAAGATGCAAATGGAGGACTATCTGTACTAGAAGGATCTATTCCTACCGTTGGGAGGAAGAGCAAAGCAGTCGGCAGCCATGAAGGACGAAGAATGGGAGGTTCTTGATAGAAAGGCTCTGGGAACAATATGACTGAGCCTAGCTTCGTCGTTGGCTTTCAATATCTCAAAAGAAACAAAAAATGGAGGGTTTGATGAGCGCACTGGGTAAGTTGTATGAAAAACCCTCAGCCTCCAACAAGGTATTTCTAATTAAGCGTTTATTAATATGAAGATGTCTAAAGGTGGATCTGTTACTGATCATTTAAATGAGTTTAATACGGTTACAAATCAGATAAGTTCTGTAAGTGTGAACTTTGATGATGAGGTTAGGGCTCTTCTAATCTTGTGTTCATTTCCAGAAAGCTGGAATAGCTTGGTCATGGCTGTAAGTAACTCTGTCTCTGGTTCAAACACCTTGAAATTTGATGATGTTATTGGTGTTATTCTTAGCGAGGAAATGCAAAGAAAAAGCACAGATGAGACATCAGGTAATGCGTTGACCATGGAGAGCAGGGGAAGACAAAAGGAGAGAGGAAAGAGCCAAGGTAATCATGGCAAGTTTAAAACGGGAAGATCCAAGTCCAGACTGGGAAAAATAGAGTGTTGGAACTGTGGAAATAAAGGACATCTGAAGAAAGACTGTAGATATCTAAAGAAGAAAGGAGATGCACAGAAGGCAACTACCCAGGAAACAAATGTAGCAGGTGATGTGTTACAAGATGCTTTGATTCTTGCATAAGATAATACTAGTGATTATTGGGTAGTAGATTCAGGAGCTTCATGTCATGCTACACACCATAGGAAATACTTTCATGAGTATGTTCCTGGTGATTTTGGACATGTTTGATTGGGTGATGATGAGCCATGTAAAATTATTGGAATGGGTAAGGTATGGATAAAAATTAAGAATGGAACTTAATGGATGCTGAAAGATGTTAGGCATATTCCTGCTATGAAAAGAAATCTGATCTCAACAGGGAAGTTGGGAGATGGCGACTGTCTATCTACATTTGGAGAAAAGTGGTGGAAGATCACTAAAGGATCAATGGTGATAGCAAAAGGAGATAGGATAGGTACGTTGTATTTATGTCCTCATAATACTAACCATTCTATCTCTTTAGCTTCCACAGGAACAGATACAACATTGTGGCATCATAGGCTTGGCCACATGAGTGAGAAAGGGATGCATATTCTCCACTCAAGGAAGTTGCTACCAGATTTGAAGCAGGTAAGTTTGGAATTCTATGAAAATTGTGTTTATGAAAAACAGAAGAGAGTCAAATTTCTCAGGGTTGGGAAATAGAAGAAGAATGAAAAGTTAGAGCTAGTGCATACAGATGTATGGGGACCAGATCAGGTATAATCTCTTGGTGGCTCTCATTATTATGTTACATTTATTGATGATGCAACTAGGAAAAATTGGGTTTATTGCATTAGACAGAAATCTGATGTGTTTGCTACTTTTAAGAAGTGGAAAGCTTTAGTTGAGAATGAGACAGGGAAAAGGTTGGTGTCTCAGATTTTATAATGGAGGTGAGTACTGCGGTAAGGAGTTTGATAGTTACTATTCATACCATGGGATTCGTAGAGAGAAGACAATCCCAGGAACACCACAAGAAAATGGCGTGTCAGAAAGGATGAACAGAACGATCATGGAGAGTGCAAGGTGTATGAGACTGCATGCAGGGTTTCCCTTACAGTTTCGGGTGGATGCTGTAAATACTGTTGTTTATTTAATAAACAGAGGACCTTCAAGTGCTTTGGATGGTGGTATTCCAGAGGAGGCATGGACAGATAAAAAGGTAAACTACTCATTTCTGAGAACGTTTGGTTGTGAAGCATTTGTTCATATTGATAAAGAAAATAGAACAAAGCTTGAAGCTAAATCCAATAAATGTACCTTTATTGGATATGGGGTTGATAAATTTGGTTATCGCTTATGGGATTATGAAAATAACAAAATCATCAGGAGCAGAGATGTGATATTCAATGAAAAGGTCATGTATAAAGATCAGTTGCAGGGAAAGAAACAGGAAAATGAAACCACAGAGTACACAGTACTTGATGAAATTCAAGAAAATGAAGTTCCAAAGGTGCCAGAAAATCAAGAACAATAGCAAGTACCTGAAACTCCTACAACTACAAGAATATCTACCAGGTTAAGTAGACTCTCTGAACGATACTCTCCTTCAATGTATTATTTGTTGATGACTGATGCTGGTGAACCGGAATGTTATGAAGAAGCAATGCAGGTGGAAATTAGAAAGAAGTGGGAGCAAGGCATGAATGAGGAGATGGACTCATTGGTAGGAAACCAGAATTGGGTTTTGGTTCAGTTGCCTGCTAGTAAAAGAGCATTGCAGAACAAATGGATTTGCAAGTTGAAGGAAGAAGAAGGAGGCAAGAAGTGGTACAAGGCCAGACTTGTTGTAAATGGGTTTGCACAAAAGAAAGGTATATATTTTGATGAAATATTTTCTCATGTTGTTAAGATGACTTCAACTAGGACTATTTTAAGTCTAGTGGTGGTAGAATATTTGCATTTTGAACAGTTAGATGTAAAAACAACCTTTCTCCATGGGGATTTGGAGGAAAAGATATATATGCAGTAGCCACAAGGGTATGAATTCAAAGGGAAGGAGGATTTGGTATGCAGGTTGAAAAAGAGTTTGTATGGCTTGAAGCAAGCTCCAAGGTAGTGGTATTTAAAATTTGATAGGTTTATGACAGAACAAGGTTATAGTAGATGTCATTCTGACCACTGTGTTTATTTCAAAAAGCTAGACAATAAAAGATATATTATCTTGTTATTGTATGTGGATGACATGCTTGTTGCAGGGTCTAACATCCAGGATATAAATGTACTCAAAAGGAAGCTATCTAATTCATTTGCGATGAAGGATTTGGGTGTTGCAAAGCAAATCCTTGGTATGAGAATAACGAGAGACAGGAAAAATCGCAAATTGACATTGTCTCAGAGTGAGTACATACAAAAGGTGTTGGAGAGGTTCAGAATGCAAAATGCAAAACCAGTTAGTATACCTTTGGCCAGCCATTTCAGTTTAAGTAAGGAAATGTGTCCCAAGACACAGGAAGAGACAAATTACATGTCCAAGATTCCCTATCAATCAGCAGTTGGCAGCTTGATGTATGCCATGGTGTGCATAAGACCAGATATTGAACATGCAGTGGGAGTTGTGAACAGATATATGAACAATCCAAGTAGAGAACATTGGAGGGCAGTACAGTGGATTTTCAGGTATTTGAGAGGTACCACCACTCAGGAATTATGCTTTGGAGGTTCAGACACTATTCTATAGGGATATGTTGATGCAGATATGGCAGGTGATAAGGATAACAGGAGGAGCACCATAGGGTATGTGTTTACTGTAGGTGGAACAACAGTAAGCTGGATTTCAAAACTGCAGAAGGTTGTTTCACTTTCAACAACGGAAGCAAAGTATGGTTCTATTATAGAGGCTAGTAAAGAGATGATTTGGCTGCAGAGGTTTATGGAGGAAGTGGGTAAGAAGCAGAAGGATAGCAGGTTGTATAGTGAAAGCTAGAGTGCCATTCACCTTGCAAAGAACTCAGCATTCCATTCGAGGACTAAACATATATAGCTCAAGTACCATTCAATACACTCTGTTCTGGAAGATGAACTGTTGAAGCTGGAAAAGATACATACTAGCCAGAATCCTGTAGACATGTTCACAAAGGTAGTGACCAGAGAGAAACTGATAAATTTTCGAAGTCCAAGTCCAGCAAGTGGAGCAGCGGTGGAGTTGCTGTGATCAGTCTCCAAGTGGGAGATTGTTGGTTGTGGAGTCAGATCTTCCAGTCTCATAGATGATATTGTCTTAGCCATGCACCCCGGAGTACTGTACACCCATTCTGCATTTTTAGGGCTGTTTTCGCCAGCTATTTTGTGGGCCCATGGTTTTGGGTATCCCGTGGTATTTTTCCCATTGTATTTTCCCTGTAAAAGAAAGACATTGTAATACGG
Source organism: Larix kaempferi (assembly GCA_027924585.1). NCBI lineage: Eukaryota > Viridiplantae > Streptophyta > Pinopsida > Pinales > Pinaceae > Larix > Larix kaempferi. The sequence continues at coordinate 7,309,466 of BSBM01001009.1, forward strand.
CTAGCGTTGATGTATTAGGTTTTATGCATTGTAAAGATCTCTAAGATCATGAGAGAGACTGTGAGATAGTGAAGAGGAAGTGCAGTGGCTGTGCTGCAGGTTGTATCCCTTCACCTTGCTGGATGGTAATAATAATAAGGACTGGCAAATTCAGTGTGGACGTAGCCCAAGTTGGGGTGAACCATGATATATCTATGTCTCTCTTGTAATGTGTTTGTGATTATATTTGCATTTATGTTTATTGTTATTGCTCTGCGATCCTGTTTTTCTAACAAAGTTTTGGTATGATAACATTAGACTGTCATGGAATCAAAGAGATGTGTTAAAGTTGAGAAAAGGTGTTAAGGGGTGTGAAACCCATGTCAATCACTTCCTTGACATGACCAAACATAACTCTATGAGAGGTTCAAGAATGAGCACACACAATTGAACTTGGGCCAAAGGTCCTTTGAAAAATGCAAACCCTGGTATGTTAGAATTTGCATTGATCGCAACACATGTTGTTGTAGATACCATGTAGAATTTGACTACTATTATGATACATATAGACATTTATTTTGTGATTTGCATACTAACATTGTGCAGGACTGCCCATCGTTACAACCATCGAATGCATCCAAAGAATTTATACATAGCATAATGTGTCCAAGACTTGAAGGACACAAATATTATAAAAGATCATGTTTATATGGGGCATGTTCCAGGTGCAATGAATTTTCATTATTGAGCCACTTCATCCATGAAACCGAGTAGAAATGCAGAACTTCAAGTACATAACATATCAAGTAGATAGTGCGAAGGAAAGCAAAAAAATTGCATTGGTGAAGTCACGGGTAATCTAAGTTTGCATACTTTCATCCTGTACATGTTGAATTTATACATATATATTCAGATTGCAAATGCCACGTTGTATTAATGCCCTTGGTTTTGTGGAAACAGGTACAAATTTGTGATTTCATGAAGGAATTCTACCAAAAAACTGAGCAATATGTACAACATGTCCATGTAGCACGATGGCAGGATGAACAATACAGACATTGCAGGGACACCTTTCCCATTGGAACAATATTGTCGGTTGTGGACTTTGCTGAAAACTACACCCTGCAGCCACAAAATGAGATTCAAATTCAATACTACCATTCAAACCAAGTTAGCATAATGGTCCATATCACGTATAAGCATGCGCTAGAGAGCAGAAATGACATGAGGATAATATTGAAAGAGACCAACTTGTACATCAGTGATGATAGATGCCACGAACTGCATTATGTGCATCGTTGCTTCATAAATTTCTATGATCAGCTGAAGGAGAGAGGTATACAGATGGATCAACATTGGATATGGTCATATGGTTGTGCAGGCCAATTCAAAAATGCACATGTATTCTAGTGGTTGAGTATTTTTCACAAGACGTATGATGTGCTGCATATACGAAACTATTTTGAGACTGGGCATGGAAAGGGAGAGCATGATGGGGCTAGAGCATGTCTCAAAAATTCCCTACAGAGGGAGGATATCAAGTGCATGAAAAACCATGATATTCGGGATGCAGAATCCATAGTTCAATGGTTCTCTGAAAAAATGTCAAATCGAACCACGAAGCAGAACAAACCAACAGGTAGAGGACATGTTGTCAAAAATTTCTGGCAGGTGGTTGATATAGATCGTGTGAGTTCTTATAGTTGTAGTACTATACAAGGCACTCGTGTATTTCATATAGTTCGAAGCTCAAACAACCCCTTATTTGAAATATGGACGTGGAAACTTGCTTGCTTTTGTGGGCCTTGTAGCAGTTGTGAGTGGGATGAGTGTGAATCAATGGTTTGGGTTGATGAATGGGATCATGTATCACTTGCAGTGGACCCACGTGCAATTATCGAAACAATATAGTTAGAGGAAGGCCAATCCTCTATTTCAAATGAATATGATCATATATCTGATCTTGTACATCCAGGTAAACATTTATGCATTCATATCCTGGTTCCCTCCTTGTTTTTGTTATTATCCAAGTTATCAAACCACTACTTGACAACTTGTTGCAATATGACCGTAAAATGCATTTTTGCAGGACACATATACGCAGTTGTCACCACGACAGACATCGGAATTGGCATGAATTATTGGCTAGCACGATGCATCCAGGGGAAGAAAACCCTCCTAGCATCATTAACCAATAGTGAAGGAATTACCTTTACAACTGGATCGATGGTTGTTCAGGGAGAATATCTTACAGTAGATGGAAAGGGACCAAATAACAATGGCTACACATACACGGATTATATACCAAGTTCACGGGTGTATCACTTTATGCACTTGATCGTTGGTACAAACATCCAACTACAATCAATGTCAATGAAGTCATCAAACAAGGTACGCTACTTACTACCTCATGCAGAGCACGAGAGGTTGTTTGAGACAATAAAAATAGAGAAGATTCATAAGGCCTAATTGATTGAGGTACATAGTATAGTTATGTGATTGTTTATTCATGCATGTCTAATGTTATTCATGTTATATATTTTATTAGATATCGTTATCTTATATCGTTTATTTGATGTTTGAGTTATGTTTAAGTTACTATTACAATACATTGATGTTTTACACCATTATATGTTTTACACCAATCACTCCAATTCAAGTTTCCATCCCCTTAGGAAAAATTTACATGAATAAACAAGATTGAAAACTCATCTTATATTAGAACATTTACAAATATTCAATAGAAATTAGAATCAATACACATTAATGAGTACACATTTTCCATTCACAAATCACAATGAGACACATAAATGCATTGAAATTTGATAGACATTGGGAAATAGCTAAAGATGTGGGAACCATATCTCAGAATCACACTATATGGGTTGGAAGCTAGATCTACATATTCCTTCTAAGAAGTAGAACCTAATATAGCTTAAAGACCCTGATCTAGCCCTAGAAACTAGACAAAAAAAAATGTATCCTTAGAAAGCGTAATGTGGACCTACAACCCTGTAGACCTAATCTAGAATACTTATATAGACCTAGAGATGTAACCTAGGCCCAGATACCTAATCTATCCCTATAGAACCTAATCTAGCTTATAGACCCTGATCTAGCCCTAGAAACGGACAAAACAAATCTAGCCCTAGAAATCCTAATGTGGACCTACAACCTTGGAGACCTAATCTAGAATACTTATCTATCCCTAGAGATGTAACCTAGCCCTGAAGACCTAATCTAGCCCTATAGAAACTAATATAGCTTATTGACCCCCTTTTGCAAAATTGGAATGGCCTTCACTGAGCAAAACCCTAGTTCCAGAGATGGCACAATAGGAAAGTTTCTGGTCATTGGAGGCACAATGTAGGGGATACCCCTGCTAGAACTTGATGTCCCAAATACACCGGAATCGATGGCTTCGCGATTGGAGTCACGGTTTTGGTGCTATGGGAATTTTGGTCAAGCACCCTATGGCCATTCAAGGACACTTTGAGGATTTTCTCTGGGGGCAGGGAACCCCAACCGGCAAGCAGACTTGGGTTCCGTCAATACACCCACATTCACATGGCCATCGTGTCCATTTTCACCATGGACATGCATGCCCAGGAGCATTAAGATGAGAAATGACCCCCTTGAGAAAGATTGGAATGGCCTTTAGTGAGCAAAACCCTAGTTCTGGAGATGGCACAATAGGACTGTTTCCGGGTGTTGGAAGAATGGTGGGGGGGGTCCCCCAACTAGAACCCGGCATCCTAAATCCACCGGAATCGACATCTTCACGATCAGAGTCATGGTTTTGGTGTTATGGTAATTTTAGTCAGGCACCCCGTGGTCATTCAAGGATAATATGAGGATTTGCTCAGGGGGCACAAAACCCAAACCGGTGAGCAGAATTGGGTTCCGTCAACTCCCACACGTTCACATGGCCATCATGGAGGTGTTCATGATGGTCATGCATGCCCAGGAACCTTTGGATGGAAATTGACCCCGTTGAACAAGATTGGAATGGTCTTCATTGAGTAAAACCCTAGTTCCGGAGATGGCACAATAGCACCGCTTTCAAGAATTGGAGGCATGGTGTGGGGGGGGGGAACTAGAAATCGACGCCCCGAATCCATCGGAATCGATGGATTCACGATTAGAGACATTGTTTTGCTGCTATATGCATTTTGTTCAGGCACCATGTGTCCATTCAGGGACACTTTGAGGATTTTCTCCGGGGGCACAGAACCCAAATCGGTGAGCGGACTTGGGTTTCGTCAACTCCCACGTGTCCATGTGTCCATTTTGGATGTGTTCATGATGTCCACGGACACCCGGGAGCCTTCGGATCATAAATGACCCCCTTGAGAAAGATTGGCATGGCCTTGATTGAGAAAAAACCCTAGTTCTAGAGATGGTACAATAACACCATTTACGAGCGTTGGAGGCACATTGTGGGGGGGGGCTTAGATGAAACCCAGTGTCCCAGATCCATCGAAATTGATAGATTCACGATCAGAGTCATGTTTTTTCTTCTATGAGAATTTTGGTCAGGAACCCCGTGGTCATTCAGGGACATTTTGAGGATTTGCTCCGGGGGCACGAAACCCAAATCGGCAAGCAAACTTGGGTTCCATCAGCTCCCACACGTGCATGTGTCCATTTTGGATGTGTTCACGATGACCAAGCTCAACAGGGAGCCTTCAGATCATAAATGACCCCCTTGAGCAGTATTGGAATGGGCTTCATTGAGCAAAACCCTAGTTCTGGAGATGGCACAATAACACCATTTTTGGGCATTGGAGGCACGGTGTGCCCACCCCAACTAGAACCCGGCATCCCAAATCCATCGAAATCGATGAATTCACGATTAGAGTCTTTGTTTTGATGCTATCGGAATATTGGTCAGGCACCCCGTGGCCATTAAGGGAAACTTTGAGGATTTGCTTCGAGGGCACAAAACCCAAACCGATGAGCGGACTTGGATTCATTCGACTCCCACACGTGCATATGGCCATCTTGAACGTGTTCACCATGGCCACGCACGCCCAAGAGCGTTGGGATGAGAAATCCCCCCCTTGATCAAGATTGGCATGTGTGTAGGTGTGTGTGTGTGTGTAAATTCCATCGCATGTCCTTTATGGATCGAAGTGTTTGTTTATTTTTTATATGAATGGTTATGATGATGATGATTATGATTATGATGACTATGATCATCTTGATGATGATTGGTCCTCTATATATAATTGGATCTTATTGCTAATAATATTCAGAACTTTTGGGTTATACACTTGGTCCTCTAACCATTTGATAAATTTATTTACAAAACGAGAGCATATGGCATGCATTTATAAATGGCCTTTTAAACTTCTAGGTTATACACTTGAACAGTTTTTCAAAACCCTAGGTCAAATACGATGATTTTTATTTTCACCAATATTAGAAATATGAAGCATCCACAACATGGGGGACATCATGCAGATTCCATCCATGTCAATTCCATCCTCTGCAACCGCATCCTCTCTCCTTGGTGGGCATTGTACTAGGATAGTGTAAATCATGCCAGAGGGCACTTTTCGCAGGCCAATATCTTCACCCTCAATTATTTTTTTGGAAAAATAATCATATGGTTAGATGCACAAACCAACAATCTACATTCCTATATCCTCATAATTAATTAATCAATCAAATACAGAAGCTGGTGGGCATTTTCTTGAGGCTACTTAGGCAGTTTTACTAGAAGAATTTATACTTGGCCAAATCCTTCAATTTTCAAGGTGAATTTTTATTTCACCAAAACACTGAAAATATGATACCATACAATAGTATGTGAAAATCCTCAAAGCATATCTAAGAGCTGATGTATACCTCGCAAGAAAGATTAAGATTAAGCAGGAAAATAGAAGAAGAGTGGACAATCCAGTGTAAAAGAGCAACATAATTATGATACACTAGAACTTAGATAGAAGCAGAATAACATCACACACTAATTCATTAATCATATTATGAACAATATATAATACAATGGTGGAGAGGATTCGAATGCCAAGGTGGAAATTTGAATTATCCTGCATGGGAATGGCTTATCTTCACTAGGATTCGTCATCATCATTAGTGGAGTGTCAACAATACACCATTAGGAGTCCTAATCATCATCAATGGAGTCATCAATGCACAAGTAACAGTCAACCAGGTGTCAAACTGAGTCTAACTGAGTGTGGTAGGTGTAACTAGCACATGGAAGCACTAATTTAGTGAAGGAGGCTCATTGGAGGGCGCATGGGAGCTGACTGGAGTCAAAATAGTCAATATAGGCTCTGTGGAGGTCCATCAGAGTGTTTCAATGAGTTACCTAGGCCATTTGTCCCTAAATCAAGGAGCAGATCCATAAATCAAGGAACTAACTGAGTGGTAGGTGAGAGAGGGCGCCTTTCACATTTGGTAGGTGAACAGAGGGCTCACTAAGAACTAGGAGGGATAGAAATGATCAGAAAGAAGCTCTCGGGGCTAGCAAAATGGGGACTAGGTGCTGGGACTGATGACTGGGATGCATGCAAAAATGCTTGCATTAATGAAATGCAAAATAATGATAATTCTAGTAGGACTAGGATGGAGTATAGGAATATCCCAACATAGTATACATCTAACTAAGGTCATCACAACTGGTTTCACCTTCAGATTCATCATCCTCTCTCCTTGGTGGTCATTTTACTGGGATAATGTAAATCATGCCAGAGGGCACTTTTGGAAGGCCACTATCTTCACCCTCAATGATTGTTTTGGAAAAATAATCATATGGTTAGATGAAAAAACCAGCAATATACATTCCTATATCCTCATAATTAATTAATCAATCAAATACAGAAGGTGTTGGGAATTTTCCTAGGGCTACTTAGGTAGTTTTACTAGAAGAATTTATACTTGGCGAAATCCTTCAATTTTCAAGGTGAATTTTTATTTCACCAAAACACTGAAAATATGATACAAGATAATAGCATACATCTAAATGATCTCATTGCAACTGGTTTCACCTTCAGATTCATCGTCCTCTCTCCTTGGTGGGCATTTTACTGGGACAATGTAATATAAATCATGCCAGAGGGCAATTTTGGCAAGCCAATATCTTCACCCTCAATCTTTTTTTTGGAAAAATAATCATATGTTTAGATGCACAAACCAACAATATACATTCCTATATCCTCAAAATTAAATAATCAATCAAATACAGAAGGTGGTGGGCATTTTCTTGAGGCTACTTAGGCAGTTTTACTAGAAGAATTTATACTTGGCCAAATACTTCAATTTTGAAGGTGAATTTTTATTTCACCAAAACAATGAAACTATGATACTAGACAATAGTATACACCTAACTAAGCTCATCATAACTGGTTTCACCTTCAGATTCATCATCCTCTCTCCTTGGTTGGCATTTCACTGGGACAATGTAAATCATGCCAGAGGGCACTTTTGGCAGGCCAATATCTTCACCCTCAATGATTGTTTTGGAAAAAAAATCATATGGTTAGATGCACAAACAAAAAATATACATTCTTATATCCTCAAAATTAATTAATCAATCAAATATAGAAGGTGGTGGGCATTTTCCTAAGGCTACTTAGGTAGTTTTACTAAAAGAATTTATACTTGGCCAAATCCTTCAATTTTCAAGGTGAATTTTTATTTCACCAAAACAATGAAACTATGATACCATAAAATAGTATACATCTATATGATCTCATCACAACTGGTTTCACCTTCAGATTCATCGTCCTCTCTCCTTGGTGGGCATTTTACCTGGATAGTGTAAATCATGTCAGAGGGCACTTTTGGCAAGCCAATATCTTCACCCTCAATGATTGTTTTGGAAAAATAATCATATGTTTAGATTAAAAAACAAACAATCTACATTCATATATACTCAGAATTAATTAATCAATCAAACAAAGAAGGTGGTGGGCATTTTCCTAGGGCTACTTAGGCAGTTTTACTAGAAGAATTTATACTTGGCCCAATCCTTCAATTTTCATGGTGAATTTTTATTTCACCAAAACACTGAAAATATGATACCAGACAATAGTATACATCTAAATGAGCTCACCACAACTGGTTTCACCTTCAAATTCATCTTCTTCTCTCCTTGGTGGGCATTTTAATGGGACGATGTAAATCATCCCAGAGGGCACTTTTGGAAGGAAAATATCTTCACCCTCAATGATTGTTTTGGAAAAACAATCATATGGTTAGATGAAAAAACCAAAAATATACATTCCTATACCCTCGAAATTAATTAATCAATCAAATACAGAAGGTGGTGGGAATCTTATTGAGGCTACTTAGGAAATTTTACTAGAAGGATTTATATTTGGCCAAATCCTTCAATTTTCAAGGTGACTTTTTATTTCACCAAAACACTGAAACTATGATACTAGACAATAGTATACATCTAACTGAGCTCATCACAACTGGTTTCACCTTCAAATTCATCATCCTCTCTCCTTGGTGGGCATTTTACTAGGACAGTGTAAATCATGCCATAGGGCACTTTTGGCAAGCCAATATCTTCACCCTCAATGATTGTTTTGGAAAAATAATCATATGGTTAGATGTACAAACCAAAAATTTACATACCTATATCCTCAGAATTAATTAATCAATCAAATACAAAAGATGGTGGGCATTTTCATGAGGCTACTTAGGCAATTTTACTAGAAGAATTTATACTTGGCCAAATCCTTCAATTTTCAAGGTGAATTTTTACTTGGCCTCCAAATAGAAATCGGTGCCCTGAATCCATCAGAATCAACGGATTCGCAATCGAAGTCACGGTTTTGCATCTACGGTCATTTTGGTCAGGCACCTCATGGCCATTTAGGGACACTTTGAGGATTTTCTCCGGGGTCACGGAACCAAAACCGGCGAGCGGACTTGGGTTTATTCATCTCTCGCACGTCCATGTGGCCCTTTTGTATGTATTCACGATGGCCACGCACGCTCGAGAGCCTTCGGATGAGAATTGAACCCCTTGAGAAAAATTGGAATGGCCTTCACTTAGAAAAACCCTAGTTACTGAGATGGCACAATAGCACTGTTTTCGAGCCTTCAAGGAATAGTGTGGGGGTTCCCCTAACTGAAACCCGGTGTCCCAAATCCACCAGAATCAACGGATTCACGATCGAAGTCACGGTTTTGGTGATATGGACATTTTGGTCAGGCACCCCGTGGCCATACAGGGACACTTTAAGGATTTTCTCTAGGGTCACTAAACCCAAATCGGCGAGTGGACTGTTAGAAAAACAGGATCGCAAAGAAATAACAATAAACATAAATGCAAATATAATCACACACACATTACAAGAGAGATACAGATATATCGTGGTTCACCCCAACTTGGGCTACGTCCACACTGAAGTTGCCAGTCCTTATTATTATTCCGTCCAGCAAAGTGAAGGGATATAACCTGTAGCACAACCACTGCACTTCCTCTTCACTGTCTCACAGTCTCTCTTCTTGATCTCAGATATCTTTACAATGCATAATACCTAATACATCAACCCTAGCCATATTACAATGTCTTTCTTTTATAAGGGAAATACAATGGGAAAATACCACGGGATACCCAAAACCATGGGCCCGAAAACTGTTGGAAAAAACAACCCCAAATTTTTTTCTCGGTGGCGTTTCCCCTGAACCCCCATTTCTCGGGGGCACTGCCCCCGAACCCCCATTCGCGGGGGCTCCGCCCCCACACCCTCTTAACTCGAGGGTGTTTCCCCCGAAACCCAAGGTATGGGAATGAGTGTACAGTCCTCTGGGGTGCACGGCTGGGACAATATCATCTATGAGACTGGAAGATCTAGCTCCACAACCAACAATATCCCACTTGGAGACTGATCACAGAAAATCCACTACTATTGTACTTGCTGGACCTTGGACTTGGCAACTTTCTCATCTTTATCTTCATGCTAGAATGGCAACTGAAACCGAGCAGGAACTCAGTTTCTCTCTGGTCACTACCTTTGTGAACATGTCTGTAGGATTCTGGCTAGTATGTATCTTTTACAACTTCAACAGTTCATCTTCCAAAACAGAGCTTATGAAATGGTACTTGAGCTGTTTATGTTTAGTCGTGGAATGGAATGTTGAGTTCTTTGCAAGATGAATGGCACTATGGCTCTCACTATACAACCTACTATCCTTCTACTTCTTACCCACTTCCTCCATAAAGCTCTGCAACCAAATAATATCTTTACTAGCCTCTATAACAGCAACATACTCTACTTCCGTTGTTGAAAGTGCAACAACCTTTTGCAATCTCGAAATCCGACTTACTACTGTTCCACCTACAGTAAACACATACCCTGTGGTGATCCTCCTGCTATCCTTATCACCTGCCATATTTGCATCAACATATCCGTGTAGAACAGTGTCTGAACCTCCAAAACATAATGCATGAGTGGTAGTACCTCTTAAATACCTGAGAATCCACGGTACTTCCTTCCAATGTTCTTTACCTGGATTGTTCATCTATCTGCTCACAACTCCCACTGCATGTGCAATATCTGGTCTTGTGCACACCATGGAATACATCAAGCTGCCAACTGCTGATTGATAGGGAATCTTGGACATGTAATCTGTCTCTTCCTGTGTCTTGGGAGACATTTCCTTACTTAGACTTAAATGGTTGGCCAAAGGTTTACTAACTGGTTTTGCATTCTGCATTCTAAACCTCTACAACACCTTTTGTATGTGCTCACTCTGAGACAATGTCAATTTGTGATTTTTCCTGTCTCTCGTTATTCTCATACCAAGGATTTGCTTTGCAGCACCCAAATCCTTCATCTCAAATGAATTAGCTAGCTTCGGTTTGACTACATTTATATCTTGCATGTTAGACCCTACAACAAGCATGTCATCCACATACAATAACAAGATAATATATCTTTCATTGTCTAGCTTCTTGAAAGAAACACGGTGGTCAGAATGACATCTACTATAACCTTGTTCTTCCATAAACCTATCAAATTTTAAATACCACTACCTTGGAGCTTGCTTCAATCTATACAAGCTCTTTTTCAACCTGCATACCAAGTTCTCCTTACCTTTGACCTCATATCCTTGTGGCTTCTGCATATATATCTCTTCCTCCAAATCCCCATGGGGAAAGGCTTTTTTTACATCTAACTGTTCAAAATGCAAATATTCTACCGCCACTAGACTTTAAAATAGTCCTAATTGAAGTCATCTTAACAACAGGAGAAAATATTTCATCAAAATCTATAGCTTTCTTATGTGCAAACCCCTTTACAACAATTATGGCCTTGTACCGCTTCTTACCTCCTTCTTCTTCCTTCAATTTGTAAATCCATTTGTTCTGCAATGCTCTTTTACCAACAGGCAACTGAACCAAATCCCAAGTCTGGTTTCCTACCAATGAGTCCATCTCCTCATTCATGCCTTGCTCCCACTTCTTTCTAGTTTCCACCTGCATTGCTTCTTCATAACATTCTGGTTCACCAACATCAACCATCAACAAATAATACATTGAAGGAGAGTATTGTTCAGGGAGTCTACTTAGCCAGGTAGATCTTCTTGCAGTTGCAGGAGTTTCAGGCACTTACTATTGTTCTTGATTTTCTGGCACCTTTGGAACATCATTTTCTGTAATTTCATCAAGTACTGTGTACTATGTGTTTTCCTTTTCCTGTTTCTTTCCCTGCAACTGATCTTTATACATGACATTTTCATTGAATATCACATCTCTACTCTTGATGATTTTGTTATTTTCATAATCCCATAAGCGATAACGAAATTCATCAACTCCATATCCAATCAAGGTACATTTCTTGTATTTAGCTTCAAGCTTTGTTCTATTATCTTTATCAATATGGACAAATGCTTCACAACCAAACGTTCTCAGAAATGAGTAGTTTTCATTTTTACCTGTCCATGCCTCCTTTGGAATACCACCATCCAAAGCACTTGAAGGTCCTATGTTTATTAAATAAACAACAGTATTTACAGCATCCACCCAAAACTGTCAGGGCAACCCTGCATGCAATCTCATACACCTTGCACGCTCCATGATCGTTCTGTTCATCCTTTCAGACACACCATTTTCTTGTGGTGTTCCTGGGACTGTCTTCTCTTTATGAATCCCATGGTATGAACAGTAACTATCAAACTCCTTGCCGTAGTACTCACCTCCATTATCAGATCTGAGACACTTCAACCTTTTTCCTATCTCATTCTCAACCAAAGCTTTCCACTTCTTAAAAGTAGCAAAAATATCAGATTTATGTCTAATACAATAAACCCAAGTTTTCCTAGTTGCATCATCAATAAATGTAACATAATAATGAGAGCCACCAAGAGATTGTACCTGAGCCGGTCCCCATAAATCTGTATGCACAAGCTCTAACTTTTCATTCTTCTTCTGTTTCCCAACCCTGAGAAATCTGACTCTCTTATGTTTTCCATAAACACAGTTCTCACAGAATTCCAAACTTACCTGCTTCAAATCTAGCAGCAACTTCCTTGAGTGGAGAATCTGCATCCCCTTCTCACTCATGTGGCCAAGCCTATGATGCCACAGTGCTGTATATGTTCCTGTGGAAGCTAAAGAGATAGAATGGTTAGTATTATGAGGACATAAATACAACGTACCTACACTGTCTCATTTTGCTATCACCATTGATCCTTTAGTGATCTTCCACCACTTTTCTCCAAATGTAGATAGACAACCGCCATCTCCCAACTACCCTGATGAGATCAGATTTCTTTTCATAGCAGGAATATGCCTAACCTCTTTTAACAGCCAGTCAGTTCCATTCTTAACTTTTATCCATACCTTACCCATTCCAACAATTTTACATGGCTCATCATCACCCAATAAACATGTCCAAAGTCGCCTGGAACATAATCATGAAAGTATTTCCTATGGGGTGTAGCATGACATGAAGCCCTTGAATCTACTACCCAATAATCAATAGTATTATCTAATGCAAGAATCAAAGCATCTTGTAACACATCACCTGCTACATTTGCTTCCTGGGTAGTTTCCTTCTATGCGTCTCCTTTCTTCTTTAGAGATCTGCAGTCTTTCTTCATATGTCCTTTCTTTCCACAGTTTCAGCACTCTATATTTCCCAGTCTGGACTTGGATCTACCCGTTTTAGACTTCCCATGATTACCTTGGCTCTTTCCTCTCTCCTTTTGTCTTCCCCTGGTCTCCATGGTCAACGCATTACCTGATGTTTCACCTGTGTTTTTTCTTCGCATTTCCTCGCTAAGAATAACACCAATAACATCATCAAATTTCAAGGTATTTGAAGGAGAGACAGAGTTACTTGTAGCCATGACCAAGCTATTCCAGCTTTCTGGCAATGAACAAGAGATTAGAAGAGCCCTAACCTCATCATCAAAGTTCACACTTACAAAACTTAGTTGATTTGTAACCGTATTAAACTCATTTAAATTATCAGTAACAGATCCACCTTCAGACATCTTCATATTAAATAAACGCTTCATTAGAAATACCTTGTTGGAGGCTGAGGGTTTTTCATACAGCTTACCCAATGCGCTCATCAAACCCTCTGTTGTCGCTTCTTTTGAGATATTGAAATCCACCAACGAAGCCAGGCTCAGCTGTATTGTTCCCAGAGCCTTTCTGTAAAGAACCTCCCATTCTTTGTCCTTCATAGTCGTCGGATGCTTTGCTCTTCATCCCAATGGTAGGAATAGATCCTTCTAGTACAGATATTCCTCCATTTGCATCTTCCATAACTGGAATTTTTGGCCATTAAACTTCTCAACCTTCAACTTTCTTTCTTCTGTCATTGCTCCCACTTGAACCAGAAACCCTAGCTTCCTGTGGGTTTATCTGCCAAATAGACCTTTGGCTCTAATATCAATTGTTAGAAAATTAGGATCGCAAAGCAATAACAATAAACAAAAATGCAAATATAATCACACACACATTACAAGAGAGACACAGATATATCGTGGTTCACTCCAACTTGGGCTACATCCACACTGCAGTTTCCAGTCCTTATTATTATCCCGTACAGCAAAGTGAAGGGATACAACCTGCAGCACAACCGCTGCACTTCCTCTTCATTGTCTCACAGTCTCTCTTTTTGATCTCAGAGATCTTTACAATGGATAATACCTAATACATCAGCCCTAGCCATATTACAATGTCTTTCTTTTATAAGGTAAATACAATGGGAAAATACCACGGGATACCCAAAACCATGGGCCCGAAAACTATTGGCGAAAATAGCCCCAAGGTAGGGGAATGAGTGTACAGTCCTCTAGGGTGCACGGCTGAGACAATATCATCTATGAGACTAGAAGATCTGTCTCCACAAACACCATGGACTTGGGTTCCGTTAGCTCCTGTATGTGCATGTGGCCATTGTGGATGCGTTCACAATGGCCACGCTTGGTCGGGAGCCTTCGGATCAGAAATGACCCCCTTGAGCAAGATTGGCATGGCCTTCGCTGAGCAAAACCCTAGTTCCGGAGATGGAACAATATCACCATTTTCGAGCCTTCGAGGCACGATGTGGGGGTTCCTCTAGTTTAAATCTGACAACCTTAATCCATAGGAATTGACGGATTCACGATCAGAGTCACGGTTTTGGTGCTACGGGGATCTTGGTCAGGCACCCCGTGGCCATTCAAGGACACTTTGAGGATTTGCTCCGGGGTCACAGAACCCAAACCGGCAAGCATACTTGGGTTTCATCAGCTCCTTCACATGCATCTAGCCATTGTGGATGTGTTCACAATTTCCAAGCTCGGTCGGGAGCCTTTGGATCATAAATGACCCCCTTGAGCAATATTGGAATGGCCTTCATTGATCAAAACCCTAGTTTGGTAGATGGCACAATATCATCGTTTTTGAGCCTTCGAGACATGGTGTGGTGGGTCCCCTAGCTGAAACCCGACGTCTCGAATCCATCGGAATCGACAGATTCGCGACCGGAGTCATGGTTTTGGTTCTACAGGTATTTTGGTTAGTCACCCCGTGGCCATTCAAGGACACTTTGAGGATTTACTCCGGGGGCACGGAACCCAAACCGACGAGCGGACTTGAATTCTGTCAGCTCTCACACATGCATGTGGCCATTGTAGAATTTTTCACAATGGCCATGCATGCCCTAGAGCCTTCAGATCATAAATGACTGTGATGAACCTGCAATAATTAATTAATGCAAATACATGAGATATCAAAAATAATAGAACTTAGAATCACTTTTATATTGATCATGGGCCACTTCGAGGGGGCAACCTCCTTTGAGCAAGCTCAATACAATTAACTTCACGGTGCCTTCATAGGCCTCAACACACACTTATATACTAATTCTAGGTGCCAATACCATGGGTCAATACTATGTGTCAATACAAACCATGGGCTAAGTCTAGGCGCCAATACTATGAGTCAAAACCATGGGACATATAATACTATGGGACAACTTACAAAGAATATGCGTCCAATACTATGGGTCAATACTATGGGCTAATATAAACTATGGATCAACAAATACTACGGGACGACTTACAAAGCATATGCGTCCAACAACAATATACTAACAAAATAAAGACATGGGTTCCTAACATCCCCTCTCCCTTAGAAAAAGCTTTGTCCTCAAAGCTTTAGATGTGGAAATTGATGCAGAATCTGAAGGAGTGGGTCCCCTGTAGCATCCTCGGGTTGCATTCCAAGCCACTGGCGCCTTTGGAGTTTCAGGGAGGATTGCATGGAAGGTTGTAGATGAAGAAGAACCATATCAGCGATGTGAAAAGTTCGCTTAGAACGGTGCTGATTGGCTTGTTGTTTCAGTCGAATTCTTGCCATGTGAAAATTGTACTACAGAATGAGAAGAAGCTGATCACGGTTTCGAAGAATTGAGTCAATTGCCTGAACTGGGGATCTGCTGAAGGTGTATGGAAGAAAAATTGGTGGTGCCTGTCCAGAGACTGCTTCATATGGTATCCTTTGATATGTGGTACTATACCACTGGAGCGCTTCTAGGAAATCCATAGAAATAGTTGTCCAAATCTATCGAGGGACGGGTAAGGGTTTGAGCAGTCCCGAAAGGAGGGTCGTTTCACCCTTGTTGACCTGGAAAGTATCACAGTCAACCACCATTTGTTGAATTGTCCTTTTGAGTCCCTGCCAAAAGAAGTTACATTGTTCCTGGTCATACGTTTTGAGGAACCCAGAGTGCCCTACTGATGAAGAAGCATGGATTTGATAGAAGAGATAGCCCCGTTGAACAGATTGCAACCAATTTGGAACAAGCAGAGAAATAGCTGTAAGAGAAAATAGGTCATCAAATGTGCGAGGAGGAGCATCTTCCACCATATTGTCCTTACCCTTCTGGTAAGTGGTCGCATAGTCATAACCCATGGTTTGGATAACCCATTTCAGGTGTGTTGGGGAGGAGACCCGTTGTTCCAGGAAAGTTTCCAGACTTTGGAGATCAGTCTTGATGCAGAAATAATTCCCCAATAGGGATGGCTGCCACTTCTGTACTGTATGCAAAATAGTCATCATTTCTTGCTGAGAGGTAGATGCGGATAAATTATTACCGGAAAGGTCTCTTGAAGGCAACAAGCTCATTGGTTCAACAAAGACACCTGCATATCTATCCAAAGAAGTAGTGGAGACTGTTGATGGGTGCATCTGAATGGAATGGAGCTGAGCGATGACACCATGTGAATTCTTCTTAAGTATTTTTTCCAGGTGATGTGAACTGGTGATGCAGAGAGACCCTGGTTGTAAGCCCATAAATTTTTGTTGTGCCCCATTGACTGAAAACTGCATCCAAAGTTCAGCAAAATCCCATACGATGGGGCCAAGTGTGCATAACCATTGAATGCCCAAAACCACATCACATCCACCTAAGGACAAGGAAAACATGTGAGAGCACAGGTTATAATATTCCATAGAGATACGCACATTGTGACACTTCCCCTTGCAAGGTAAGGTGCCCCCATTGGCAACCATGACTTCAAAGTTGGAGCAAGGATGGACAAAACAATCAGCCTGTTTGGCAATCTGAGAATCAATGAAGTTATGAGTGCTACCAGAATCAATGAGTATGGTAAGAGGGAGCTTCTTTAAGTATCCCTTGACTCGCATTGTTTGGGGGTGGTGACATCGGTTACAGCATGGAGAGAGATCTCGGGTGGGTCGTCCTGAGATGGGGTGTCAACAGGAGGGTGGGTCGTCCTGAGATGGGGTGTCAACAGGAGGGTGTTGAATGTTGACTTGATCATCTACTGTATCTAGAGCTTCTTCATCAAGTTCTGAGGCAGGTGGAGAATCCACATCCAAGAGATAGAGCTTTTGTTGAACACATCTATGTCCTCGAGTGAATTTCTCATCACAATGATAACAAAGCCCTTTTTCTCAGCGTGCCTGCATCTCTGTTTCAGACAATTGCTTGATAGGAGTTGGTTGAGGAGCAGGCGTGATGGGAGGTCGTTGGGAACCCATATTTCTGAAGGGAACAAAGGTGGGTTTGGAGTGTTGTTGAGCTGCGATCTTGTCTTCAGCCAACTTAGCCAACCCTAGGACTTCCATCATTGTGTTGGGACAAAACATTTTGACATCTGAGCGGATTTCATCCTTGAGATCACTGATAAAACAACTCCTGTAGAATTCATCAGACAATCCTTCTGTGTGATTGGCTAGTTTCTCAAATTCCGTCTGATACTCTTTCACTGTGCCAATTTGGTGAAGTTTAGTGAGTGCTCCTGTGAAGTCCTCAAAAGCACTAGGACCAAATCGTGGCAAAAGGAGTTGGAAAAAATATGTCCAGTTTGGCTCGGGATGAGCTTTGATGTACCAACGATACCATTGAAGGGCTTCCTGTTCCAAATGAAAGGATGCGAGTGGAACTTTCTGGACATCAAAAGTATTATGCAGATTGAAATATTGTTCTGCTCGGTATATCCATCCAGTCGGATCAATACCATTGAAGCAAGGAAAATCAAGCTTCGGCCCATGAAAATTGCTGGAAGAAGAGAACCTGGTGGCTGCAAAAGATTTTGGCTATCAGTTATTGTTCATGGTTGATTGCTGAATATGGAGGCTGAGAAATTTTTCATCCAGATCTTGGAGGTTGGTTTGGATGGCTGCAAGTGCTTCCTCCATGGTGTTTGCTCCTGTGCGAGTGACAACCATAACCAATAATTTTTATTTTTTTTTGTGGGGGGGGGATGGATAGAAAAACACAAACAAAAGCTTATATAGTAAGGGGAAATTTGGATTTGGGAAAAACTCGGAGGGGTAATTGGGGTTTGACTAGGTTTTCGACACTTTTTGAAGGACAGGGAAGCAAAAAATGGGGATTTCATAAGCGAGAACTCTATGGTAAAATTTGAAGGCAATCGGGTGAAAATTGAAGAAGTTATGGCGAACCCTAAAAATAGACAAATGTGGGATTTCTGGTCTTGGGAAGTGGAATTTGGGATAGGGTCTTCAGGAATGAAATATGCAGAATGGGATTGCAGGGATGTCAGTGAAGTTTCATGGAAAACAGAGTTGAAACAAGGGAGATATGGCCGAAAAACAGAAATTATTATTATAATTTTTCCAGAAATGGATTGGCAACAGTGGCGTGGAAGGGATCTGCAACGGCACGGAAGGGATCGAAAATGGCTAGATCTGAAACGACGACTGGATCTGTAACGACTTTTAGAATAGAAATGAAACAGCTGGATCTGGAGTAGAAGTGATCGGCAACAGTTCAACTGAAAATAGATATGGACCCCAGGTATGTACAGCTTCCTAACAGTTCAGGTGTTTCACTCAGCCACCAATGCTGTCTGACGGCTTGCGTATTGGGGCAGTACCCCTCACTCCACGGCTCAGGTAAAACTGATAACCGCTTTGCCACAAATGACAGCTCTTGGTTTACCTCACGGGTGGGAACTAGTTAATCAGGTAGGGGTCATTGCCCTTTTTGCTGGTAGGTCCTCTCGATGGGCCAGCTACTTTGGGGTTCTTGTGGTACTCCTCACAATGAGTTTTAGGGCTTATGCCCAAGTACTTCCCACAGTTAAGCGGATAGAGATTATTTTCAAATCTGAAGCTGCAACAGATGCGATTTTTTTTTTTGCAGAAATTACACCCAACGAGCCCAAGAAAGTGCTCTGATACCAGATGTGATGAACCTGCAATAATTAATTAATGCAAATACACGAGATATCAGAAATAATAGAACTCAGAATCACTTTTATATTTATCACGGGCCACTTCGAGGGGGCAACCTCCTTTGAGCAAGCTCAATACAATTAACTTCACGTTGCCTTCATAGGCCTCAACACAAACTTATATACTAAGTCTAGGCGCCAATACCATGGGTCAATACTACGTGTCAATACAAACCATGGGCTAAGTCTAGGCGCCAATACTATGATTCAAAACCATGGGACATATAATACTATGGGACGAATTACAAAGCATATGCGTCCAATACTATGGGTCAATACTATGGGCTAATATAAACTATGGATCAACAAATACTACAGGACGACTTACAAAGCATATGCGTCCAACAACAATATACTAACAAAGTAAAGACATGGGTTCCTAACAATGACCCCCTTGAGCAAGATTGGCATGGCCTTCACCGAGAAAAACCCTATTTCCGGAGATGGCACAATAGTACCATTTCTGAGCATTCAAGGCATGTTGTGGGGGGGGCCTAGATGAAACCCGAAATCCTGGATCCATCGGAATCGACGGATTCACGATAAGAGTCACGATTTTGGTGCTACGGTTATCTTGGTTAGGCACCCCGTGGCCATTTAGGGACACTTTGAGGATTTGCTCCGGGGGCACGGAACCCAAACCGGTAAGCAGAATTGGCTTCCGTCAACTCCCACATGTGCACATGGCCATCACGGACATGTTCATGATGGCCATGCTCGACTGGGAGCCTTCATATGATAAATGACCCCCTTGAGCAAGATTGGAATGGCCTTCACTGAGAAAAACCCTAGTTCTGTAGATGACACAATAGCACTATTTTCGGGCATTGGAGGCACGGTCTTGGGGGTCCCAAAACTAGAACTTGATATCCCAAATCTACCAGAATTGACCACTTCCGGATAGGAGTCACGATTTTGGTGCTATGAGAATTTTGGTCAGGAACCTCGTGGCCATCTAGGGACACTTTGAGGATTTGCTCCTAGGGCACGGAACCCAAACCGGCAAGCAAACTTGGATTCCATCAACTCTCGCACATGCATGTGGCCATTGTGGATGTGTTCACGATGCCCACTCTCGGCCGAGAGCCTTCATATCATAAATCACCCCCTTGAGCAAGTTTGGCATGGCCTTCACTTAACAAAACCCTAGTTCTGGGGATGGCACAATATCACTGTGTCTGAGCCTTCGAGGCACGGTGTGGGGGGGGGCCTAGCTAAAACACGGAATCCCGAATCCATTGGAATCGATAGATTTGTGATCAGATTCATGGTTTTCTGCTATGGGAATTTTTGTCAGGCACTCCGTGGCCATTCAAGGACACTTTGAGGATTTGCGCCAGGGGCACGGAACCCAAACCGATGAGCGGACTTTGTTTTCGTCAACTTTCGTACGTGCATGTGGCCATTGTAGATGTGTTCATGATGGCCATGCTCGGCCGGGAGATTTTAGATCATAAATGAACCCCTTGCGCAAAATTGGAATGGCCTTCACTAAGCAAAACCCTAGTTACTGAGATGGCACAATAACACCATTTCTGAGCCTTCGAGGCAGAGTGTGGGGGGTCCCCTATCTGAAACCCAGTGTGTTGAATCCATCAGAATCAGTGGATTCCCGATCGGAGTCACGGTTTTGGTTCTATTGGAATTTTGGTCAGGCACCTCGTGGCCATTTAGAGACACTTTGAGAATTTGCTTCGGGGTCATGGAACCCAAACCGACGAGCGGACTTGGGTTTTGTCAGCTCCCACATGTGCATGTGTCCATTGTGTATGTGTTCACGATGGCCATGCATTCTCGGGAGCCTTCGGATAAGAACTGACCCCCTTGAGAAAAATTGGAATGGCCTTCACTTAGCAAAACCCTAGTTACTGAGATGGCACAATAACACCCTTTGTGAGACTTCGAGGCACGGTATGGGGGGTCCCCTAGCCGAAACCTAGTGTCCTGAATCCTTCGAAATCCATGTATTCATGATCAAAGTCATGGTTTTGGTGCTATGGGAATTTTGGTCAGGCACCCCATGGTCATTTAGGGACACTTTGAGGATTTGCTCCGGGGTCACGGAACCCAAACCGTCGAGTGGACTTGGCTTTCGTCAACTCCCTCACATGCATGTGTCCATTTTGGATGTTTTCACGATGGCCACGCACGATAAATAACCTTTAGATCTGAATTGAACCCCTTGAGAAAAATTGGAATGGCCTTCACTGAGCAAAACCATAGTTACTGAGATGGCACAATAAAACCATTTTCGAGCCTTCGAGGCATGACGTGGGGGGTCCCCTAGCTAAAACTCGGTGTCCCAAATCCATCAGAATCGACGGATTTGCGATCGGAGTCATGGTTTTGTTTCTACGGGCATTTTTTCTAGGAACCTCATGGCCATTCAGGGACACTTTGAGGTTTTGCACTGGGGGCACGAAACCCAAACCGACGAGCGGAACAGGGTTCTGTTAGCTCCCACACATGCACATGGCCATAATGGATGTGTTAAATATGGCCATGCCGGCTTGGGAGTCTTCGAATCATAAATGACCCCCTTTATCAAGATTGGCATGGCCTTCACTGAGAAAAACCCTAGTTCCGGAGATGGCACAATATCACCATTTCCAAGCATTCGAAGGACGGTGTGGGGGGTCCCCTAGCTTAAAAACGGGGTTTTAAATCCATCGGAATCGATGGATTTGATATCAGAGTCATGGTTTTTCTTCTACGATCATTTTGGTTAGGAACCACATGGTCATTCAAGGACACTTTGAGGATTTTCTCCAGGGTCACGAAACCCAAACCAGCATGCAGAACGGGGTTCTGTTAGCTCCCACATGTGCATAAAGGAACTTTAAAACTACCATATAGGACATGTCTTAGTGTTCTTTGGCTCCCAAGTGTTGATACATACTTCATTAGGAGAACATGTATGCAACAAGATTACCTTCAAGTCCCTTTTCTTTAGATTTGGCTTTGCTAAGATACGACATAGGATCATGGATTTTGCAAGGAGGCACAACTCACATTCATCATTTGATTTTATTTACTTTATAGTAATTTGACTCTTTTCACTTTGATTTAGGCACCACACATAGGAATAATATGCATATACTTTAGAACATGACACATAATTAGTTTATTGCAAAAGGGTGACATGGTGAAATTGGGTGAAGTGGCTAGTGAAATGACATATGAAAAATGGCTAGGTAAATGTTGCTAATGAGATGAAATGAGGGTTGTGCTTGCTTAAATCCCTAAGGGAAAACCTCACACAAGAGGTCATACACTTATAACCACATCATGATGCTCCCTAATCTATTGAGACAATATTGAGAATATGTGCGCCATTATAGAGTAACACCTTTGACCTCCTAATGTTATGTAAACACATAAGAAAGTGTTTTACCATAAGTCAATTAGAGAGGATATGCCACAACACCGGTACAAACTGGATGTCCCCATTTTTATATGGCATATGGCAAGGTAGGGTAAGTATATTGGAGGTACACTAGAGGTATCTTTGAGCTGGTTGAAAGTGTCTCTATCAAGTATCTATGGGAAAAAAACATAAATCTCATCTGTGGAACTATTGGTTGTGGTGGTATATCACATAGGAAATGATGATTAAGTCACCCCATACACGTCTAGGGATAACAAGGATGAATTTGGGTCTTAATTCCTATATAAAGAGACTTTCTCTTTCATTTATTTCATTGGTTGTTGGTTTTTTGTTGGTCCATCTTGTGCTATTTGGAGACCTTCATTGAATACCAATGTAAAGAATACTAACCCCTTTTTTGTAGAGTGCAACCTTAAAGGAAAGGATCGAGAGATATTTTCTTTTCCTTTGTGAAATTGTGTTGGTCCTCCAACACATCAAATGGTTTGAGTAATTCTTGGGCGAGTCCATACTTGCTTGATTCTTTTGACATTAATCCGTGCTTACCATCCACATATAATATATCAAAAAAGTTGTTTTTCTATTTTGTTTTAAAATGAAATCTATCAACCCTAAAGAATAATGTTAGTTGGAATTCTTAGTTATTCTAGATCTACTTGTTCTCCATTGATTATATCTAGCTAAAAATCTAGAATTTTAATCCTAGGGCTTATCATACAAATTTGATATTTATTTATCTTAAGTCTCTTGGATTCAAATATTAATATTAAGTGGAATTGGAATATCGTGCAAAAATTAATATCTAGACTCTTGAATTGAAACTTTGTGCAAAAATTCCAATGCCTCTCAATGGCGATGGTGACAACATGGGCATGATGAGGATGAAGGTTATATTGATGGTAGCAATGGGCATGGTGTTGATGGTGACAACATGGGCATGAGAAGGATGGTGGTAACATTGATGGTGGCAATGGGCATGGTGTTGATGAATCATGATGGTCATGGCGCAATGAGAATGGGGATGGTGACTATGAACATGGGGATGGAGTTATGGTGAAAATGACCTAAATGTCCTATAGAGTGTAGAAAATTTCAAGCTAAAACAAATAATTACATATCAAAATATCCTTTCCTATATTGGGATCCTATTTATAAATAGCTCCATGTCCCCCCTCCTCTAGGATTTATCCCCTGCCTCTACCTTGAATCTCGAAGGTGTTCCTCTGAAGACATTATCCATTCATCTAAGATTTGATGAAACTTCCTAATGCAAGTGTTAAAATAAGGTATAAAAAGCTTCCCGTGCCTGATAAGTGGTTTTTCTTTTAAGTGAGGGTTACATTTTTATTATGGTCATGATAAAGGAGTTCAACATTAATCCCGTAAACCTAGAGACTAGAACCTAGCCTAAAAACCCTAGTTTTGAATCCGAATAATTATACACATTAATGCAAATTTTCTTACATGTATATAGCAAGGGTGCATACAACTAAAAAAAAATCAAGTGAAATCCATATCTGACACAAAATACATAAACAAAGAGGCTAAATGTCCTAGACTCCAATGAGCATGATGGAGACAATGGTGACAATGAACACAATGATGATGATGGTGATAATGGGCATGAGGATAGATATGGTGACAGCGACAATGAGACAAAGTGCATTAGGTTTATGGTGGATGATGGATGATTAATGGGGATGAGGATGGTGGAACCATGAGCAAGAGGATGACTAGGCTTGATGGTGATTGTGGTAGTGGGCATGGTGTTGGTGACAATGTTGTTATGATAGTGGAGTTCAACATTAAGCTAGTAACCCTAGAGCTTGGAGCTTATCCTAGAAACATGAGAGCCTATCCTAAAAAATCTAGTTGGTAGCATAAACCCTAGTTTGTATTCTAATCACAATGAAACCCTATTATGTATCCCAATCCCTTGCCTAAATTATAATACATATAAAAAGAAAATAATTTTCATTGTACATATATATTCATGTGCATACATTTGAATCCAAACCATTATACACATATATGCATAGTTTCTCATCTATATGGAAAGGGTGCACACAACTAGAAAAACATTGAACCTAGTACCTAGAACCTAATTTAGAAACCTAATTATTGATTAGATGATTAAAATGTTGTTATGGCATGGTTGACAATTTTGTTGCAAATGATCATGGTTGATTCTAGGACAATAACTAGTATTTATTGCAAATAATTCATTTGGTTGAGTTGTAAAGAGTGTGTTACTGGGCAAACTAGCAGGGCTAGTTCCCGATAAGAGAAAATAATGAAAGTGATCCAATGTCACCTCGATCACGATCATAATTTCTTCGGAAGCCAATAACCTCCAAGGAGAAGTACCCTTGTGACAACCTATAGAACACTAGTACAACCAAACGACTATATCTTCTATGTGATTATTAGTTAGACTAGTGCCTAAATGGAGTCAATATAAAGATAATATTACAATTAATCATTCAATGGTAGCATATGCAAATTAGGAAAATCAACGTAGACCATTCAATGAAAGAGTGAGGTCAATCCAAGGTCATCACATATGTATGTATCATAATCAATGACGATATGCATAATTAAAAATGAACTAGTTCAATGTCAAGTGTAAGTTCAATGTCTATTGTAGAAGATTCAATATCCACCAATAATTGTCATGCAAATATGTCCAAGTAAATGTAGCATCAAATTTCATAGCATAAGATACTCGTAAATATTCAAGATAAGTGTGTCAATGTTTGTCAAGGACCAATAGAAAATTATGCACTAGTGATTTACCAATGAACTAGTGACCCAATCAACCAAAATGTAAGCTTCATATTAGTATTCAATATGATAATATACACAAGTTAGGTTTGAAATAAAATCTTGCTACCATTCACCAAGGATTATTTAATTCAAGAGTCAATTAGATATGGCAAGTAAATATGTATTCACTATATATCATTAGAGAACTTTCCACATAGATATCAAATTCAGAATTAATAAGTTTAAGGGAAAGCTTGTGGTACATAAGATAGTTCAAAGAGATAAGACAGTATGTAAAAGAATTTTCCAGAACTGTTATGTAGTAGAAATCAGACTTATACTATCAATATAGCAACTCATATTCATCACATACTTAGACCTTAGAAAATCATTAATTAGCATTCAAACTATGATCCCTTTTTCTGCGTGAACACAAGATTTATGTACCATTTCTGTTTGCAACATTAGAGTCCTAGTATGGCAAAGGTAACTCAGAAAAGTAACTTTAGGTTTGCTTTTGAAGTCAACGTAAACATAGTAAGTGGCAATGTTTTCCAAAGGTAAGGAAACAATGAAAAGCAGTTCAAGTGCTCAGACCATTAACCAACATTCTACCATCAATACCATACATTAGTTTGTAAGATATTCCAATGCATATAAGTCAAAATGAAGATAAATTATTAAATGAACTACTTCATCATTTAAAATGTCTTGTATTGATGCTACTGTATAAAATATTATTTTCCAAGATGGAGTGGATAGAAGTGAGTGACGTGTAAGTCTAATGCTACCATCTCCAATATATACACTTGCAGCATCAATTCATTCATTTACCAGTCATATCATGTATCATAGTTATGAACAACAGTAAGAGTTGGAAATATCCTACAACAATCAATTATCAACTTATAGTGACAAAGACTTCATGGAAAACTAAAAAAATCAACCTGAAATAGCACCCTTACTTCACAAAAAACAAATGTATCATACTTGTAACTCACCCCTTTTAGAACCTATATGTGTGATAATTCAACCTTTGAAATGTTGTGCAATTTTAATCCTTTTCTTCTTGTTTATTGTGTGCAAATGTGGGTTGCGGATGAGGTAGCACACAGGGTCTGCAAAAGTTTTGCATACCTGTGTTAGGGCAGCGAAGAGGAGGCTCGAATGGGGGTAGGAGTGGAAGGAAAGGGAAATGAGCAATCTAGAAAAAAGGAAGGGAAGGGAAGGGAGCTACGAACTAGAAGGAAGGAGAAATTCGGGCAGTAGCTGGTTCAGACTGTGGCTAGGGCAGCAGAGGAGCAGGTTGCAGCAGGTGTCGAGTTGATGAAAAGGGGGTCCGAAGGTGTGAGGATGGAGAAGAGGGAAGGGCGAGGCAGATGGTGAGGTGGCCCAAAATTTTAGGGGCTGAAAATTTCGGGAGGCCCTAAAATGGCCAAAAAAGGGATTTTGGGGGTTTTTAACATGTAATTTGAACCAACTAACTTAAAAATTCAAATAAATTAGCTTACATAATCATCTAGGTTAGAAACTAATATTTACAAATGTATAACTCATAAATTAAGTTTAAAGAGTAGTTGAACCGCTAGGGCATCAAAGAAAGCTAGCTACCAAACCCTAGAGCATCAATGAAAGGAGGTACTCTCGTTGAGATGCTACTTGGCAAACTTGTCAACTAGGGATAATATCAATAATCTCAAGGATTTATTAAGGAAACCTAGTCTTAGCAATACTTGAAGACCTAAAGCTCAAGCTTGAATGCTAGGGTGACCAATGACAAAAATGAATTGGAAATCAAGACAAAATGAAGCAACAATGGCTTCCATTCAACCCTAACAAGCATCACTTTCCTACTAATTGACAAAGAAACATCAAACCAAATGTATAGATACCTCCAAGTGCATGTGTCAAAAAAACAACTCTAGCTTCACCTTAGCAATGACATGAACAATAGTAAACTTCAAAGAAATGCTTCAAACTTGAAAAATAACCTTCATGAAGGAGTGCATCCCCTCAAAGAGCCCTAGTCAGGGCAAATAAGAGACATAATGATCTTATCCCAAAAGTTAATGTCTAAAAATGAAGTGAGGAGATCTAATTTATATGATCTCACACTCACTTTTACATAAAGTAGGGTAAATTTAACATTAAAAATGTCAACTTAAAATTAGAATTAAAATAGTATAAAAATAATCAAAGTAGTGGGTAAATTGGGTGTTTTCCATATTTGACCCCTAATTGAGTAAAAATGGGTAAACAAGGCCAAATTCGACGAAAATGAAGGATGAGATGCAAAGGGGGGTTCGTCATACCCCAACTAACCACAGAAAATAGTGAAAAGCCCTCAACGCTCCCCCCTCAGAGAAAACATATTGCATCCAAAAGAGAGTGACGTCAACCTCTGTGGAAGGCTAGGGATGCATGGTGCTGGAGCGCAGGAGCAGCAGGAGGGTGCAGAAATAGGCCTGGGTTAGTGACATAGGCCCCAATATTGAAAGAAAACATGCCACTAGTGTAAAAGTGCTTGGGGAATCATGTGGTCCAATGACCCATCCCTTAGGGACCTGGACACCAACCTTGGGGTTTCAAACCATTTTATGAAGCAATCACCAGTGCCATTAAGACATAGTACCCCCAGGGGGGAGCCAGAGAACCTGGCCATGATCCCATACATAAACTGTGGCTATATCGCACACTCAAAGTCATAATATAGGCTTCCATCTCCCTCAGGTGCAACTGGAACATGTGCTGGTACCAGTACCACGTAACAGGGTGCATGGTGTATGTTTATCCCCTCAATGGTTTGAAATTGATTGTAGAATGAATTTTTTTATATGATGGATATGTACACTTGTGACAACCTTTTCAATGGATGGAGAACCTATATGATCATAACATTAGTAAATCTTAGGCCAACATGTACATTCTACCATATTGCCAAATCCATGAGATAAAACCATAGTGGAACAAAACTCGAACAAACATATCAATTTTCATGAAAATAGTGGAACATGGTTCCCAATGTACATACGATGGCAACTTGTGCCTTATACAAAATCCGACAAATCATGTCGTAGATCTGAAATACATGGCAACTTGTGCCCTATAAAAAATCCCGTAGATCTAAAATACATGGTAACCCGTGTTGTAGATACAAAGTACATGGAAGCTGGTGCCCAAAAGTGCCACATAGTGGCTAATGTACATAACATGGTGTGTCAAGCATTGTGAGCACCCCGGTCACTCCTAGGCGCATCTCCAAAATCGATCTTCCTCTTATTGGAGCTACTGGTACGTCGAACATTTACCACATTTATAAAATGAATGTACAATTCAAATCTTAAATAACTCACCGTTGATGCGAGTGGGAGATGTGAGGCAGGTGTCCTAGATCTGCTGAGCCTCTTAGCAATTCCACCCAACATTTATGACAATCATTTCATTGAAAAATAATAATTGCTTAAATTAATTTTGGTTAATGCATCAAAAAAATTTCATAAATTAACTTGATTCTCATCGTGAACACCTCTGACAATGGACGTGGCTGGGCTTCTTGGCTAGCAGGTGGAGCATTTGGCTGGACAACTTGCTTCGATGTAGTCATGGGGGGGGGAGCAGATGTAGATGCAACAACTATGGGTGCAACCACTGTATATACATGGGCAGATACTGGAATAGTAGTTGCCACAATAGTGACGGGAACTGAAGATGATATGGTGGAAGAGGACATGGTGGTATGGGGTGGAGGAGGACGTCATGGACGATTAACCCATACTATCTGTACGATAGGGGGTATCGACCCAAAAGGGATAGGGGGGATGTTGAGGTATGGTGAATGGGAGGGCGATCTTGGATAGAGGGAGGAGGATGGATAGAAGGGAGGTTGTGGACAAAGGTGGGGAGCTGGATGGAAGGGGGGGTGTGGACGAATGGGGGAGGATGGATAGACGTGGGGGCATGGATGAATGGGGGAGGATGTATAGATGGGGGGGTGTGGACAAATGGGGGAGGATGGATGGAGGGGGGAGGATGTACGGAGGGGGGAATATGGATAGAGAGGGGAGGCTAGATGGAAGGGGTGGACAAAGGGAGGGGTCTGGATGGAAGCGAGGGGGGCGACTCATGGGAGAGGGTGGAAACCTGGGAATAAAGTGGCCTGCAGCTATTGGCTCCCCCTGCATACAAATTTGTAATATCATATTTTAGTAAACAAAAATCAAATTAAACCATAGTATGCTGTAACATTTCAAATTAAAAGCATGCTTTTAACTACACATTGTACCTGTGTATATGGTGATATGTCTATCCCTGGCGTAGATGGCTGATCATCGTAGTCCATGCATACCTGTGGACACCAAAATGCATGCACGCTATCAACATATTAAACAAGTAATTATTTAGTCAATCAAAATATTAAAAAATATGGTACGAACTATCATCATGTATGCCATAAATATAAATACATAAAAATAGAAATTCCATAAGTAATAACAATATTGTGTGAGGTATTGAAAATACCTTCGTGTGAGGTGCTGCAATTTTAGTTGCAGCAGCCATTGCTGCATCCAGGTTGGGAGATCCTACATTCTCCCATGACGACGTCTCATCTCTAAATAATTGTACATTGAAATAATAGTTTATGTCAAACACAAATACTTTAAAATTACTTTACAAATTATCAAGTGATGATTGAAAACACATTAAAAAAAGTGTTAACCTGTTCCATATAGCAACCCTCGATCGGGCCAGGGAAAGTGTGCCCGCAATGGCGACAAAGATTATACATTGTCCTTGTTGAACTAGAAGTCCCAACATGGATACTACTGGTCACAGGTATATGCTGACTCTTTTGTAAAGGCCCTGAACCTGCATCTCTATCAGGGTCAACTTGTCTCTCAACTGTAGTAGCTTCTACAAAGGAATTTTTTCTTAGTCCACCAACAACACTCCTCATCGCCCCCTTGATCTGATCAATTTTGTGGGGTAACTGAGGTGGTTGGGGAGAAGGGATGGGTTCGCGCCTAGGATCTGGCGTCCCTCTCAGTGGGTTCCTCCCACTTGTCATGGCTCATGCAACAACAATGATCTCGATCTCCTCTGATCACCAAATATTTGTTACATCATCACCCTATATAATCTATAGTCTTTATTAAGCCAATATGGTATCCTCTAGTATTATTATAAATTGAAGCATTTTTGCAGTAGCCCATTGCACCATCGTTGCTTACCTTCGCTCTATGATCGCCATGAATGTCAAATTTGGAATGCACACCAATCACATCTCTAGGCTCCGATACATGTGACAGACCAAACATAGATATAGATCTAGATTCAATAACAACTTCACTTAGAATATTTCAAGAGATAGCAGAAAAATATGAGAAGAAGAATATTGAGATAAAACTAGAGAAATTCACTCTAGAGCTTTATTTCAATTATGCATTGATGAGGAAAAACTAGTACAATATATAGATTCTCTCAAGAGACAAAATTGAGAGGCTTAGTGGAAAGTTGAGTAGCTCACATTAATGCTAGGCTTAGTGGAGTAATTCCCCCAATCTATGACATTGTGACAAGTGTGACTCCTGTATTGAGCCATAATGAGGTCCAATGAACCTATGATGACCATGAGGAAGTTTTGAAAGTCAATAAATGTGGATGGAATCATTATGAGAGCGAATTAGGTGGTTTAGGGCTTTGGTAGTGGCCATTGATGAGCAATTTGACCAAATCTAGTGCATTAGCACCCTTGGTCCAACCGTATCCCATAAAACAGGGAACATGGGAACCTCCAACATTAAATGCATTAATTAGGGAGCCTTTGAATCCCCAGAATAAGGAAATGGGCACACTTGTGGACAAACTTGGCTATTATGGAAAACCACTAGTCTAATATGTGGACAAACCCCCTAGACTAGGCACTGTTGAAGCCAAACCATGGAACAACTTACATTAAATGCTTGGAACCTTATGCAAGGATTATTAACCAAGGTCTAGATGGGAATTATGTTCCAACACCCCCCCTTAAGCCAAAATGGTAGTGAGAAACAGAAATAGAGCCCAAGCAACAAAGGTGTATGGTCACCCTTTACAACAATTTTATTTGTCCATGTAAAAGGAGGAAAGAGGCAAAACCACATGGCGAAAAACCTCCCTAAAAAATGGACATGAAAGAGAAACATAAAATTGTATACTCTCCAAGCTAGATGAATGTCTCTAGAGGAATCTGCTTCTTGGGAAGAAGTGGAATTTGCTCAACTAGATCATGTATATGTACAACTGCATGATGGAATCTAGAACCATGTAGAGCAATTGAGTAACACTGATAGTAGAGCGAAGGCTGCTCTTTAGACTTGAACTTTGAACCAACCAAGGTGAAAGGTCCAAAAGAGACTTGATATGCTTGAGAATAAGTGACCCCAAACGAATCATAAGGCTCTTGAAGCATCAACATCGAACCAAGAGATTTGTAATCAGCTCTAAGAAAGAGGAACAATATTTCCAAGTATGCCAATGTGATGGCTAAGGCTTCTCCATATTTTTTGCAAATCTGAAAATCGGTGCTAGCAATCATATAGGAATACATAAGAAGCATGGATCCAAGGAGGGCGAATGCTACAACTCCAAGCTTTGATCCTTCTCCCATAAAATCCAAGGGATCACTCTTTCACACACTAGCAGAATCAATAGAAGAATGGAAGAACAATGATGAGAGATGGAAGGACTTCTCTTCAACAGTATTGATGGCAACCGTTCATATTTTATCTTCATGAAAAATAGCTTCATGGAAAACAGACGAAGCCACAGATGAAGAAAGTTGAACTGGATCATTTGTTGAGTCTTCAGCCATTTCTTCATGTACTTGTGAACAACACTCTTTGAAATTCCTTATGGAAATTGTTTTGCATTAGACTAGCTCTGATACCATGTGAAATTTGGAATGCACACCAATCACAACTCTAGGATCCGATACATGTGACAGACCAAACATAGATATAGATATAGATTCAATAACAACTTCACTTAGAATATTTCAAGAGATAGCATAAAAATATGAGAAGAAGAATATTGAGGCAAAACTAGATAAATCCACTCTAGAGATTTATTTCCATTATGCATTGCTGAGCAAAAACTAGTACAATATATAGATTTTCTCAAGAGACAAAATTGAGATGCTTAGTGGAAATTTGAGTAACTCACATTAATGATAGGATTAGTGGAGTAATTCCCCCAATCTATGACATTGTGCCAAGTGTGACTCATGTATTGGGCCATAATGAGGTCCAATGAACCTATAATGACCATGAGGAAGTTAGGCAAGTCAATAAATGTGAATGGAATCATTATGATGGCTAATTAAGTGGTTTAGGGATTTGGTAATGGCCATTAATGAGAAATTTGACCAAATCTAGTGCATTAGCGCCCTTGGCCCAACCTTATCCCATAAAATAGGGAACATGGGAGCCTCCCTCATTAAATGCATTAAGTAGGGCTCCTTTGACTCCCCATAATAAGGAAATGGGCACACTTGTGAAAAAACTTGGCTATTATGGAAAACCACTAGTCTAATATGTTTACAAACTCCCTAGACTAGGCACTATTGAAGCCAAACCATGGAACAACTTACATTAAACTCTTGGAACCTTATGCAAGGATTATTAACCAAGGTCTAGATGGAAATTATGTTCCAACAATGAAAATAGTTCCCTAGCCCCATTTTCTCATCCATATCTTTCCAAATGGGGAATTTTATCCTAATATGAACCCCAATTGTTACATCTTATCCAAAAATAGTAACCCAATGTCACTCTGGCATATAGCTGCTCGGTCGCTCTGAATGCACAAAATTGTATATTTAAAATCTGTAGTGCAAATCCCTGCCCTAAGGACTCATTAGTGCATCAAAATAATAGAGCACTGAATAGGGGAGAGTCACTATATGCGAACTACTAGCCAAAAGAATGAATTGAAGGATATAGTTGTACAAGTTACACCGAAATATCCACAAAGACAACGAGGCAACTACATTTTTTCTACTCTTATGGAAGCCACAACTGGTGCTCATTACACGTTTCAACTTCTTAGTCCCCTTGATGTTATGGCTAACTAGTATGTCTTCTTGCCTTTCACAAGGAATATGGTCTCTCCATGAAAAACAAACTGTCAATTTTTTGACCATGATGACACCAAGAAAGGTGTTACACGAGATGAAAATTTTGATGAAAAAACTGCACCAGTTGGCTTTGCTCCCTATAATGACACAAACAAGAGTGGACCAATATCTCTTGGAGGTATTATCATATCTAAAATACTAGCTACATAGAACACACTACAAGTCTTCCTGATATAGAAGTTAATAAGTTCCACCTGACTAAGATCCTCCCATTAGGATAATCAATTTTGTCATTGGCTCCTTTGATTGAAAGATTCATTACCTGAAGATAATTGAGTCATGGGTTTTATTGATGTATGTAATTCCACGATGGGTCATGATCCCATGGACAGTATATTTTGAGGCTATAGATTTATGAGGATGTAATGTACCAAATATATGTTGAATAATATAAATGAAGATTACTAGTCCCCTTAATTTTTATGTGCAACAATATGTAATGTGTTATGTTCTTTTCTCAATGTGTTATGTTCTTTTCTCAATGTGTAATGTGTTGTGTTATGTTCTAGACTACAATTTCGCCCTTTGTTTTCCCTTGCACAAGAATCCAATCTCTATTTTGCGCCAACATATTATAATTAGGATCCTATTGAAAATGATTAAGTACTTTAAATAATTATTTTCTACCCTTGAGTATCTACCACCTATTTTGAAGCAACCAATTCCTATATTCCTATTAATAAGGAAGTGAGAGCCTTAGATTAGGGCACTTCACTTCCTTCTCCTTCATTCATGCCAAAAAAATAATTTAAACTAGGAATATGAAGTTGAAGTTGAGAAAAATTCTGAATTCTTGAATAGATAATAAAATTCTTAAAATGTGGCATTCCTAAAGACTTCCAATGGCATAAATCATAAGATTATTATGATTCTTATGTTAAACTAAATCACAAGAAACTGAGTTCCAATGGAATAAATGCATAGTCAATTTTTAATTTACCAAATATAATATCCCTCGAATATTATTTCAATGACTAGTTATTAATATGTTACACTAAGAGAAATTCCTGCAAAAACAATTCTTCAAAAAAACATTGAATTAAATGAACATTTCATCAACATAATTTGCAGTTGCTCAAACCAACTACTTGGGAAAGCCTCTTGCACGTGTTTTACAATTAATGTAATGTTCATTGCTTTGAATATGGGATTCAATATGGTGATTAGTAGCCATAGGTGTATCAATGTATTCCCAGCATTGGAATTGCTAGCCACAAGTGTAACAATCTATATCTCTAGAAAGCTAAGGTAATAAATTGTGAAAGGAACCAATAACAATTACCAATTGTTAGTGTCATACAAGATTTCAGTTTGGAGGACCCTCGGTTTATCATGGAAGAGAGGAACATACTCTCTAAGGTGACAAAGGTCCCAGGCACTAAAGTCTATGATGAGAAGGAAGCAAAGGAGAGCACCTAAGTGCTACACACCAAGATCTAGGTGAACACGGGATTAGAACCATAATTTAGAGGAGAGCGCCATCGTGCTAAGCCAAAGGCCCAAGGTGTTGTGACGAAGAGCCATTCCAAACGGAATTAATCTCGCAAGATAGCATATTTTTGCTTAGATCGCCATATCAACTATGGAGAATGATAGCGAATCGTCGAAGTGCATGAAGATTAACATCGACCCACTAAGTCATTGGGAAGAAATTACGATGCTACATGGTTCTCATCCATTGGTAATGGATACAACCTTTTCATTTTCCAAACTACCTTCCACCGAGCCATTACCGCTTCCTCCACTGATAGTCAAAAACCAAGTGGGCCCTCACCAAAGTGACACATGCTTTGTGTCGGGCCCCACTAAGTTTTCTCCATGCACACCAAATCATGATTGAAACCTGAACCCATGCTCGGATGATGTCAGCTAACATCACCCCAAATTTATTGTGGAAGAGAGGAACATACCCTTGGAGGTGCCAAAGGGAGCTAAGGGAGAGAAGTGAAGAAGAAAACCACCAAGGCGCTAAAGGCTATGATGATGAGGCACCAAAGGAGAGCACCTGAGTGCCAGGAACCAAGCTCTAGGTGAAAGAATACTTAGAACAATACCCCAAGGAGCCGAAGAGACCAAAACATACCCATCAAATAAGCACATCAAAGTGGATGGGGAAGGAGAATTGAGGATTGGGACAAATGTGGAGGGGATTTCTACACCAGTGGGTTGCGTGAGAGATTGAGTTTTGTGGAGGTTTGGGAAAGAGATTTTCCCTTGTGGATTGATATCCCTAGATTAGGGGTGGCCTGCCAAAGAAAGATATGGCTTTCCATAGCCTATGGCTGGGACGAATGTCCTTCACCTGCATCCAGGATAATTCAAATATAATTTTCTTACTATGTACATGAAAATTACATGGTTCTCTATGTGTTTATATTGGTTAATTTATTTTTATGTGAATGCTTAAATGCATGGAATTGCTTGGCATGTTATGTGTGCAATATTTGCTTGAATGTCCTATAAATTGTAAATGTATACATATGTCAATTTGGTCAACCATAAATTTATTTTCCATTGTAACTTAATAATGAAAATGATGAAAAATGAATATGGATATAAGTGGCAAATTCAGATATGTAATTTGAGTACCCCATGGTCTCAATGGTAGACCGAGGAAACTGGGACTACATGGGATGAAATTTGATTATGCTTGCAGAATCAAAGGTTGTGCAAGAAGTGTTTGACAGAATGTGTAATAAAGTTATATTTATATCAATCTATCTAAGAATCTAGTGTTCCATGATAGGTCCAATCATATTGATATCAGGTACCAAATCATTTGAGATAGGGTCCAATCATATTGATATCAGGTACCACATATGAGCAAGTTGTAGACATTCTCACCAAGCAGACATTCTCACCAAAGTTTGTCTACTTCAAAGACAAGCTAGGAGTGGTGGAGAATACCTTCCTTTTTAAGAGGGAGAGTTGATGTTTGTATCTCATACAAGTATTTCCATGGGTTGGTGTCTTTATCATGGGAATGATCACTATGACCTCTCAGGTACTTAGGAAATTTAGTTTAATTAAAGGAATGAATGCCATTTTATAATTAATTGGGGTTAATTTGGAGAAAATCCTAAGTTTTTGGCTTTAGTGCTTTAAGTTAATCAAATGAATCATAATCATCAATCTCAAGTGAATGAGATCTAATCTTATCCACTCAAGTTAGGGTTTTGGTTCATCCTAAAAGTATAAAAGGAAGTTAAGGGGAGAGGAGAAGACATATAATATTTCAAGGGAGAAACTCAAGCATTGAGTGGGAGGTAATAAGAAGGAATTTTTTATTTCCAGTATCTTCGGAAAGAGAAAGAAAAGAGTTTGAGAGAAAGTGGACATTCATACCAGTTTGGTGGAGGTAAGGATGAGCAATGAAACCAGGAAGACATGTTGTATGGTACAACCATATGGATTATATACAGTTGTACAAAATTGACTGTACATAATTCATACAATTGTACGTACAAAATGTATCGATCCATAAAAACATACAGATCAGGCCATACGGATCTGTACAATACTAATCCATACA
This sequence comes from Larix kaempferi, assembly GCA_027924585.1. Taxonomy (NCBI): domain Eukaryota; kingdom Viridiplantae; phylum Streptophyta; class Pinopsida; order Pinales; family Pinaceae; genus Larix; species Larix kaempferi. Next base: position 7,346,519 of record BSBM01001009.1, read on the forward strand.
ATCAATACAATCTATATGGAAAGGGCAATAGGATAGTTTGCAAGCAAAGAAATTTCTGGATTTTTCTAGGTTTTTGCTGAAATTTCTTTGGGCAAATTTGCAAGTGGAGATTTGTCTCCCTTGGGAATAATTTTCCAGGTTTGTTGTGTGATTTATTAGGGCCATCTTCCCAATAAGGGATCATTTGTAAAATTGGAATATTCTTAATGAAAAGTTGATTTTGAAGGGCAAAAAAATTTTGCATGTATTTTGTGATTTGTTTTCTATATTGCTTCCGCTAGTTATTCATGTTAATAGATATCAACAAGTGTAAAATAATAAGTAGGTTGAAAATCATTTTTTTATACAATTAAACCACTAGGAATTTTTTTATCTAGTGTTGGAATCAAAAAATTAACAATCGAGACAAAAGCAAGGACATAATCAACTGACTTACATAAGCAAATTAAGAATTGGTGAACATTTATTGGTTTAGGCCAATCAAACTAGCCACCCTATCAAATGCATTTTTTAAAATATTCAAGAAGTATTTGGAATGATAATTTGAGACAAAGATATATGATGGATAATTGTAGTTGGAGAAAATGAAGAATTAAAGAGTAGCTCGAATTTATGAAATTATTGCCCCGTGGAAATTTTTCCATGAAAGTGCTAAATAGATTAGTTCATTTTCATTTTTTTAATTTTATATAATTAAAATGTAAAAAACATTATATATAGTTATCGGTTGTCCCCTAATTTGGGGCTTTAAAAGTAAAATCTCATGATGCTGAAATAGGGGGTGGTGGTGGGAAACCCTTTTTCAAAAACTATGTACACGATTTTCTGGGTTGATTGGAGAAGTGAAGTCCAATGTAACTTTTGAAGGCATCATTTTGCTACCTAAACAAGATAGAGTATTATTCAACGTTTTGGATGATATTTATGGTTGTGTTGTTCATTTAATACATATAGAAGCTATTTTGTATTCTCGTATGAATGATAGCATGATTTCGTTCTTCAACAATTGCATTTAAATTACAGGAAATATGTGTGATGCCATGATTATTTTGATGTGTTACTGCATATTTTGAATACAAATTTATTGTTGGAATATTAAATTTTCCTATCTATGTCATTTAATTACATTGGTAGCATTAATTAATCATTCATGGTTAATTCCTATGTAATAGACTAGAAAATTGCCTTATGTGGACCACAAGGCAACATTAGGGGGACCACAAGACTTCCAAGAGTGAACCACAAGATTCCTGGACCACTTGGGTGCATTTCTAAAATATTCTGGATAAGATTCTGGTAGAAAAGGCGCCTTGCTGAGTTTTGCTGCTTTTTACCCTAGGGGGAAAAGCTAGTCAACTAGGGAAACTTGTTTTTTGGACCACACATCCTCTATGATGTTTCTTCTTTCCAAATTTGGGATTTATAATTTTTTTTCATCACACATCACTCTCGGGTCACTAATTCATAAATTCGTGAGCCTTTGGAGTGACTTGGGAAGCACACTTTCCACCTAGGGGGGATGAGTATGTTTTTAGTAAGTCTGATGATATGAGGATCCAAATGGAATCTTTAGCCATTCAAATCTCTGTTTTAATGTTATATAACAAAATCCTATTATTTTCCAAAGGTTGGATGCTGTATTTTATTCATGAGAGTTAATATAGTTTTGTATTATTGTGAGTAATTTTCTGAGTTCTTTGACTAGTTGTGTAAGATGTTTGTGAGTGAGTGTAATTCTTGATAAGATCTTAGTGTGAACAGAAATTTTACATGGTATCAGAGTTATCAAGCTATTCCTTTCTCCTTCTATTGTCTTACAGGATCCAACTAGTCTCAAGGAGGGCCCAGTAATTCATCCACAGGGCACATTCTTTCATCAAGGAGGCTCAGGAAGCAAGCTTTGGGCACACCCAAATTATTCCAAAATTAATTTTAGAGCTGCGATGGATCATTCACAGTACATAATCCTCACTCCATTCAATTATTTTGACTGGAAGGCGCATATGGAGATCTTACTGAGGAGCAAAGGGCTCTACAGGGTGACAATGGAAACTGAAGCTGAGCCAACCTCAACAGTTGAGGAATCTAAATGGCACAATAGAAGAGATGAATCCTATGGGATGTTGTGTCTCACTACATCTAGGGATCTATTATTTTATCTTGATGGTCTTACCTCTCCCAGTGAAGTTTGGATGAAACTTCAAGAATTGTTCGGAAAGACAGATGAATTAAGAGGCCACCAACTAGATAATGAGCTAGTCTGATTGAGTCCACAAAATTTCGATAACCTTCAAGATTTCTTTTCCAAATTAAAATCACTTGTGTTGCAGCTGAAGCCATGCGGTATTGATAAGAAATATGAGAAATTAGTCTTGGAAATTCTCTCCAAGCTTGGCTCGGACTACTCAGTCTTTGTTTTGACCTTCCATTCCACCCGGAAAGCAGTTAAAAATTGGAAGAGCCCAACACTTTCAGAATTCATGGAGTCTTTGACACAAGAACAAGACAAATTGGTCTTGATGGGAGCCATTGAAAATCCATCCAAATACCATTGTCTGAATGTTGTAGATTCAAAGGGTTCGAAAGGGAAGAAGAAGGGCAATTTCAAGAAGCCCAACGGTGATAAGAAGGACAAGCAGAAAATTAATGAAGACTCCTCGAATTTCAGGAGGAATCCAAATAAGAAGAATGAGAGGACAAAGTGAAATTATTGAAGAAAGGGATTTCATCCTGAAAGCTCTTGCATGAAGAAGACCATTGACCAAATGGCTCAACTCTTGGAGAAAGCCAACATTCCTCTTCCAGAGAGCGCAAGGAGGAAGGATGGAGGACAAAATTCTGATGACAAAGAGAGAGTACATGCACTGATGGCAAGCACATCCAAGCCTACCTCATTCATTATTGATTCCGATGCTTCAAGACACATGGTGTCTACAAGTAATTTTTGTACTTCACTTGACTCTTTTAGTGGTCCAAATATTGTATTGGGTGACAATTCTGAAACATCTAGCAAAGGCAAAGGTAGCATAGATATCGAGTTTGGTTCATTTAGTAATATATTATATGTACCTGGACTTGCTGAAAACCTATTTTCAGTCTATTAGATGACCCACACAAGGCTTCCCAAGAGAGTAACCTTTACCCCTAATGATGTTGAGATAGCTGAAATTTCAACAGGAAAAATTGTTGCATTTGGCACTACAGATCACTGTTCTAGAATCTACAAGTTTTCTCACTTTGTGCCAAATCACTCACCTTCTGCTCTTTTAACCCATGCCAATGAGTCAAGCAAATTATGGCATGAAAGATTTGGCCACCTGAATATAAATATCTTTCCCAACTCCATGAGAAAGAAATGGTTATAGGGCTGCCCAATATCAGATTTTCCAAAGGTGTCTATCAATCTTGCATCCTAGGAAAACACCCCGAGCATAAGTATTGGAGATCCCCTACTGAGATAACCTCTGCACCATTAGAAATTATTCACACTGACATATCAGGTCCATTTCCTCATGAGTCTTTGAACCATGCCAAGTACATCCTCACATTCATAGATGACTTTAACAGGTACTGTTGGATTTATTTCATCAAGCTAAAATCTGGAGTTTTTGGTCTGTTCAAGCTATTCAAAGCCTCAGTTGAGAACCAGTCTGCTAGGAATATTAAAATTATCAGATCTAATAATGGTGGTGAATATTTGAAATCAGAGTTTCAGCAATTTTTTGCCTCTTCAGGCGTTCAAATGCAACACACAATTCCTTATACACCTCAGCAGAATGGGGTTGCTGAGAGGAAAAATGAGTCTCTAAAGGAGATGGCCACATGTATGCTTGAGGCAAAGTCATTGTCTCCCAAGATATGGGATGAGGAAATAAATTGTGCCACATACATTCATAATAGAGTGCCACACAAATCTCTCAAAGGTATCACTCTGTTTGAGGCTTGGACAGGGCACAAACCTGATATTTCTCATTTCAGGATTTTTGGCTCAAAGGATTGGGCTAGGATTCCACTTGAGAAGAGGAGGGCTATCCAGCCCAAAAACCAACCATGTTTTTTTGTTGTATATTCAAAGGAATATAAAGGGTATAATTTTCTGAACATGAGCACTCAAAAATCCTTCATAGAAAGGAGTGTTCAGTTTGGAGAAGAGCCCTCACAGAGTGCTGAAATTGAAGAACCATCTTCACCACCGACTGAAGAAGAAGTAAGTGATTCCATTGAATTTTTTGATTCTGATATTTATGATGATGAGAACCATTTTATTGCAGATTCTAACTCACCTACAAATCCTAAATGGGCTTCTAAGACTTTGCAAGCAATAGGTGAACTAGTGGGAAATCCTTAGGACACAAGGAGGACTAGATCACAATTTGAGACTGATCTCAATGTGAATGGCCCCTACCTTTCTGAGAAGTGTTATATGATGGTAGATTCTTATACTCAGACATATGAGGAAGATTCACATTACCCAAGATGGTAGGTTTCCATGGATGAGGAGTTTCAGTCATTGCAGAAGAATGAAACATGGGAGCTAGTCAAGTTCCCCACAGGCAGAAAATTGGTAAGGTGTAAGTGGATCTAGAAAACAAAATGTGAAGCTGATGGTACAGAATTGAAATATAAGGCTAGGTTGGTAGAAAAGGTCTTCTCTCAATTCCAAGGCCTTGACTACAATGAAACTTTTGCACTTGTTTCATAGAAGGATTCGATAAGACTAGTTCTAGCAATTTCTGCATCCAAGCACTGGGAAGTGCACCACATGGATGTGAAAAGTGCATTTCTCCATGGTGATATTGAGGATGAGATTTATATGCAGCATCCATAAGGGTATACATCAGATCCTAACTTTGTATGCAGGTTGAAGAAGTCCTTATAAGGGATTAAGCAATCCCCCAGGGCTTGGTATGCCAAAATGGACAATTTTCTCTTGTCACAATCTTATGTTCGGTGCAAATATGATCCTAATGTTTATATGAATATGATTGATGGTTCAATAATGATTATACTGTTGTATTTTGATGATTTTCTAATCACAGGTAGCTCTACTGATCAAATAGATTCATTGAAGACCGCTTTGCATCAAGCTTTTTCCATGAGTGACTTGGGAATTCTTAAGCAGTTTTGGGGGCTTGAGATTTCTCAAACAGAGAATGGAACAAAGGTATCTCAGTCCAAATATGCATATGATCTGTTAAAGAAGTTCAAGATGGATCATTGCAAGCCTTCTACGACTCCATTCCTTTCAGGAGTTAGAATGGAAGAAGCAGAATCTACACCCTTGGTTGACATCAGCTTGTATAGGAAACTTGCTTTATTTGACTCGCACTCGACCTGATCTTGTTTATGCTGTGAGTGTGGCATCAAGATACATGGAGCAGCCACATCAGCTCCATTGGAGGGCCACAAAAAGAATTTTCCACTGTGTGCAGGGTGTGAAAATCCTCACAGCAGATCTAAGAGCTGATGTATACCTCACAAGAAAGATTAAGCAGGAAAATAGAATAAGAGTGTACAATGCAGTGTAAAAGAGTAGCAGAATTATGATACAGTAGAACTCAGATAGAAGCATAATAACATCACACACTAATTCATTAATCATAATATGAACAATAAATAATACAATGGTGGAGAGGATTCGAATGCCAAGGTGGCAATTCGAATTAACCTGCATGGGCATGGCTTATCTACACTAGGAGTCATCATAATCATCAGTGGAGTGTCAACAATACACCACTAGGAGTCCTAATCATCATCAGTGGAGTCATCAATGCACAGGTAACGGTCAACTAGGTGTCAAACTGAGTCGAATTGAGTGTGGTAGGTGTAACTGGCACATGGAAGCACTAATGTAGTGAAGGAGGCTCAGTGGAGGGCACATGGAGAGATGACTAGAGTCATGAGGAGCTAATTGGAGTCAAAATAGTCAATCTAGGTTCTTTGGAGGTCCATCAGAGTGTTTCAGTGAGTTAACTAGGCCATTTGTCCCTAAAGCAGGGAGCAGATCCATAAATCAAGGAACTAACTGAGTGTAACTAAGTGGTAGGTGAGAGAGGGCTCCTTTCACATGTGGTAGGTGAAAGGAGGGTGCACTAAGCACTAGGAGGGATAGAAATGATCAGAAAGAAGCTCTTGGGGTTAGCAAAATTGGGACTAGGTCCTGGGACTGATGACTCGGATGCATGCAATTGCATGCCTGCATGCAAAAATGCATGCATGAATGAAATTCAAAATAATGATAATGCTAGTAGGACTAGGATGGAGTATAGGAATACCCCAACACAGGGCACCAAGACTGATGGGATTCACTATGTTGCAGATTCTAATCTAGATCTATTGGGCTTCACTTATTCAGATTGGGTTGGTGATAGCCTTGACAGGAAATCCACATCTGGATTTGTATTCATGCTTGGAGGTGGTCCAGTTTGCTGGTCTAGCAAGAAACAGAGTGCCATTGCACTATCTTCACCAGAGGCCGAGTACAGAGAAGCAGTGAATGTTTCTACTCAGTGTGTATGGTTGCAGGGTATTCTTTCAGAGTTTGAGATTGCTTTTAATACTCCTATTGTCATATTTTGTGACAACCAGAGTGCTATAAGAGTCTCAAGTGATCCATTACAGAGACAGAGGACCAAGCATATTGAGATACATATGCACTACATCAGAGGACTAGTGCATGACCAGATCATTGATTTGCAGTATTGCCCAACATGTGAGCAAACTACAAACATCTTCACCAAATATTTTACTGAGGAGACATTCAACTATCTTAGATCACTGCTTGGGATGGATGAAAATGTGGTGGAGTGAAGGATTGATCATCAATATTTAAAATTTGATATGTCCATTTTTTTAGGGAAGGTTTTTCCATGAGGTTTTCCTTATATCCTTGTTTTGTGGACCGGCAGTATTGTACAGGGTGACCAAGTTTTGTTACTGGGCCATTAGTATTTCTATTTTTTGATATTTAAACCATAAAGTTAGATTTATGAGGGGGTGTTGGAATATTAAATCTTCCTATCTATTTCATTTAATTACATTGGTAGCATTAATTAATCATTCATGGTTAATTCCTATGTAATAGACTAGAAAATTGCCTTGTGTGGACCACAAGACAACATTGGGGGGACCAAAAGACTTCCAAGAGTGAACCACAAGCTTCCTGGACCACTTGGGCGCATTTCTAAAAGATTCTGGATAATATTATGGTGGAAAAGGCGCCTTGCTGAGTTTTATTGCTTTTCACTACTTTTAACCTTAGGGGGGGAAGCTACTCAACTAGGGAAACTTTTTTTTTGGACCACACATACTCTATGATGTTTCTTCTTTCCAAATTTGGGATTTAGAAGTTTTTTTTTCATCACACACCACTCTCACGTCACTAATTCATAAATTTGTGAGCCTTTGGAGTGATTTGGGAAGCACACTTTCCACCTAGGGGAGATGAGCATATTTTTAGTAAGTCTGATGATATGAGGATCCAAATGGCATCTTTATCCATTCGAATCTTTGTTGTAATGTTATATAATAGCAGACTATTATTTTCCAAAGGTTGGTTGATGTATTTTATTCAGGAGAGTTAATACAGTTTTGTATTATTGTGAGTAATTTTCTGATTTCTTTGATTAGTTGTGTAAGATCTTTGTGAGTGAGTGTAATTCTTGATTAGATCTTGGTGTGAATAGAAATTTCACATTTATTAGTTATGATGAACTATTTCTTATTCTGTGTATTTGTATTCATTCACGTGATTTAACACCTTCCTATTATTTTTTTTTCTCTCGATCGGGATAGTTTTAGTTTTTTTATATAGAATAAATTTATATTAATAAAATCATAACTCATTTTAAATTTGTTTGTTAGTTAGATCAAATTAAATTAAAAAAATTATAAACAAAAAACCACAATGGAAACTGGGCCCACATACCAGTCAGAAAGTGTCATTCCAAACATTATCGAGCCTAACTTGGGGCCTGAAATAGGGAATTTTTTCTTATTATTGATGTGTTCACCTAGACCCGTCAACTAAACCCTTGACAGGTTATATCCCATAGAGTAAGGTGCTCGTATTTGGTCCTTTGACCTTGACATTCAACATTGCAAGTTACTGTAGTTGTATTGTTTATGAGTTTCAAAACTCAGTGGTTTTGAGCTCTGGTTTCTTGGACCTATTTATTTATCGTTTTAATATTTAAGAGAAATAATTTCTTGGGACAAACAACTCGTTCCATGAGGCTAGGAAACTCATTTTTTTTTCTTTGTTAACAATGTCAATTATTTAACAAAGTATATGAAACACTTTTCATATGATGGGTTTCATTATAGTTTGCTTTATACTCTACTTTGAATAGCATTCTAAAAATAGAGTTAGTGTTTATGTGTTTGGTTTCTCATTGACTGTATTTATTCGCTTATCAAGATTTTGAGGTTGATAGGCATGTACCATACTTATATATGTATGTTATATACCTACTATGTACTCACAAAGAGGCCATAAGGCTTATAATATATTATAGCCTTCTCATTTCTATTCAAATAAATTTATACAATATTGTTGTAAGTTTAGTCTTTCATTTTATATGTTTATTAAACAGTATGTTCCTCTCCTTCATTGAGTCTAGTTGTAGGAACAAAACTCAAAATTCCCTAAATCAATTTCTTATTACAAATAAGGAATAAATCTCAATTTAGTTTAGTTGTCTCATTGTATGCTCTTTTTATTTAATAGATAATATCTATATACCCTGATGAGGGTCTTACCAATTTGTGTATACTTTTGTATTTCTATTACTCGGCTTGAATTCTAGGTTGTTCAAATAATCGTTTTTGATGTTAGTAAACACCTTTTTTTTTGTAAGCATGCACAGTATATTAATTAAGAAAAAGAATAAAATTACATAGCATCCAGGGATAGTGGGGAAATCCTGGCATTGCAAAAAAAGTAGAAGTAGTAGGAGTATTACAGACCAGCTTGTAGGTTATACAAAAAGTTGCCTCTAATAGCAAGGCCAAAAAACAAAAGGCCATCTGAGCGAAATCTTTCAGAAACCACATAAACAGCTCTTACCAAAAACAAGAGCGGAGCAGAGAGACCCGGTCTTCTCATCGAGCTCCCAAGTAGACATGAAAAAAGTTATGCAAGATGGAAATCCTCCAAAATGGGGCAACTCCCCGAAAGTTTCTCCTCCGACAGCTTCACAGGGAGCGACTCGATTTTTTGAACAACAAGGAGATTGGGATCTACAAGGCTGCACATCCTTTTGCATGGAGGGGAGCCAATCATGGAAGGGAGCGGAAAATGCACAGGAGGAGCTGCAGGCAAAGCTGGAGCAGGTACAACCAGGAAGGGGTCCGTGGTATCAGTTGCAGCAGCAGCTGTCGACCCTTCAGAGGGAAAACTGCCAGATTTGGCCATGACCGGGTTGCGGCTCATGAGAGAATGCTAGATCAACGAGAAGGTGGCGTTAAGGTTAGCCAGACATTCGTCTAGATCAATGAGTTTGGCCCTGGTGGCCAGCATCTGATTCCTTGCAGAACCCCAGTTTCCCAACATGTCATCCAGAAGCTTTCCAAGCATGTTTTTTATGATCCAATAGTGATTGATATTACCTCCATTAATGCCTGATGCCAAGTGATCTGCAACGAGTTGTTGTTACACCCAAAATCTCACCATCATCAGACATATATCAACTCAGTGCCTCAATCCCTGAAGTTCTATGATCAAGTTAGTCAGTTAGAGCAAGTTGATGTCCTTTAGCCACATTCCTAATTGGGCCGGCGCATGTTGTCTTTCGCCAAGAAGAGTCGGCGTAGGTTGTCCTCATGCAGCTTGAGACAGAGTCAATTTAATGAGATAAAGGTAGCTTTTGAGCGAATTCTAGAAGTTGGATGATGTGGATCACTATCCCTAACTCCTAGGTGAGATGGCCTTCGGTTCTCTAACCTAATGGGAGGATCCCTTAGCCCTCTCCCCATGATCCTCAACCTACTCTATCCACTTGGTCCTATAAATACAAGAGCTCTCTCCATTCCAAAGGGAGGAAGGATATCGCATCCATATGATGGTGAAATAAGCTTAGGAGATCATCATTCATCCATTGGAGGCACCCATTTCTCCTTAGAGGAATTGGCTTGGCTTGTTGGAGGAAGATTGCAACGTTAGGGCTTGGTTGTAATCCTCACTCTTCTATGTATTTCCACTTTTATACAATAATACAAAACTCTTTCCATAAATCTCTTGTTGTTCATTTGATATTTATAGTTCACTTCCTTAATTGTTTACTTAGATCAATTATTGTGTAGATGTACTATTACTACTTGTTTGTCTCTTGCATGTTCTGACAGGTCTTGTAGCTTCGGATCTAACGACCGTGGAACTTGGAGCGACGAGGGAGAAAGGGATCTGCAGATCTGAAAGGTAAGATGTCTACATATCTCAATCTCTAATTGAATCTAGGAAGGTAGATTTGTATCCTGTCTGATTTGTTCTAGATTCACATTGAACTAGGGAGATCATGCCTTAAGTCCACTTTCAGTAGATTGTCCGGTAACAAATTTGGTGACCATACTAGGGAATACATATGTTGTTTGAAGTTTTCATTTGAATATCATATTCTTTGATTTCTTTGTGAGGCATTTTATTTTCCTACTAATCCTTTTTCACCATCAGATCTTCTTGTTGAAGTGCCTGTTAGCTTTCCCTGAGTCTGTATGTAATTATGAAACAATTTTTATTGCTCATCTTTGGATATCTTTTTATTTTTTGCATTGGGATTTCTCCCGGCGCACCTGGGTAGTATATCCAGAGCGTCGTCTACTCCTGGGCGCATTCTGCTCCTCTGCAACCTGCGCCGACAGCGCTTATCCCATTTCTGCATTCTGTGTCACCGGCGCAAACCACATACATTTGACCTACGTCGGGCGCTTTGTGCTTGACCACTGACTGTGCCGAGCAGTCAAGACTAGGGTTTGGGTCATCTCCTCTCCATTTTTTAGTTTGGTTTTATTTGTAGACCTCTCTGTAACTATAATTTCCAGTCAGGGATCTTGTGTTTTTGCAGTGGTGGTGTTTGGATTTGTTTGGATTGGTTTTGTGTCCCATTTTGGACAAGCTTGAGACTTGGTAGTGGTGGACATTTTAGCCTCCCCCACCTTCATCCACTTGACCTTGCATTCCCTCCTTTCCTTACCGGATCTAGTCATTGCATTGGATCTTATTCCAGACCTCTTTTTTCCCACATCTTTTAGTTTTGCTTGCATCCAGTTGTTTTTGAGTGTCTTGTGTGTTTTTGGTTTGTATGAGTGCTTGTCATTTTTTTGTGAATTTCTGAATGATTAGAGTATTGCAAGTAATCTCTTCTTTCCAGCCATTTATATTTGAAAGCGTTATTATTGTCAAGCATCGTCTTGGTGCATTCATTGGAAAATAAAAAAGTGCTTAATATTTACCTTTTTTCAAGTTAATTTGAGAATTGTTGTAAAAGTTGTTTCATGCATTGGAGTTTTTCATTCGTAAGTCTTTTGGAAAGTTTGAACGAAAATTCAATTATTTTTGTTTTTCACGAATTATGAGCCATTCATTTCTTGAAAAAACCAAGTGAAATCAAGTTTTTGCAAAAGTGATTCCATGCTTGAAAAAGTTATATACATTTTTCGTTTTTCATGCTTTTAGGCTATCATAGTGAAATTTGAAGAGCTAGTGTGCTCTAAGTAGAAATTCTTTCTTTTCATCACTTAGTTTCATTTTTTATTCAAAAAGACAAAAAAGAAAATGCTTGATTTGGATTTGTTGTGTTGTTGATTTTCATGTTTTGCTTGAAAAAATGGAAAAGGGTACTTTCATAATCATTTTTGGTAGAATTGAGATTTGTTAAAGTTTTGTTGTTTTGGTAAAAACTACTTGAAAAAGTTTTCTCCCTCCCATACATAGATTTAATCAAAAGAAAAAGTGCATTTTTTCATGTAGTTAGGGCTTCCATTATGTTTACATTTATGTACTCACCTCATGCATTCACCTAACCGTCCAGATAAAATTAATGGTAGAACTAGATTAAAATATTTAGTAACTTGTGTGTTTAGTTAGAGACGTGTTACAGCATCTTAAAACATGGCAGTTGTCATTATTTTCCTGCACTGCATCCCGGGGGTATTGTAAGCCTTCCATGTACCAACCGGTATATCAAAGCTCTTTCACATACCAACCAGTATATTGAAGGCTCTTTCATGTACCTTAGGGTATATCGAAAGGCACTTCATGTACTTGGTGTATATCAAAAGGTGTTTCACGTACTCGGTAGTATATCAGAAGTGCTCGTGTCGTACGGTTGTGCATTAGATAGCACCAAGGATTTGAGCTCCCACGTACCTTTTTTTAATCTAGGGGAATCGAAAACTAGATTTGGGTTGGTACTTGCGTGACACAGGGTCCAGTGTTCCAATCTCACTACCACTATACCCCTAGGAGAGTATGCCTACCCCACAGCGCACCCTCAATGCTGCAACGAGGTTTGAACTAGTGACGTTCTTAACAGCCCGTATGCCTTAACAAGTGCACGGTTTCCAACTGGTCTACACCCCGGGGGCGAGTTCCCACGTACCTTGCGTATATCGAAAGACACCATTAGGATTCCTGAAACCAACTGAGAAAACCATTTGGCCGTCTTGGTAGAGCAATACACCGAGAACAACACTCGAGGAGATTACTACGCACATGGCGTCCAGGTAGTTGGATATTCAAGCAAGGTTACGGTCCCAATCCTCCTTGTTTCATTTTACTGTTGGACCCTACGGTATATAGCGAGTTGTGAAGCTTAGACAATCCTGTGAGGTTCCATACTTTTGAATCCACACTTATCACATAAGTTTGCTTGTGGCCTTAGTTTGTGTATATTTTTCTTGACTGCTTTTCTTTTGTTTATAATACTCTTAGGAGAAAGTCTAGTTTAGTCCTTCTGGTTGACTTTCCTTGGAGAAGGTCCCGCAAAATTTTGAACATACCACCCGAATATCCCCTTAATCAGGAGGTAATTTCAAGGGTAATAATGGACTTACACGTCACGATTGTGTCACATGAAGTAGAAAACCCTCCTTTGAACATTGGAGCACACATGTTCCCTCCAGACTCACCCACCTCCAACCCCTTAAGGGGTGAAGAGGCAGAAACTTCCACTTCACAAGACATACCTCTCCCTCTCGTTTTACCGGGAGATCTTGGATCTGTGGAATGGTTAAATCCCTACCAGGATGACCCTATATCAGTTGCGTTTGGTCCAGCTGCACCCTTTTGGTTTAACTTCTCTAGGTCAACAAGTGGCTCATTTTTCCATTTCATCCCCACCAAGTTGGGCTACTCCTGAAGAACTTCTGGCACCCTTCCGTAATTGCTTGGATAGATTACGTGCCATGGGTGAGGAATTTCAAAGATAAAGTGTTTTACGAAGGGAGGAAGACCCGATGTTACCCTCATATCGGAAGATCCCAATTCGCTCTTTATCTTATGACTTACCGAAACCATCCATCCACAACATGACCACTTATGAACCTGGTCAACCCTCATTTCCTGCAAGCACACTACTTAGACAGGTGACCAATACTATACCCCAAACAAATCAACATGTTGAAGGACAACAGTCCAACACTCCTCTAACTACTACAAGAAGGTTACCCACTCCTCCCACACCCCAAAACTCGCGGGGAGGATACTCTTTACCCCCTAATTTTCTTACGAGTAATGTTAATCCCGTAGTAGGTAATCAACAACCCACGTTGGGTCAACCTTTGATTAGTAGTTAACATGTTGCTACTGGGGGGAAACCCCCGTCTCCTAACCATAATACTAAAGAAGGAATTCCTCTCAGAGCTTCAGATGGAACCTCTTTACCCGCCGGAGCATCCACCATGGGATTATCTCATGTTGGGGGACCATCCAATTCAACTCAACCACCATGGAGTCAAGCGTATCTAGGTTATCTTAACCCTATGTTGGGACAATTCAATCCCAGAAATGCACTCTACAGGATCCCTTATCCTAGAAATCCATACACTCTATCGGGACACCAAAATGTTTTACAACATGGACCTCCACCAACCATCCCTCAAGTACCACCACCCCCGTTTGGTCACCTTCCACCTCCCTCTGGAGGTGGCAAGCCCCCATATAATTATGGAGGCAACAGACCTCTACCTTCTGGTGGAGGTCCACCTCATTATGGAAACCATGGCCTACCCCCTCCCGGCGGCGGTGATGTAGGCCCTCCCCCTCTCGACGGAGGCGGAGGCTTTCCCCCTTCCAATGGAGGCGGGGGACCACCCCCCCAGGTGGTGGTAGGCCCCCACCTCATGGTGGAGGACCACCCTATTCCGGTGGCGGTAGTGTAGGACCACCCTATTTTGGCGGAGGTGGCAGAGGAATGCCACACCCTTCCGATGGCAGTGGTGGCGGAGGCCCCCACCCTTTCGGTGGAGGTGGTGGAGGCCCCCACCCTTCCGACGGAGGTGGTGCACCACCACCCCCTCTTGGCGGAGGCGCTGGAGGACCACCTTATCCCAGCGGAGTCGACGGAGGCCCAACTTATCCTGGTGGCGGCGGTAGACCCCCACCATTTGGAGAAGGCCCACCCCCTCTCGGCAGTGGCGCCGGACCCCCACCTTATGGTAATGGACCACCCTATTATGACGGTGAACCTACATATGGTTCAGGAGAAACACCGCCTTACGGCCAGTTCCTCTGGGAACATCCTAAAACTAGTCGATGCAAGGTCCCACTGGTCCATACATGCCATATTAGTACTATCAGTACCCGTAGCCAAATCAACAACTGGATTTCTTGGCCACTTTGGACCTACCCTACCTGTATCGTCTGACCAATGACCCCATATTCCACGGACATAATTGGCCACCAATTCCGATGAAACTACCATGTGATATTCCCAAATTTGATGGAAAACCTGGTGAGGATCCAAAAAATCATGTGATGACATACCATTTATGGTGTTCATCCAACTCTTTGATGGACGACTCGATCCGTCTTAGGTTATTCCAATGGAATCTCACCGGCCCAGCTACCAAGTGGTATATTGAATTACCACCCAACTCTTTTCCAGATTTACGCTCTCTTGCTATGTCATTTTTGACCCATTTCTAGTTGCCCGTTCGCTATGATACTGGTACAGACTTATTGACCTCGCTCCGTCAAAACACCGCCACTCATATCTCAGATCATATCCATGAGTGGCAAAGGAGACAACGTCTTATTAAGGCTCATATTCCAGACCAACTCTTAGATGACTGGTTCACAAAGTCTCTCTTACATGTCATAGATCGAGACGTGGCCATGGGAGGTGCCATCACTAAGGAATAGGATATTGCCCATTCTGATTACTTAGACTTGGTCTATGCTTCATCTAGAACATAGTATGAAATTGTTCCTGGTGCACCCCACCCTACGTATGACCCTACAAAACCACCCAAGGGACCTCAAGCCGATGACATCATTAGTTCACTTACCTCCCAGCCTTCTACTCGAACTGGTGGATCATCGAACCCCCAGGGTTCTTCCCCATCCCCACCATAGGCTAGAAACATAACCACCAAATCCTCCACTCCTGCCTCCACTGAAGAAGTGAATTTTTTTCAATCAGCTTCACCTCAGAAGACCGGTGGTAAGAAGAAAAACAAAGGTAAACCCAAAAGATATTCTAACCAGCAGGAGAATAAGAGCACCCCTGAAGACACCAAACAGAAGAGGAAGTTGAAGTATCCTTGTTTTCTGTGCGGTGGTGACCATTTCTCTAAGGACTGTCCTCACTGAGATGAAGTACAGAAGTTTCTTAAGGGAAACCCTACTCCCACAGTTCTCAATGATCCCTTCCCTACTCAGAATCAACAGCTGATTGCTCAATCCTCCCCTACACATGATGAGGCATCCTCCACCGTGCATGTTCTCATGATGCATAGTGATATGGTGAATTTGAACACACGATCGCATTCATATGAATCAATCCCTCCCAAGGAACCCGTTGGAAGTAATACTGAAAATTCTTCCACTTCTGTGCTCGATGTTACCATACCGCAAGCCTCTCTCACCATTAAAAAGCCTTCTTTAGAGTCAGTTTTGCGTCCGCCCAAGAGCACAATTCGGAAAGCATTTTTCAATCCCAATGCTTGGGCAACTCAGAATTACAATATTTTCGAGGACTTGGCGCAAGCTCTTTATGCCATGTCGACGCTAGAGGTCTTGCGGAATTGTCCTAATCAACGCAAGACTCTTCTTGCTGCCATCGGTGTAGTAGATTCGGACTCCTAGAATACAATCATGTTTCGACTTAAGTATTTTAAATTGAGGCTTTCCCACCAACTTGCATTTCAAGTTGCTATGAACATTGCTGGGAAAACAGTCCATCGTACTGTACTAAACAAAGGGGCTTCTACCTCGATCATGTCGCTATCTTGTTGGAGAGCCATTGGTTCTCTCGAACTGAACTGTTCTCCCACCACCTTGAAAGCATTCGACGGCTGTGGCTTTCAACCCCATGGGCTATTACAAGCCTTAGCATTCGATTTGGGGGGTAAGACCGCAACCATTAATGTGGAAGTATTCGCAAACCCTTTGGATTATAATCTCTTACTTGGTCGTAATTGGTTTTACGCCATGACTGCAGTCGCATCTTCCATCTTTCACATAGTCTGATTCCCCCACCAAGGCCAAATTGTCACTGTCGACCAACTGGACTTCTGCACACCAGACACTGCTACTCATCCTGGCGATAATATCCCATTTCTTGGGAAATCTTTGTAGTTGTATGAGAGCGTGGGGGTCGGCCTCATAAAAGACTCATCTCTTATGGGCGTCTTTCCAACCCTGGATCCCCCTAATCATGTTGCCACGGTGAACATGATCTCCTCTGGGATTTCATCTTTCCCTAACTCTAACGATCAATGACTTGTACCTGATGAAGCCACTATGCACCTGATTGGAGACTCCATGACTCTTTCACCCGCTGAACTCACTTACTAGGCTATCTAGTCAGCACCCGAGGACCACTTGGCTGTGGCCTCTAGATCCTATTCTCTACAGCGGACATCATCCTTACCCGATCCTTTGCTCTAGACCTTTCTGTCTGATGAGTCCATCATGGATATTATGAATGCGGATGACCCTCCGTGGAAAGACCTCCACCATCGATTGTCTTTCCTTCCCCCATTGGATTCTGTACAAAACAGCATCATCACAATTTTTACGTTAGATTTCTACCCTTACCCTCAGTCCTCAATACTCACGTGTCATACAGACATTGAGGGAAACTTTGCGAACATTGAATCCACCACCCCAATTGACATCTTGGTTACCCTTGGTGTAGTGGAACATATTCATTTAGGCCAGAAATGTTCCCTTGAAGAGATTACTACTTTTACAGCCTCATTCAAGCAATTCTGAGATGTGTTTGCTTGGACCTACTAGGAAATGCCTGGGATAGACCTGCTATTGTTTCACATGAAATCAAAACCTATCTCGATGCTAAACCTGTCCGCTAAAAGTTACGACCGGCACACCTTCAAAAAACTGCGGCAATCAAGGCAGAAATTGAGAAGCTCTTGAAGGCTAGATTTATATACCCTATTCCATTAACAAAATGGGTCTCAAATGTCGTCCCTGTGGCTAAGAAGCAGGGAACCATTCATGTCTGTGTCGATTACCAGGATTTGAACAAGGCTTGTCCTAAGGACAACTACCCCACTCCCTTTATCGATCAGATCATAGACAATTATACCGGAAGTGTCATCTTTTCATTCATGGATGGCTTCTCCGGTTACAACTAGATTGAGATCCACCCAGCCGACCAACATAATACATCTTTCATATGCCCTTGGGGCACATTTGCTTATCGCAAGCTCCCTTTTGGTCTCAAAAATGTTGTTGCCACTTTCTAGCAGGCCATGTCGTATGCTTTTCATGATGTGAAGGACTTCATGGAACCTTACCTTTATGACCTACCTGCCCATTCACGACAGCATGAGTTCCAAATTGATCATCTGACGACCGTATTCCTCAGATGCAGGCAGTATAACATCCTCCTGAACCCTCACAAGTGTATATTCTACATTGAGTCCGGACGTATCCTAGGTTTTGACATTCGAAGGACGGGATCCGCATTGATCCCCTGAAGGTGGAAGCCATTGTTGCTCTCCCACCTCCTACTGACGTTACGGAACTACAAAGTTTTCAAGGGAAGGAAACTTACCTATGGCATTTTGTGTTTTATTTCGCTCAGAAGACACGGGGCTACATGATATTACTAAAAAAGGACATCCCATTCATTTGGGACAATCAAGCACAACAATCCTTCGATAGTCTGAAACATTCCATTATGCATGCCCCTGTGCTCCAACGGCCCAATTACTACAAAGATTGCATTCTTTATCTTGTCTCTTCTGGCACCATGATCGCCATGTTCTTGGTGCAGGAGGACAACAACGCCCAGGAACATGTGATATATTACCTAAGTAAGGGTCTTATTGAATCTGAAACTCATTACTCACATGTCAAGAAACTCGCTCTTGCGGCAGTCATTGTCGTCCAAAAGTTTCGTCATTACATACTGCTTTGCACCACCACCATCATCGCCGACTCGAACCCCATGTACCACATTCTGACATGCCAAGTACTTGGGGGCAAGTATTCACGTTGGATTGTGATACTTCAGGAGTTCGACCTCCTCTTCGCGAAAGCCAAGTCTAAGAAGTCTTTGGTGTTTTCCGAGCTCATTTGCAATCTTCCCCGTGTCGATTTAGGATCTGAGCCCAATGATTCTCTTCCAGATGAATCATTGTTCCTTATCAGCACGTCTAAACCGTGGTATGGATATATTACCTTATATCTTCAAACCCAACGTTTCAACCCCCAACTGTCTCGTGACGATCGTCGTCGTATCCGCCACCACGCCAAGTATTACTTGATCGTTAACGATACCCTGTATCGGCATGGTATTGATTTAGTTCTTCGATGATGTCTAACACATGAGGAGGTTGAACACGTCTTGAATGACTGTCACTCTGGGGCTTGTGGCAGTCATCTCTTTGGGACTTGTGGTAGTCATCTCTTTGCGATGGCTACAGCCCAGAAGATACTACGCGCGGGATATTACTGGCCATCCATCTTTAAAGATTATAGTGCATTAGGATTTGGCGTCATTCTCGTCATGTCAATATTGCCAATTCATTCCATGCCCATGTTCAAGATACATTCACCGCTCATCATTTTGCAGTCAATACACCTTCCATCATGCCGGTCTACTTTGAGTCAGTCTTGCATGTTACTATACCATCTGATCTACTTCAAACATCTATTATCGAGTTTTGTGTTGATTATGGGGGATTCATCATGGCCCTCCTTTGACGGATTCATCCTTGTCGACTTCAAAACATGATCCAAGGACTGAATCTAGAAAACCGATCGAGTACCTTGGGCCTGCATGCCTTAATGGCATGTCGCCTCTCTTTTGACATGAGTTTGCATCATTGACTCTTGATTGAAAGATTTCATCAAAGCGTTCGACTTCAACTCATTCATTCGCGCTTGATGATATGTACTATGATACCTTGGGGATCATTGACATTAATGGTGATTTCCCTCGTGCTTGTTAACGGTATACATAAATGACCGGTAATCAAGTGGTTTCTACCATGTTCGATGTCAAGACATTTGTAATCACATGGATAGATTCGTATCATTACGGGTTCGGCTTGAAGACCCTGGGAAGTCATGTTTTACCCAGGTTGCGATGGATATTGTTTGAGTTATATCACACGGATCCACTTGTATTGGTCGTGGCTGTGTTATCATCTCATCATGGATCTACGCTTGTGTCTAGTAGCCATGATTGTGTTCAATCGGTCTTTACTACCATGGATCTGCATTGTATTGGTCAACATCCATGTTATGAGTCATACGAGACTGTGTTCTCAGAGTCAGTTGTACTACAGCAGCATCTTCCATCTGAGAAGTCCTTTCCATCCTTCTATCAAAGCATTTCACTTGTCTAGTTCTATCAACTTCATGCTTTGGGGGGCATTCTGTTACACCCAAAATCTCACCATCATCAGACATATATAACCTCAGTGCCTCAATCCCTGAAGTTCTACGATCAAGTTCGTCAGTTAGAGCAAGTTGATGTCCTTTATCCACATTCCTAATTGGGCTGACACATGTTGTCTTTGGGAAAGAAGCGCTAGCGTAGGTTGTCCTCATGCAGCCTGCGCCAGAGTCAATTTAATGAGATAAAGGTAGCTTTCGAGCGAATTCTAGAAGTTGGATTAGGTGGATCCCTATCCCTAACTCCTAGGTGAGATGGCCTTCAGTTCTCTAACCTAATGGTAGGATCCCTTATCCCTCTCCCCATGATCCTCAACCTACTCTATCCACTTGGTCCTATAAATACAAGAGCCCTCTCCATTCCAAAGGGAGGAAGGCTATAGCATCCATATGCTGGTGAAATAAGATTAGGAGATCATCATTCATCCATTGGAGGCACCCATTTCTCCTTAGAGGCATTGGCTTGGCTTGTTGGAGGAAGATTGCAATGTTAGGGCTTGGTTGTAATCCTCACTCTTCTATGTATTTCCACTTTTATACAGTAATACAAAACTCTTTCCATAAATGTCTTGTTGTTCATTTGATATTTATAGTTCACTTCCTTGACCATTTACTTAGATCAATTATTGTGTAGATGTACTATTACTACTTGTTTGTCTCTTGCATGTTCTGATAGGGCTTGCAGCTTCAGATTTGACGACCGTGGAACTTGGAGTGACGAGGGAGAAAGGGATCTACAGATCTGAAAGGTAAGATGTCTACATCTCTCAATATCTAATTGTATCTAGGAAGGTAGATTTGTATCCTATTTGATTTGTTCTAGATTCACATTGAACTAGGGAGATCATGCCTTAAGTCTGCTTTCGGTAGATTGTCCGATAAAAGTTTCCCCTCCCACTCATCAATCAAGTTGCGGCTGGCGAAGGAGATTCCAGTGCCGAATCCATCGCCAAAGACATGAGTACTATGGGCTTTGCAGCGGCTCCCACTACCTCGACGAGAAAGGCTGCGCGGCTTGGTCATGGCTGATAGCACACTGAGAGTCCACAACCAAAAAAAAAACTGAGCATGAGGGTTCACAAAGCCGAACCAACGTCGACGAGAAGCAAATAGGATGCCATCTAGGGTGTCCACTGGACCATTTAAAGAACAAATATATAGGTTCGTGCGAGCCATAGTTAAGTGGAGGGAGCCGAATTGATGGATCCGAGAGCCGAGGTGAGGGTCGTCTTGAATGAGCGGAGGGCCGAGGTGAGGTCAAGCAATACTGGAGTGGCATCCAGATAGCTGTGAAGGGACTCGCATGCAAAGGATCAAGAGGTAGCCATAAAGCTACAGGTGTGAGGGAAACTAGCTGTGAGGGAAAACAGGTGGGAGGGAAGACAGATGGGAGGGAAGACAGGTGTGAAGGCATGCAGGAGCATGGGCAGGAAGGTGTGAGAGCAGGGGTGCGTGTGCCGAAATTATGGGCGCCTGGGACGAGCATCCTTCCCCACGTTCCCTCCTTGTGCCCTGCACATGGCCCTATGAGTCATGTTGACGCCCGCATCCGGGGATGTTAGGTCACACCTTACTCAACATGTTTTTATCTATATGTACTAAATTGTTCATTACTATTACCACTTTGGTATTAAAGTGAAATACCCTAAAAAAAATATTTTATGTTCTAAGTCATAAAATAAACTATGGTATTTACATATACACATGATCTTTAAATGAGAACTATGCATGATTTCTATCCATATAAATGTCTACTTAGGGTTTAATAATCACTTACTATTTTCTAACAGATAACACGTGAATTTAATCAAAAGATATCCATATGCATTTTAATTCAAATAACCATAATGTAAATAAATTAACACATACTCAGTGTGTTAAAATAACATATGAACAATAAAGCCTTGTCCATTAAAACCAACATAAATTAAATACTCAAATAAATCTCATAAATTTCAAAGACTAGTAAGGAAGAAATAAAAATATATTCACTTATGTTCTTCCTGTAAGAACTTTGCAACATGTCAAATAGGAAGTCCTAAACCATCCATCCATAGAACAACAAAATCACATCAATCTTTCTTCCCCTATAGTTTCCCTCGAGCCAAGCCATACTATCACTAGGAGTTAAGCTACCTAGGCAATCTTTTACTAGTTAGGTTTTCAATTCTCAAATATAAACATGACTAACTCAATACTCGGTAACCAAAAGACACACCTTTAGCTTCTCACCTAACACAATGATCTCAATTCTTAGAGAAATGGAAGCTTGAAAGGGTTATAGTCGTTGTTACTAAATCAATTCAAGGATATTTTTACCAGTCTTACTTAGGTTCCAAGAAGGAAAACCTTAGCCTAATATCACTTCATATGCTTCACTCTATGGCCATAGAGAGTTTTCTTTTCAAGCTGACTGAACTTTAAATTGAAACCAAGTCATTTTCTCTTGCAAATACCCACTTTATATCTCATTTTTCCATTCTCATGAGTTACTTAATTTTCCATGTTGGTTAAGGTTGTTTATATGATTGTATTATTCTTGTGTTTTTCTTTCTTAGGGAAATTTTTGTCTCTTTATTTATCTTTTCTCTTCCTTCTTAATTGAGAGGATTCTATTTTTAGTCATTTTCTTTAGGTTAAATATGACCGAGACACCTCACATCAGTTGTTAGGGTTTGAGAAAAAATAGCTATATAATTTTATATTATTTAAAATCATTTTGAGAATGTTTTCCTGATTTAGCTTCCCCCCGTCCTTAGTAGGACTATGGCTTCTCTTAAACTTCAGTTTTTCCCATTTGACCATGTGGGATATAATCAAAGTAAACATATTACATTTACAATCACACCATGATTTATTATTAGTGGTGTCTAATGTTTTCAATATTTCAATAAAAAAATCAAAATAATGTACTTCTTCAAAAATCATCTAATGAACCTAGGGAGTAAATATTGGTATATTACAGTGTTGAGGGTAACGACGCCTTCTTTGAACCCTCTTAAAACTAACCTACTGGTTAGAAGGGGCATGTTGTTCTTATTAAGAATGACTTATATTATGAAACTACTAAAGATCAACTTATTGTGTAGGACACTACTACGTTGGTTGATATCTAGAAAGTTTTTTGGCGAAAATTCCCACACATATGACAATGATTACATTTGAATGCAATTTGCTCTCAGTCTAAGGGTTGCATGTAGCACCAACTTTCCAAGTTTATTTGCAATGCTTTCGGCGGACCCATCTCCAAATCAACTTCCACACAAATTATTGCACAAGAGAGAAGGTTCCTTTTGGTTTCGAACTATCAATATATCTTCCTAATTTATTCCCAATATCCCTATGAGCACCATCATCCCAAAAAATTAAAGGAAAATGAAGCAATCTAACCCACGCATGGACTAAATTTATCTCTTGTTCTAAGTTAAAATATAGAGACCAGGAGGCAAGATACATACTCTTGAAACCCATGAAGTATGGTTCAGATGAAAAATCAAATCTCAGGTTTTCTTATTCAAAAGAAGAAAAAAAAACCCATGACTGGATGCAAAAAAATATACCCGACTTTGAATTTTGCAGGAACAATATTTTGCTAACCATGCTTCAACAGCTTTCGGGCTGGCGTCGAGACCCGAGAAATTCTCGATCAATGACCTTTCAGTCAATAAAATGGATTTTTGTCTTACATCCTAAGTAGAAAGCTTGAGTTGTGGTACTTCCTCTAGTCTCTTCACAAATATATGATGGAGAATCTACGTTCTTTTGGGCAGATTAAGAGTGCTTACAAGGGATTTAAATGACTCAATTTTTGAAACAAACCCCTCTCCCATTATATATTTAGAAGAGAGACCAGGCATTGACAAGATGAATTTGTTGAGTTTAAACGTGAGCAAGTGAAGGTCAGTCTGCAATGGATCCTTTACCTATAATTCGGCTAGGGTACTTGCAAGTTCTTTTGCTCTAACACCTAACCCCCAACTGCAAATGGAAGTATGCAGTCCAGTCAAGGTTCGTCTATCCCTACAGGTCAACATCTAAGAAAACCCTAGCTACGATCTAAAGCTCTTTCATAGGCTCTTCATTTCCCACATAACAAACATGACTAAGAAAGTTGTCAAAATAATTTTATATAATGTAAAATTAACTCATTAATATCGCATTCATTTAATTGAAATAAATAACAACCAAAATTCGTATAAAAAACAATCCTATCCATAGTGTACATTCTATTATTAATTTGCGATAGGTTAAATGCTATTCTTAATGCTTTGTATAACCTGGCTTGAGAGTAGTTTAATGTGTAATTTTTAGTCCTTACCCACGATAATTATTACTATAATAATTATAGTAGTAATAGTAATATGCTTTTGTTGGTCCCTTGTATGTTACATTTATAATCATAGTAATAGGTTTTTATTGGTCCCTTGTAAGTTAAATTCTAAGATTTATATAATTAATATGAATTAAATATTCATTTAAAATGATTTTGTTGGTCTTTTAAAGCATTATGAAATAAGGCCGAGTTGCAAGTAAGGCTAGTCTTTGCTTTTAATCAATAATGTAATGCTTACAAAATATAAAATAGAATTTATATTTATATTATTCTACAAGTATAGGGGTGCAACCTAATTGTAAAAAAAACATTGCTATGTTTTAATAAAATCAATAATGTCGATTTGTTTGAAGTTAACGAAAGTTATTTTGTTGATATAAATCACCATTCAACTTGTACATTGTGGAGAGATTAAACCATCAAAATCATTTTGATTTTTATAAGACACTTTCTTTGTATTTTGTTTCAATTTCACTTAATGGATATTAACTTTGACTATGAGTAAATCAAAACGAACTTCGTAAATAAAAAATAAAAAATTTATAAGTGAGAACATTTCATTATTTCAAACCATTTGAAATGTTTATATGGAGAATAGTTAACATAAACCAAAAAAAAAACTTATATATCAAATTTAAATAATAAATCATGTAAATAAACAATAAAACATTAAGATTGATACCATTTTATTTGAAAATTATGTTTAATAGAGCTTACCACAATCAATTCAAGTTGATATAAAATGTCAATAATATCATGAACCCTAAGAAATGGGGAAGGGTAAAATGGTTGCATCAAGATGTAATGGGATCCTCTGAAATCCTTGTAAGTATAAGTTTTAGAGACACCCAAACCTTTTTTTTTCATACGAAAAACATACTTATATTAATTAAGTATAAAGTAATACATTCAAAGAGAGGAACAACATACCCCTGCATGACCTTGCAAAAAAACAGTAACAACGGCAACCATGCCAAAGCAACAATGGAGAAATAACTGGGGAGTACCAACCCCCAAATCGAACCAGCAATCCACCAACAAGCCACGGCCACCATGCCAATGATAACAGGAGAAGAGCATGGATATAAATACCACAGGAACCATTTAGACAAAAAGAGTGGAGAATAGAAGGCCGCAAACAGAAAAGCAAAGTGAGGAAATAAAGCCAGCCGAGAACAGAAATGAGAAAATAGAAGGCCGCATAGGAAGGAACAACATACACCATCAAAAAAGTCTCTAGTAACCCTGAAGAGAATGAGAGCCCTCGCGAATATCATAATGGATCCGGCCCTCAAAAGCATTCAGACCCCGGCGAGAGAGGCCATCGGCTACAGCATTGTGCTCACGGAATATGTAAGAAATAGAAGTAAGTGGAAAAGATTGCAGAAGGCGCTTAGTGTGAGACAACTAGGATGTCAGAGCAATAGAATTGATAGGGGCAACCAAGTTGGCCCAGTCCACAATAGCTAGAGAGTCACCTGCGATTTGCTCCAAGGAGATATTGGCTTTGGATGCAAAGAAGAGAACCAACCACAGGGCTAGTAGCTCGCCTTTGGTGTTCGTGCCAACACCACCATGAAGCCATAGCATGGAACAATCCCCATTTGAGAACTCGATAATGGCACCAACACCACATAACCCATTCAATGCCGTGGTCGCACCATCGAAACAAGCACGGTTTCCATGACAAGGAAGGCCAGGTGGACGAGAGGGTTTATCAGAATTCCAAGTCCCCATAGGTCTGGCGAAACCAAAATCTTTTGCCGATGACTGGATGGCGAAGGAAACTCTGCTAGCAGCCATGGAAATATTCTCAAAAAGCAGTTTGTTGCGGGATTTCTAGATTTACCAAACGTATAGATAGGCCAAGCGCCCAAAGGCTTGCCTTGATTGAACACCCTATAGAACCAGTTCTAGATGGAGGTCGCAATGTCAACACAGTGTTGGCTAAAAGGATCACCCAGAAGAGATTGGACAGTCGCGACAAAAGGATAGAGTATGAAAAGATGAGTCAGGGATTCTTCATAATTAAGGCAGAGTGGATAGATGCTAGGCCCCGCGAATCCACATTTTTGCATGTTGCTCCAGATTAAAAAATTTTCCTCCAATAATAACCAGATAAATACTCTCACTCACGGAGGAATGTTCCACTTCCAGACTTGATCATGCCACCAACACCCTGTTTTTGGAATCAAGCAGCATATGGCAAGATAAGCTAAATTGGTTGTGATAGACCCATCACTAGCGTTCCAGGACCATAAAAGTCTGTCATCCTCATCAGAAATGATAAAATGTGCATGGTTCAGACCCCGGACGAACTCTTCCCATTCTACAGCAAATGCACCCGACAGTCCAAGCTGATGAGCATTCATCCAAACATTGAATTATGTCTCGGGTCGATTTTTCAAGAGAATATGGCTTATATTGTAATAACCCTGATTCCTAAGATGGTACAACAGCAGTGAAGAGAGTTTGAATTTGATAGGACCCCCTATGAGCGGATCAGCCCCAATAATGATATGTCTTCCATTGCCTGGGATCCACGCCAGCCAATCAGCCATAACCTAGAAGGCCGAGAGTAGGCTTGCCCATATGATTGAGACCCCCCTGGTGGATTTCTACTTTGATCGGATCCAATGAACGGTGGGAAGTCCACCAAAATACTTATCCTTTAGTATGCAACCCCAGGTGCAATCCACAGATAGAGCATGCCAAAGGCTCTTGGCCAACAAGGCCTTGGAGAAATGATAGATGTTCTTGATCGCCCATCCCCCCTGCACATATGGTCGATCGCGTTTTTTCCAGTCAACTAGATGGAATTTTTGCCTACCACAGCCTGACCAGATGAAGTGATGAATTTTTTTACGGATTGCAGATAGTATCGATTTGGGGACACGACATAAGGAGAACCAGTACACACCAAGGTTCTATAGAACCGATTTCACCAGGGAAAGTCGGCCCCCACATGAAAGCCATCTCCATTGCCAGTGGAAAAAACACTTATCAAATTTCTTGAGCAACCAATGCCAATCCGTAACCCTATAATCATTAGGTTTTAGAAAGTAGCCCAGGTAATGTGTCCCTTCAGACATCTTAGAAACCTTAAATGGAACAAGATCCATGAAGTCCGAAAGCTGCTCATCATCCAATTGATGTTTTAATAGTTTGGACTTGCCCTCATTTATGCACATACCCGAGCATTTACAAAAGGTTTTGAGAATACCCCACATGTGTGACCATTCAGCAATATCCGCAGGACCAAATATCATTATATCATCAGCAAAAAACTGATGAGAAATCAAAATATGTGGGGATACCTATAAAACTGAGAATAATATATTTGATTTTTCTTTGTGGATCAACCGGCCAAGCCCATCAATAACAATTAGGAAGAGAAGAGGGGACAGCGGACAGCCCTACTGGACGCCCCTCGAATAGGAAAAAGATTCGGAGGGATGACCATTGATTAAAATAGAAAAAATTACAGAGCTAATGCAGACCATTATCCATTGAATAGCACTCCATGGGATACCAATTTGGATGAGTGCAAGGCGAAGAAAGGACCAATTAACGTTTTCATACGCCCGGGCAAGATCCAATTGTAGAATCAATGCTTGTAAATTCTTTGATTTTATGTTCTGCATCGCCTCTTGAGCTACACCCACGGCATCTAAGATATTCCTTCCATCAAGGAAGCCATATTGTTCCAATGAAAGGCCCCTGGAGAGAGCAGGTTTGATTCTGCGGGCAATCACCTTGGATATGATCTTATATACCAAGTTACACAGTGAGATTGGTCTAAAGTCTCGGAAAATTTCTGGTTTCGAAATCTTTGGGATCAGAGTAATATAAGTGGCATTGATGATCCCCTCCACGGACCCCTTCAATCTGGACTCTTCAACCATATCCAAGATTTCAGGACCCATAATATCGAAAAAAGCTAGAAAGAGTTCTAAGGTCCAACCATCAGGACCCGGACTCTTATCTTTTGCAAATCTCTTGAGAACATAATGAATCTTTTGTAGGGTAACTAGCATCATAAGGTCCAACCCTTCTTGCTCATAGAAAATACGAGGGTATTCCTTTATCACCCCAATTTGTTCAAGGATAGTTGTAGAACCAGGATCCCTGTAGTAATCCTTGAAATGATCAGTGTCTACCAGTTGAAGATCTTCCTGTGACGAGATCAATACCCTCGATTTGTTCATTAGATGCCATATGGAATTATTGATACGACGACCATTTGCAAACTGTTGGAAAAACTTTGTATTTTGGTCGCCCAAAGAGACCCAAAGAGCTCGGCTTTTTAGCCTCAATAAGGCTTCGGCAAGATTTAAGACTTTATGTTTATGGGCCTCCAGTTCAACCAAGGACTTATAAACGTCCTCCGGGATAGGACCACCGTTCTGCGCTGAGTGCAGCGAAAGTATTTTGGCATTGATCTCTGAGATTTCTAACTTTTCAAGCTTCCGGCGGTCCTTATCCCACTTAGTGACCATCCCTCTGAGTTTCCCCAATTTTAATGCAAATCTCAAACTAGGAGAAGTGTCCCCAGTCGCTTGAATTGTTGGCCACACATAATGAACAAATTGACAGAAATCATCAATCTGAAGAAGAGATTGGTTGAAATTGAAAGGATAAGGAATACTTACAGTACCGAATTCTCCTTCCAGGATAATTAGTAGATGGTCAGATAAGGAGGAGAAATATGACCAGGTACGATATTTGTGAAGAGATGATAACAGTATGTCTGAAAGCATGTATCGATCCAAACACTTTGAAATCTTGCTATTATCCCTATGGCTGTTACACCACATTGGCCCCAAAGGAGTAGGGGCAATATCATTTAAGCCAAGATCAAAAAAGAAGTCAAAGAAGTGAGCACATGAACCATCCAACTGCGAGGACTTACCCCACGTCTCTACTGAAGACAGGGTCAAGTTAAAGTCGCCAGCCAAAAGAAGGTTTTCATGATTCAAAAGACCATCATGTTTGGCCTCGTCCCAAAACTGACATCTATTTGAATATGTGCCATAAACATTCAGCATATTTATTTTTTCCGAAACACCCTGAATGAAACCCTCCAGATGGATCCCCAGCTTATTTGAGAAGGAAGAAAGCTGGAAGACCTTTGGATCCCAAGTAGATAAAAGACCCCCAGACAGGCCTGCAGCATTTGTTGAACAGATAACCCAGTGCTTTCTGATGCTCTGAAAGTAGATACGGGCTCTCTCTGCCAACACCATGGTTTCTTGCAAAAATATCATGTCAGGATTTATTGAGTCTAATAAACCCTTGAGGGCCAGTTTTTTTTAGGTCCCCCAATCCCTCGAATGTTGAAGGAGAAAAAAATCATCTTTTACCCCTTGCTAGGGATTTCTAATCTATAAGAGCCCGATTGGAAACCAAGGAAGATTAAGATACCTGTGATGGAATACCTGGAAGTGAGACCGGATCAGGTGGAATCTTTTTCCTAACACTGCGCATTTTTATGGGAGAAAACTAAGCAATGCCCCCCAAACGAGCCCCCTTGATCTCCATCCCCAGACTAGAACCGTCATCTGGAGTAGGAGAGATAGGATTGTTCAATCCCCCATTCGTAGGGATATTGCCAATAATATCATAAGAGAAGTATGAGATTTAACAACATCAGCAAAAGAAGGAGCCACGGGGCCAGCAGAAGATTCACCAGCAAGTGTAGTCCCCCCACCGGCAGGTATGCTCAATGAAGGGCCCGAAACATTACTAGGATCCAAAGAAGTAGTCATAGGTAATGGATTAGGAGCAGGAGAGCCGAAGTCGAATGGGTATCCCTCCACATCAATAAAATTTTCCACAGTCGACGGGACCATAGGAGAGGTCGAAGGTCCCAAAGTCCCAATCCCCCCCTGGGGAAGTC
Source organism: Larix kaempferi (assembly GCA_027924585.1). Taxonomy (NCBI): domain Eukaryota; kingdom Viridiplantae; phylum Streptophyta; class Pinopsida; order Pinales; family Pinaceae; genus Larix; species Larix kaempferi. Next base: position 7,376,840 of record BSBM01001009.1, read on the forward strand.
GAGAAAGATCAGTAGATGGAGGTATGGATGGCCAAGTGATTGAAGATGGTGGAACACCCAAATAGAAAGACACAGGGCCTCCAATGATCCCATCCCCAATGCGATCACCCTTGCTATCCAGACCGTTGAGAAATGCCAGGTCTTCAGTCGATAGAGAAGAGGATAGAGTAGGGTCAAGCAGTGATAACTTACCGATGATGGATGAGGAAGTACTCGAAGAATCAGCCGAGACCGGATGATGGACAGGAGCTGATGAGTGTCTTGCCAGATCACCGTTAGAGTCGAAGCTACTATCAGATGACCATGCCATCACCTCCTCAACAGAGTCCCGATCCGAACCAGAACTAGAGTCCGAGCATTCCCTCCAAAGGTGTCCCACAGCCTTGCATCTGGAGCATATAAAAGGAACGCCCTAGTAATACAGGATCTGAGGGTAACGTTTATCCCTCCAAACAATGTCCAGAGAGTCAAATAAACCAAGGGACATATCGATTTCAACCAAGACACGACCAATCCATCGGTCCATCCCATTAAGGGTCCCCTCATTGATGTGAAGAAAGCAGCCCAGATGGTTTGCAACGACAATAAATCCTTCCCGATGCCACAGTTCCATGGGAAAATCAGGAAGGAGCACCTAGATATGTTGAAAGCGTATTTTCTCTGTAGCTGGGTTGAAATCCATATGCCAGTGTTTGAGGATAAGGCTTCCATTCCCCCGGATCCAAGTTTGGTCGAGGATCAAGTTTGTGTGACACTCCATTCGGAAGTAGAAAAGATACCATCCCTTACTAAGGATGTAGATCTCCGGGCGATACCCTATGAGTTTGGACCATTGAAGGGAGATCCACTGGTCAATATCTTTGGGGTGCATGGCGCCATAAGAAAACTTCCCCACCAAACCCTTAATCGCCAAAGCAGCAATACCCTCCAAGCCCGATTGTCTTTCCATTAGAAGATCTGCCCACGCCCATGAAGCTTGCATTTGCTGTTGTTTTTGGAAGCAACCCCAGCTATTTTGTATTGGGGGGGGCCCAAAGGGCGATGAGAGGAAGAGTCAATACCACCAAGAGGAATAGGACTAGATGAATTTTCCTCAGAAGATCTATTCCCAATAGTATGTGGAAACCCCACAGTCACAGGCTTCCAACAGTCAGCAGATGGTGGAGCTAGAGCTGTCCCTATCCCAAGGAGGTGTGCCTCATGTGCAACACGCGCCCACCATATACGTCGATACTCCTCATCCGGTTGGATAACCCCAGCCCCCCCCACCATTCATCAGAGTTTGGTCAACTAAACCCCGATGAGTCCACAGGCACGTGGTCGATATTTTCCCCCATTTGTCTCAAGAAGGTCCTTGTAGAGGGGAAAGACAAATAGCGGTTACCCAAAGAATAAGAAGACCAGTAGTTATCCTGTCACCCCTATCAGTCAGTATCCTTCGGAAAATACCCAACGAGCCTCAAACAATTCTTGACATGAGCCCTCATGTTAAGAAAACCATGATGAAGTCTGCAGTTTTGTCTTATTTGTCCTAAAATGACCCATAACCCAATAAGCCGGCTTTCCCAGAATTAGGGGTACAGTACTCGTCAATCTCGGAGAATCAAGCATGTGACGCATGCGTCAACTCGTAAAGGGTGAATTACAATTTATCAAAGTGGGACACGAGCTCACACCAATTTGGGTAAAATGGCTGCATCAAGATAATTGGATTTCCCATTAAAAAATGTCTAATAAAACAATGAAACAAATTTAATTTAAAAGGAGAAATTAAAGACCTTTAATTTTGGGGAGATCGGCCTTAGCTTTTCCCTGTTGTATCAGTGATCATTTTGTTCACTTTGCATGCCACCACGTGGTTTTGTCAAGGGAAGGTTTGTTTGATTTGTCAGTTATGGGTTTTGAGTCTATGTTTCTCTCCAATATATTTTATAAGGGGAAGGTTTGTTTGATTTGTCAGTTATGGTTTTCGAGTTCACGTTTCTCTCCAATATATTTTATAAGGGGGAATTTTGCAATAGTTTGGTTTTATGGTCTTAGGTTTTTTTATTGTATGGTGTTATAGTTTTATGCTTTGGCCTTGGGTCCATCAAATTACTAAGCGATGTGGTTGTTTTTCCACCCTTTTTTGTAATATGCTATTGTATTTGTACATATAACTTACTGTTTTATTAAAAAAAATTAGAAACATATTTGAAAATAATAAAAGATAAAGTTAAAAAGATATTTGTAGCTTGAATGCATCTTGCATTTTCCCATGCGGAAGGGAATAGCCAATAAACAAGGAAAAATCACATGAGATGAAGAGAATATAGATAGGTGAACGTTAAAATATAACTTGTTCGAGAATCATAAATTTGCATGTTTAATATGCAACTGCTAGAGTTAAAACAAACAAACTCACACATTACTGCACCTTATTGCAAAACAAACTTGAGTTTGATTTTTGATATAATGTCATAAAACATCAAGATCTACCATATAAATGATGAACAATAAAGTGCTTGTTATGAAGTACAAAATCAATAAAATCTATAAACAAGGTCAAATTTGGAAGTGGATTAATCAAATAATAGGACTCATGCCATACTTTCGAGGCGAATGACCAAGTGTTCATATATTTATTAAAGGAGGGACCAAAGGGATCAAATAAAAAACTTAAGACAAGAATGGAATTAGATTACATTATTGAAAAGATTAGATTTAATTATTTTGGTTGTGATTTCCCTACTACATCAACAAATATTAAATTTTCAAGACTTTGGCAGTTTGAATAATCCTGCTAATCAATTTATGAGTTGTCCAAAAATTCCCCGGTTGCGGGTGTCAATCCTGAATGGGCCATGGAGGGAGGTGCCATGCAACCACCTGGTGACATGGCCCTACCGTCTGGAAACGGATCCTTGCAAGCATCATCGCCCATGGGGTGCATTTAAGTTTGAGTCCTTTTCTCGGTGTGTCGGCTCTTAAGCGGGCGATCTGGTTAAATGGTGATTGAACTGTAGTGGGTGGAATTTATGTCTATGTCCTCACGCTCTCACTGGAGCCGTCTACTCATCATCCTCCCTCGTGTGAAGTCTCCGCGTTCCCTCTCCCAGGTTCTAGAAATGAAGCAGTGACAGCGTGTCACCCTCATTCGGTTTTCTTTGCAGGTTCAGTGTCCGATAGCTTTTCTCTGTTTCTCCTCTCCTGTGATATTGTTGATTCTACCATGACCCGTCCGCGTGGAACCTCTAGGCGTGGTGCCTGTCATGGTGTAGGTCGTATTATTACACATCTCCGAAGACTGATAAGAAAATCATCAGCGGCTATGATGACAAGGTTATTGTTCCGGTTCGAATGTTAGATGATGAATGGGAGGCTAACCGCGTCTCTGATATACTCGCCTCTGGAAAACAAGTTAATCTGATTAACTACTATTGGTTAATGAAGAACATGTTGGGTTCTTTGGTAGAGGAATTGTTGGATAACTAGAACATGGCCAAGGTCTCTATTATGGACACTCGAATTCATATGATTTGCCTGGACAAAGTGCTTGTTTCTCTTGAATCCAGTGTGGTCAGAGGAAAGTACTCCTTCCTCAGCAAGGGAACCTCTCATCGTGAAATGCGTCCTGACGCTCCTGGTTCCAGCAAAGAGGCCTCAGAAGGAAAGGATACTCTCCTCTCGGAGAGCACGGCTAAAGCGCCTAGCGCCCATACTCTAGGCTCCAATTTGTAGGAAACGCCTGGTGTTGTCGTTGTGGAGGTCGTTGTTCCTATCCATGGTTCCCCTCCAGGGCCTATCTCTCCGACTGTCGTCGTTTTACAAGGGGCCTCTCCCCCAGAGGTCTCATTCCCTATCCCTTCCACTATTGACTCTCTGCATTATAAAGGGTCCGAAAATCCGAAGGTGATGCTGCTACCCTGTGAAAGACAAAATTGCTTCCTCCCAAACTCCTGGTTTAGAACTGGGATGAAGAATTCTTTGGTTCCTACCCAATCATTGAGGACAAGCCCAACCCCCAAGATGTAGACTCAAATACTTAAGGTGGCTCCGAAAAGCCCTAGCTCCTTTCTACAACGGCTAGCGTTTCGGGTTGCCTTGCTTTGGCTGAATAGTTACGGTTATGCTCTGTTTTGATTTTCTGAACTGGTTATTCTTATGTTTTTAATGGTCGGATGTAACTATGTCTATGTCTCTCAGCCCATATATGGGAAGGCCTACAAAGGCCCTATTTTGAATTTTATGCTAAATGATATGCGACAAAACGCACTCAGAACTACAGTCTCGCATGTGTATGTAACAATGTGTACTCTAATATAATTCCTATTTGCAGTTTACAAAAAAAAAATGAGTTGTCCAAAATTTATTTTGAAAAACATGCACACTTGTGAATGAAGGTTATTTAAGATTATTTGAGACACCATTGTTGGATATAGATGAAGATTTAGATTTGTTATAATTTATAGTTAAATACCTTTTTGCATAAAGACTAAACAAAAGCGCTAAAAAGGTAAATTTTGTACTAGACATATTGGAAGATTAGGAAGAGAGAAATGGTATTGTTTTGATTTGGTAGGAAGTATCAATGGTGTATCTTGAGACAATGATATATACAAGTAGATTAGTGATTCGGTAGGAATTATTAGTGATGTACTTTGATTTTGTTATCCTTAAAGTTATTTGGGACCATCAACTTTTAAGGTGAGTAATTAGTTGCATTCAATTTTTGAGATTGATTGTTGTGGTTAGAGATGTCGACATTATTTAAACCCACTAGGTTCGCTCCTACATATTTATGCAGTAGATATCTTGAACATATAAATCAACTAGTACAACATTCTTACAAATGTTATTTTTTCCTTCCTCGATGCTAATGAATTGTTACAATAAATATAATTAATATGCAAAATTAAAAGTTGGCTTATGGGATAATCAACACTTGAATCCAACAATGGTAGAGAATCTTCAATTTAAATCAATGAGTAAGAATATGAATTGAACATTGAACTATATGATATATTTAAACATGTATTGTATGAGAAAATTACACACATGTGTCACACACACCCATATATATATATATATATATATAACCCTTTTTTGCAGAAGAGGATACTTTTATAATTAGTATTTTTTTCATTAACAAGAATGAAATTATAGATTTATATTTCGTTGTATAGTACCCTTTCTATAAACATAAGGTTCTTATTAAATTATTTGCAAATGTGGCATCTTTATTAGTGATATGGTATTGATTTCTAGTTTGAATTTTGCTAACGACTATCTTGCATATCGTATAAGCTCATACTATTTTTCTCTCTCTTACTAAGTGGAAAAGTTAATTGATATTTATCATTGAAGAAAAATGATGTGAGCTATACTTCCAAAAGGTATTACATAGTTGTTGCATTCACATAACTTAGATTAAAAACAAAGTAACTAACTGATATGAAATAAAGGCTTTAATTCCATTGGATTGAACTTGCATGGGGATTTTAGTGTTTCTTTGTTGTTATTAAAAGAAAAAACAATTCATAGCCATCCAAAAAAGCAAAGGGCCACCCTTATCTCATGAAAATATCAGTAAACATGCACTCTTATTGTTGAAATAGAGAAAGGCCTTCGAACCAACCATATTGATTCATTAGTTCAAGTGGGTGGACATGCTTCTCCTCGAATGAAGGAAAGGAAAAAGGGACATATAAAAGGCTAATGACTTATACAAGAGAAACAATTGACATCAAGAGGTAGAGAATTCCCTTAATGAATAGAATTTATGCACTTAATTCAAGTGGTTGGACACACTTCTCCTCGAATAAACGAATGGAAAAGGGATGTATAAAAGGAAACAACTACTATAAGGGACTCTACTAACATCAAGAGGTCAAGGATTCCCTTAATCAAAGAGAATTTATGACCTCATTTTATTTCTCAATAAGGGAAGGGAAGCACATTTCTCTACCATTAACATTCTCCACAACTCCCACAATCTAGTAGATATATGTTGGATAATATGCATGATATATCATTTTTTGGATCATCTGCATAGTGTAATTCATTAATCTATGACCCTTGTCTCATTAATTTATGACCCTTATCCCATGAGTACAGTCGCAACTGACTAACTTCTCATGATTTTGAATAGTTCATTTAGCACTCATTACATCACGTGATGCTTATAGGGGTGACGTGGGATTGAGACTAGCAAAATGAATCACATAGAATCAATCATCACTTCCAAGGCTTACACTCGGTAACTATGACTTCTCGAGAGGTCACCCATACCAAGACTCCTCTCACTCAAGTGCACTTAACAATGGATTTTCCCCCACAATCAAGCCCACTTAGCTTGCTACCCCATTTGCAAAACATTAGCAAGTGTTGTGCCTTATGAACTATTATGTTAGAGCTCCCTTTCTCTTTTTATTTAAGTATGGGGAATTTTTCGTAGTCCAACATGTGATATATCATTTTTTGTATCATATGTGTAGTGTAAGTCATTAATCTATGACCCATATCCCATGAGTATAATTGCAACTAACCAATTTCTCACGGTTTTGAATATTCCACTTAGCACTTATTGCATCAAGTGATGCTCAGAGGGGTCATCATGTCCGAAGCTTGCACCTGATAACCATGACTCCTTTGGCTCAAGCTTGCTTGATCCATCCCAAGACTCCTTTGGCTCAAGCGTGCTTGATTGTGGAGTTTTCCCAACAATCAAGCCCACGTATCTTGTTGATGCTAAAATTGTGAGGTAAGTATATGTATTCTAATTAATTTGTGCATATCCAAAGCATTTTCGAAAGATTTAAAGGTGAAAACCGACAATACATTACAAAATTTATGTAGAGTAGCAAATACAACTACTCTTATAAAGGACAATGAGAAGATGATTAATATGTATCTAGATGCTATAAAATTATCCATTCAAAAATAATTTGACATGGTGGAAATGCACTCCATAAATGAAACTAATAATTTAGCCTTAAACCTATAGAAAAAAATCCATTAAAAGGACTACAAAATGTGAAAGGAAGGGTTGAGGTAGAAGAGAAAGCATGTGAGAGACGAGAGGGTGAGAATAACAAGTTGGAAATAAGAAGGAAAGATCTTGAGGAAGACGTGGAGAATGAGAAGTATAAATAAAACAAGGTTGTGATTGATTGTGATAAAATAGATGGAAGATAATGTGATTGAATGCATACCTTAAGAAATGGAGGAAGAGTTTGTGAGTGAGCGACTAATAAACTATTTAAATGATCCAAATTGGGATCTTCTTTGCTTGAAAAAGATATTTTTTATAAAAAGTAGCTTTTATGTTTTTATTAAAAAATTAATTTTTAAAATAAGGTTATATGAGAGGTTTGAACCATCACAAGGTTAATTTTTATTATTTATTGATATTCATGAGAGTTGTTTAAATTTATAATTTCAATACATTTTAAATCTTTATTAATGTTTTGAAATTAAAAATATAATTGAAGTCCATAACAATTAAAATATAAAAAAATCTAATAATAAAATATTAAAAAAGAAATTATAATAAAATAAAATAAAATAAATTTATCTTAAAAAGAAAGACAACTTCAAACTCAATTTGTCAAATTATGCTTAATGCTTAGAAAATTAAAGAAGTTTTGACAACAAACCAAACCACACAATAATACACTATTTTCATTATTAATTTCATGTGGAATAGCATGTAACTTATTAAATCATGAAATAATGACAAAGGAAAAGTTTGTAACAAATTTTAAGTAATGTGGAGTCTTGAGTATGTAATAGTATACTATAAGAACTTCATTACTTATACTATGGAGTATGCAATAGTATACTAATAATGTAAGAATTTCATTACATATACTATGGAACTTAATTTCACAATATTTATATGCAAGTAAAAATGTTCGTACTTACTAAATTATTCAATAATGTCACTCACTAAATTGTTCAATAATGAGCTACCATAGTATACTATAAGAGCTTCATTACTTATACTATGGAGTATGCAATAGTATACTAATAATATAAGAATTTCATTACATATACTATGGAACTTAATTTCACAATGTTTATATGCAAGTAAAAATGTTCATACTTACTAAATTGTTCAATAATGTCACTCACTAAATTGTTCAGTAATGAACTAAAATGGTATGGTATAAAAATAGTATAGTAAAATTTAACGATTATGTAACTATATTACCAAAGAATATCCTCGATGTAGAATAGCATTATAACCAAACCACAAAATTAATGTAGAATAACATACAACTAATTATATCATAAAATAATGACAAAATGAAATTTTGTAATAATTTATGTTGTAAATAATTTCATTTCACATTTACTTAAATGTACATAAAAATAATCATACCCATTAAACTCTTCAATAAGGAATGACATGCAACCCTTATCAACATGTTTTTCTAAGAAAAATATATTTAAAAAAAAAGTTTGAATTGTTTTTATGTCTATAGAGAATCTAAAATTTAAAAAATATATCTAAAATATTACAAATAAGGTAGGTATTTATAAGAAAACCAATTATACACAATATAAAAAAAAACTTATATAATTCATACAACAAAAATATTATACCAAAACCTATACAATGTAATATTTACAACAATACAATAAAAAAAACAGATATTATACCAAAACCTTTACCATGTAATATTTACAACAATACAATAAAAAAACAGATATTATACCAAAACCTTTACCATGTAATATTTAAAATAATACAATAAAAAAACGTTAAAAGCATTGAAGCAAATGTCAAATATTTCACTTAAATAAAAATGAAATAGATATTAATAATTTCAACATGATCCTTGTATATTTGGAAAGTCAAACACTTTGTAAATGATTATTATTTCAATACAATCAAAATGAAATAGATATCATAATAATTATTTCAAACACAAATTCCTTACAATAAAAAACAGTAGCATTCAACATTCAATTCTGATACCCAAAATTGAGAAACCATGCACTTCAAAACCCTTATTTCTAAGAGTGTTCTATCAACTTCTAACATGGAAACAGGAAGAAAACTATTTAATCAACTTCCTCAATTTTAGGCCCAGCACCTGCACCAGCAAAATGACCATGATCAGGAGAGCTAGCAGCTCCATATGCAGCACCAGGCATATCAGGACCAGCACCTTGGTACATCTTAGCAATGAGAGGATTGCAAGTGGTCTCCAGCTGCTTCATCTGGTCATCAAACTCATCAGCCTCAGCAAGCTGGTTGGCATCCAGCCACTGTATAGTCTGTTCAAGGGCATCCTCAATCTTCTTCTTATCAGATGGATCCATCTTTGCTGCAATCTTTTCATCTCTAACAGTGTTCCTTATGTTATAAGCATAGTTCTCCAAGGAGTTTTTGGCTTCTACCTTCTTCTTGTGCTCTTCATCTTCAGCCTTGTATGTTTCAGAATCACGAACCATCTTCTCAATATCTTCCTTACTCAATCTACCCTTGTCATTTGTAATGGTGATTTTATTTTTCTGACCAGTGCCTTTGTCCTCAGCGGACACATTGAGAATACCATTGGCATCAATATCAAAGCACACAGTGATCTGGGGAACTCCTCTGGGAGCAGGGGGTATACCAGAAAGTTCAAATTTGCCCAACAAGTTATTGTCCTTGGTTCGAGTTCGCTCACCCTCATAAACTTGAATCAACACACCTGGCTGGTTGTCTGAGTAAGTAGAAAAGACCTGCTCCTTCTTTGTGGGGATGGTAGTATTCCGTTGGATGAGAACTGTCATAACCCCACCTGCAGTTTCAAGCCCTAATGAGAGGGGAGTAACATCTAGAAGCAACAGATCTTGCACTTTCTCATTGCCGTCTCCACTCAAAATAGCAGCCTGCACTGCAGCTCCGTATGCAACAGCCTCATCAGGGTTAATGCTCTTGCAAAGCTCCTTGCCATTGAAAAAGTCCTGCAACAAGGACTGAACCTTGGGGATCCTAGTAGACCCACCAACAAGAACCACATCATGGATGGAGCGTTTATCCATCTTTGCATCACGCAGGCATTTCTCAACAGGCTCCATGCACTTCCTAAACAAATCCATGTTCAACTCTTCAAATCTAGCCCTAGTAATGGTGGTATAGAAGTCGATACCTTCAAAGAGGGAATCAATCTCAATGGTCGTCTGGGCAGTTGATGAAAGGGTTCTCTTAGCTCTCTCACAGGAGGTTCTGAGTCTCCTGAGGGCTCTGGCATTACCAGTGATGTCCTTCTTATTCTTTCTCTTAAATTCCTGTACAAAGTGGTTCACCAATCTATTATCAAAATCTTCACCACCCAAATGTGTATCACCAGCAGTGGCCTTCACCTCAAAAATACCCTCTTCAATTGTGAGCAGAGAGACATCAAAAGTACCTCCACCCAAATCAAAGATAAGAACATTCTTCTCACCCACACTGCTAGCTTTCTTGTCCAGCCCATAGGCAATGGCAGCAGCAGTGGGCTCATTGATAATTCTCATAACATTCAACCCGGAGATGACACCTGCGTCCTTGGTTGCCTGCCTCTGAGAATCATTGAAATATGCAGGAACAGTGACCACAGCATTCTTCACCGTTGTCCCAAGATAAGCTTCTGCAATCTCCTTCATCTTTGTTAAAACCATGGAAGAAATCTCTTCGGCTGCAAAATGCTTCTCCTCCCCTTTGTATGTTACAACGATGCTGGGTTTATCACCAACCCCCGAAATGACCTTGAAAGGCCATAACTTGACATCGCTCGCAACGCAGGGATCAGAGAACCTCCTACCAATCAACCTCTTTGCATCTGCCATAACATAAGAAACTGATTTCGATTGAACGGGAAAAAAAATGCAAATTTTACACAAACACAATCTAACAACAAACCCAATTTACAGATGCAAATTCTACACAGCTATATACAGCATGTTATCCATTCCATTAAATCACCTCATGAATTATGTCCACCCAAGTTCATATTCAAGAATAAAAGAAGAAATTAACATACAACAACTGAATGGCAAGCAACTGAATTACGTATACAACAATAAGCAGTGGAATAAAATCCGCCCTGAAAGTGAAAAAGAATAAACTAACCGAAAACGGTGTTGATGGGGTTCATGGCGACCTGGTTCTTGGCAGCATCTCCAATAAGACGCTCTGTATCAGTAAAAGCGACATAAGAGGGAGTGGTTCGATTCCCCTGATCATTAGCGATGATTTCCACCCTATCGTGCTGCCACACACCCACACACGAGTACGTCGTCCCCAGATCGATTCCGATCGCTGCTCCCTCGCCTTTCCCAGCCATCTTACCACCCTCACACAGAAAGCAATTAACTGAGAAAATTAAGACGAGAGCAGGTAGAGCAGAACGTAAACGTAAGCAGGCCAAGAAGCACTCGGAGAGGTAATGCTCAAATACTTAGACAATAGAGTTTTTATAGCCCTAAAAGAACAGTTCCAAGATGTCTAACTTCCTCAAATGAGATAAAAATTAATATTTACGTAGTTAGTTATACCAAACTAATAATTTTTACCTAAATTTGGGATTTTTTTTTTCATTTAAAATAGCTTAAGGGACCTAAGTCCTCAACTCCTGCCAAAAAGTAAGGGGTGTTTTCGTTAAAAAAAAACAGAAAAAAGAGGTCTTCAGAAACTTGGTTAAGAGGTTTTATTATTGTATATACCTAAATTTTTTTTCGAGAAACTTCTTTTAAGGGTTTTCATTGTTTTAATTTGTAACGGTTTTTTATTATTGTAACTTGTAACGGTCTTCATCTTCCATTACATGGTTTCATTACAATTTTATAGAATGATCTTAAATCCGATCTACCAAGTATTGAGAGGGATCAAATTTCTTGAGATGTAATTTTTTTCTTAATATATAAAAAATTATACTTCAAGAAATTTCATCTCTCTAATTTTTTTTAAGCTGATATCTATTTGATTTTTTATTGTTGGCCAATTAAATTAAGATACATCATCTCCTACATATTTAATTGTAGATTACAAGAGTAGATACTTGGAAGCTCTATGGATTTTTTTTTAAAACTCATATTCACATGTAATTAGTCTTGAAATAGCAATAGTCCACTTTAATATTGGTGATTAGGTAGTTACCTTAGATTTTTATGAATATTGGAAGATGAAATGAGGTGTCTTAGTTTGTCTATCTTTCAATGATTAAATGAGTGAAAATTATTCATGTAAACAAAATTATTATTCTGTTGAGTTGAAAAGCAATTAGTGTATTGTTAAATTCATTTGCATGTGTTGCTCTGTAGATATTAAAGGAAGAAGTGGAGAAGCATGAAGGATTTTCTTAGTTAGATTCAGACTAGTTGTTATTTGAAATTAACAATTATGTATTATGTATTTCTCCAATGTGCATGATGTTGTCATGGAGAATATCCTATCTATGTCCTTTATGCTTAATATATATCCATATTTTATGTCTATTGTGGGTGGGCTCCTCTTTCTTTTCATCTTCCCTGGGGGATCCTCTACGTGTGTGAGTGTGGACTCCTCTCTTCGCCAATGTACATGTGCTCATGTGAATAGAGGCCTTCACACTTCTTATGATGGGCAAGCCTCACATTGTTGGTTCAAGTTGCAGAATCATCAACTATCATTGAAATCGCAGATGATATGTTAAATGTTTTTTCACATGGGATGTGTTTTTATAAGGTATAAATTATAATATAATATGTATTATTAATACAATTACTCAATGATGATAGAGAGACAATGACATCAACAAGATAATGGCATTAGAGGGAGGCAATTATGTCAAGGAGATAATAGTGTTGATGAGATCACACTTTCTCATTGATGAAAACATAGTCTTGACTTAGGGGAGGGAAGCTTCATCTTTTTATCTTTCATACTGCTTAATAGATTTGGGGTTAAGATGGTTATATGCTAAAATAGAAAAAGGTAAGGATAAGATGGTCACAGTTAACCCTCCTCATAAAATACTATCTAGTTGTAGGTCTAATTTGACACTCATGCCTAGTAGATTTGCTCTAGTCCTCCTTATTTTTATTTAAGCATGGTTCAACATATTTACTCCTCATTTTTCATTAATAGTGGATCAAGATATTTACTAGGCACTTTGACATTTCCCTAGTTTTCTAAGATATTTACTAGACACTTTGGGTTTAAGATGGTGATATGCTAAAATAAAAGAGGTAAGGCTAAGATGGTAATAGTTAACCCTCTTCATAAACAACTATCTAGTTGTAGGTCTGATTTGACACTCATGCCTAGTAGACTTTCTCTAGGCCTCTTTGTTTTTATTTAAGCATGGTTCAACATATTTACTTATCATTTTTCTTTAAATATGGCTCAAGATATTTACTAGACACTTTGACGTTTCTCTAGTTTTCTTCTATTGGGTTTAAGTTTTGCTCCATTATCATTATGACAATAGAGACCATACATTTAATAAGCACGGATGGTGCTTTTATGGACACACACACACACACACACACACACACACACACACGTGCGCGCACACACACACATGCAAGATTGGTGACTAGTTGGATAATAGATTTAAGCTTTACAATTGTCCTTCTAACAACCTTTTGATGGTCATGAGGTGAAAGGGTTTGACCTATGATGTTGATTTATTATGATTACTATAATTTACATATTTTTGTATGCTACATTGTCTCTCTCTTCAAAACACTTTGTTCGCGAGGCATATATAGATGTTCAAATTTTAACATCTTAGGCTAACATCCAAATATAAACATCTTATGCTAACACTTTGTATGTTAACATCTTATGCTAAGGTTCAAATTTTGATGGCTCTAGCTATGAAGCTCACTTTTATCATATCTCTCAAAGTTGTGAGTATCTAAATCTCCATCACAAAGGGGTTTTTTTGTCTAGAGGAATCGACAACTGGGGCAATGCTCATACTCACGTGACACAGGGTCGATTCTCATCCCCTACCATTATACCCCCAGGTGCACCCACACTTCCCCTACATGGGTACATGGGCTATTTGAGGTTTGAACTTGCGACATCACAAGGAGTTCCTTAACAATGAACCTTATCACCAGCTGGTCTACACCCCGAGGGATAATCTCCATCACAAGGTTATCTTCATCTTTGAAATCTAATAGTGTAAGATCCCATAATAGGTGCCAAGTAGTTCCAACTATTTCTTGAGCATCATTAGAGTCTTGGATATTAAACATAAAAGAGTGAGCCGAAAATCATCAAAATTCAATTAGAAGTTCATGCCTTTATGTGGAATGATGAAATAGAGCTAGCCTTTCATGCCTTAAAAGATGGCATGTGTATTAATCCAATCAAGTGGCAATGCATGATTTTACTCAGGATTTTATCCTTGAATGTGATTCCTTAGGAAAAGGCCTTGGCACAATATTAATGCAAGAGGGGAACCCATTGGCATTCACTAGTAAACAATTAAGTGAAACGTGTGGAATTCCACCTATGAGAAAGAAATGATGGCCATCCTTCATGCTATAAATACATGGTGTCCATAATTCTCATTGGGAGGCATTTTTAGATCAAGATAGGTCATCATAGATTGAATTACTTTTTGGATCAATAATTGTCATCATCTAAGCAACACAAGTGGGTCATTAAGATGCCAGGTTATGATTATGAGATAATCTACAAGAAGGACAAAGAGAATGTGGTGAATGATGTGTTTTCTAGGAAATATGAGGAGGAAGGGTTCTTTTTTTCCTTATATGTGTCGGCACTATATTCGATTCCAAAGGTATGATGGGAATGGTTGTCTAATGATCGGGTGGTTCAAATCATCTAATAAATCAAGGATCCTAACCCCACTATAGGATATACCTGGAATCATAACACCTTAAGGTATAAGGGGCATATAGTTTTTGTATATAATTCTACTTCAAAATAATGAGTGTTAATGGAATTGCATCCTCTCCTTCCATGGGTCACTTGGGATTTTAGAAAAGCTATGAATGAGCTAAGTGCTCCTTCTTTTGGGTCAAGATGAAAATGTGCATCCATACCTTCTTAGTTGAATGTGACATTTGTCAATGAAACAAGGGTGAGATAATGAAGACCTTAGGCACATTGCAGTTACTATTGATCCCAACCATTATCTAGGCTGAAATTCCCATGAATTTTATAGCCGACCTATGTAAATTCAACAACAAATATATCATTATGGTGTTAGTTTTTTTTCCTTTCTAAATATGTTCAATTTTGTGCCTTGCAACACCCATTACACCATCCATATTTTCCCAAGTCTTAATGGATCATATCTTTAAATTACATGGAATTATTTCTTCCATTATGACGGATCATGATCCCACCTTCATCAGAAATTTTGGTAGGAGTTGTCTAAACTATGGGAACCTAACTTGAAAAAGTGAATGGTTTATCATCCACAAATAGATGGTCAAACACATGTGGTCAATAATTTCCTAGAAACTTATTTGCATCATATTGAAAACATCAATTTTTTTAGTGGTTTCCCCTTGCTGAATGGTGGCACATTACCACTTGTCATAGCGCTACCAAAATGTTATGAAATTGTCTATTTCCAAATATATCCCTCAGTTTATTCATACTTACCCATCACATCGAAGGTACATGAAGTAGGTCCCATGCTTAACACCCAAGTGGCCATTCTTAATACACTAAAGGATAATTTAGTTTTGGCTCAAAATAAAATGAAGCAATAGGAAAATCAAAATCACTCCAAGAACTCTTTTGAAGAAGGGGATCATTCATTTCTTTGTCTCCAACCCTATAGACATAGTTCCCTCAACGACGAGATCCATTCGAAGCTAAATCAAATTTGTATTGACCTTATCATATCTTCCGATGCATTGGACAAGTTGCTTACAATTTAGCTCTTATGGCCCACTACAAGATCCATCCAGTCTTTCACATGTCCTATTTGAAGAAGGTAAAGTGTTTGTATTGTAGAGTTTAGAAAAACCTTCCCAAACTTTATAAAGAAGGCTCCATTTGGCTATATCCAAAGGCACTCCTTGCTACTAGAGAGAGTAGATTACACCAATGCACTATTTGGGAAGTCTTGATTTAATGGAAGTATATGAAACTAGAAGATTCTACCTGGGATCTCAACGATTTTACACTAGTTTTCTCTCCTCCAACATTGAGGACAAGGCTCATTTTGAAGGGAGAGGGTATGTTAGATCCCTACCCTATCTAAGATGACTAGTTGTGTATGTTGTAGGGATCCAAGAAAACAAGAACATGCAAATAGACATGGAGTTCAATGAAGAATGTATTGATCCATAAAATTTAGGCCTATGGCCCTTTCGTCCATCAACATGAATAATTCATTGAATAAAAAATTGTGCTTGTCTTTGCACCATCAATGTTGAAATTAAACTTCTAGAAATGAATCCATTATTTCAAAAGGATGGTTTTTTTCTATTTTGGTTTGTTTCTTGGTTCCCTATTTGTTTTTTTAAGAACAAGGCTCTATCACATATACAATTGAAATGCGCATTCACAATACCAATTTTATATCCACTATGTAATGAATAAGATAAGAGACAATTCCTTCAATGTGTGGCACAAGATCCATATTCCCTAATTAAGTTAAAATTGCATGCATAGATAACATATAAGATGGGAATGCTCTATCCATTCAGAATTATCATTTTACTATTCGATACACCTCATCCATTCAAATTGCTAAGAATAAAGCAAATTATGTTATGTTAATAAATGGCAATGTGTTGTTGGTAATATATCAAAGAAATGATCTCTCTCAATTCATTAAATTATCCATACACAATTCTTCATTATACCATTCAATTTGTTGTAGTTGACATTCAAATGCTCAACAAGAGGCCGATTGGCATTTGTGGAAATACACCAATGATTAAATTGAATGCTAAATTGATTCATGGAAATGATTTATTTAACGGGATATAGTTCTTGTGGGAATATGCATGTGATAGAACTATTCAAATGTGAATTGAAGTTATTACTTTTTCACATGTTTATCGAGAATTCAGTACTCAAGGCAATAAATTGTCTAAACAAGCTTTTCTCTTGCAGGAGGATATCTTAACTGAACGTTAGTTCAGAGAAGAAACTTTCTTCTTAGTTTCAGAAAAAAAACACTGTACTAATTCTCTTATGATAGTAGTTCACCTATTGAAGAAGTTTCATAGATATTTGGACTATATTTTGAGAATTCTTGTAAGTCTTTTAGGAGAAGTTGCATGTTCCTATATGATGGTGATGTTTAGTACCTTCTAGTTGATACAATAACACTTTAATATGCAAATTCGATGTTTTTGATGTAAACAATGTAGGGATAGTACTTGGTTTTATTTTTTGGAATCCATACAGGAGAGTCATATGTATATTTTGATTTCAACCCTTGAAATATCAAATATAAGGATTTTTTCTTGTTAAAAAAATGTGAATTATCACACGCACATATAATCCATGGAAAACTCACAACTTTTCATTAATAATAAAAATTTGCATGAGGTGGATGATTCTAGATTGTTGTAGAAATATCCTTGAGGATTCTCATATAAAATAGACTTCAACTATAAAAGAAAAAAAACAATAAGTGGAAACATAGACTAGCAATTAGCATTCTCCTACTTCGACCTTTTTCCTTTCTTTTTTCTTTTTATTTTTTCCAACCTTATATAGGTGAAACCTCAAGAGTTAAAGGCACATCTGTACTCTGGAATAGACCTTGCTCCTTACATGAATCAAAATATTCAGCTTCATGAGATCTTTTCATTCATCAAATTAATACCTCATTTATAACTATCTCCCTCGTTGAAGGTGTTCCTTGAGGTATCCCTTGTTCTTTAGTCTCCATAGATTTGTGTAAATCTACATTTTATTTTCTAGATCCATCAATTTCCTCCTTGTCACCTACTTATATAACCAAACTTTTTGCTCTAGAGTCGTCTTCATCATCTTGGGGACCTATATCATTGCAAACTTTTGGATTCGGGGGGATGACCTTTTTTCCTATTTGTATGATTTAGGACACAAGTTTGTAGACCAATTCATTTGAAAATATGGTATCGAAAAACAATGTTTCCATAGTCTAATAGTTGTGTCCAACTGTTACCCTATTTAAAATCAACCTATTTGGAAGAGCTTTACTAAGGTAAATCTCCACACAAATTCAAACATAAGTGAACAACCCCATATCCTCCCACTTAGTATTTGTTTTAAAAAATATTCCTAATGATTACCCAATATCTTTTAATACTAATGGATGCCAATAATCAAGGGGAAAATTAGGAAGGCGGACCCATTCTGACAATTTGGCAATCAACATTATGTTTGGGTAGCATTTGGGAAACCACATTGTCATAAAAATCCCTACTCTTCCCCATAACTAACCCTCCATTAATAAACTTATGATATTCTTCCTTATTTAGAAGTTGAAAAATAAAAAACCTTATAGAATAGAAATGCACTTGCATGGTTTGGTCTATTTTGTAAAAATCCGGTCATATAGATCAGGGAGGGCCAAAATCCATTAAATTTGCAAATAATTGCATAATATTGGTAATAAGCACTAATCCCATCTGTTGTTCAGAAATAAATCCTATGACTAGGGAAAGATCACGAACATACTGATTAGGATGAGACTGCCCTAAATGACTCCGTTTACAGGAAAATTAGACTCTTATAGACAGATAATACCACATACAAACTTCAATAAGCAAATATAAACTAGAGAAGAGATTAGGGAGAAGAGAGGTATGTAACTTTTTCGAAGGTTGTCCTAGTATATACTCCTTTGTCTTTATCTAGATCCGCTCTTTGATGCCCAATGTCAACCTGCAAAACCAACCTTTCTCAAGCCAATTTGACACTTAACAAAGAATGTAAATTAATTGACATTAACTATCTAATCAATTTCAATATAAATGACAAAACATTATTTATGTCAAACAAAAATCATAACAACACTTGATTGGAGGAGGGAAAGATGCAGAAACTCAATTATATCAATGAAACAAGTACAAGATATACCTCCTCAATGCTTGGAACAATGATGAACCTAAAGATTATGGTCTCTATGCTCATGCACTCTGATGATCCCACTCCAATCCACTGGATATATATGAGATAAAAATTACTTAAGGGAAACAAACTTCAATATTTAGGGATATGAGGGTCAGCAACAGGGCTTACTGATGGATAGGGATGAAGGGTGTGTGAGTGATTTCTCCAATATTCCTTTGATAAATTGGGTGTTTAGGTGTCCCCCCTGCTCCATTTCATTTCCCTTTTATGTTTGGAGAAAATAATTGTAAATGGTTACCATGTGGTTTAGGGAGTTGCAGTCAGGAAAAATTAGTTTTGTAAACTTCCCAACTCCCAAAATTTTGGATTTTTATATTTTTTCATGATATTATTGAGAATTTGTTCCTTATTCAAAGGAAACATGCGAAAGATTTGCGCTTTGCCAATGTGCAGGGCACAGATTTTTCTTTTGATGTGGTTACAAATCTCAGAATGGAATTTAGGTGTTGAGGTTCCACTTTTAATGATCAAGGATATCGATAAGGGTCAAAATATGGGCTCTCCCATCCATAAATATCCCTTTTGTGAGCGAACATTAACACTTTAAGTGTCATCTTTTGAACTATCTTGACGGATGGAGAAGTGTCATTTTGATATATAACACCATCAACTTCAAAAGAAAAGATCTCTAGAGTTGGACCTCTAGACTTGGTACCTCATCAGATTCCTCTACTAATAAGAACTAGGAATCAATGCTAGTTGATTTGCTTGTGAAGGAGGCTTGGGTCTAATCATTGTTGAGTATAAAATTGACTTTGAAAATGAGGCCCCTTACAATATCCACCCATCCATGCAAATATAATACCATAACAATAGTTGAATATTCGCATAAATTGTAATCATATAATTTGTAAGAGTCCTCCAATTGCTTACCTCCATAAAATCATCGCTACTGAGCTATTGGTATCCCTTAACTCTAATCCTCTTTTATTTTAATACCTCCCCACTGATCTGATGCAAGGAAACATAAGAGAAATGTTTTTGTAGATAAGATTTTGATCATAATTTGGAAACTACTAGAGGAATCCATATTCCGTATGTGCAATATATTTGTAGATAAGCTACCAACCATTGACTTGCATTTCCTTATACTTTTGTTGCCAAATAATTGTTTATATCTACCCCATTTTTTAGACTACTGCCTCAAATCTAATTAGATATTCTTTGGATAGAATTGGCTCAGATCATATATATAATTTCTATTGGGTTCAGGAGGATTCTACATTGCTTTGTGACAAATTCACATGGAGTATTCGACAATTGCATCAAGCACCTTGGAATTGGAACTCCATGTGAAAAACCGGCCCTTTTGTGATATGGGAGTTGGTATAACATGTTGGTAGGATACCCCTGTGAGACACGTGGTCCATACATGACTGATTTTTTTTAGCTTTATAATATGCCCTCTGAAATATTTCCTAAATTGATTCATTGCATTGATCATCATTGTCATATTTATATTACAAAATCATTTTGGAAGGATCATGGCATAGAGAATTTGTTTCATATTATGAATATCATCAACCCCAATCTTTCTATAGAGGGCATGGAGCTCCTTCATCCATGCAAGAATGTACAACTTCGAATAGCTTGACTTGTAGCTACATAGAAAACTATACATGTGGAAAACCTTCACAATAAACCATTGAACCCTAAAACAATGAATCATATCCACTCTTAACATGAGAAACAAGCTCATCAAATTGGGAATCTATACTCAAACAAGATTCTTGGAACAATGATAAAGATACTATCATTATAGTAGGAACATACCTCTTCCGACAAAGATCTGATAAATCCCCTAAAAGTTTCATGAGATCACGACCCTATTTGTAACCCTAATACTACATATACCTCTAAGCTATATTATTCCAGACAACCCTAAACAAATAGGGATCCATAAGATAAACAAGTAAAGGCTATTGGATAGTACATAAAAAAACTAAAAGGAATAAAACCTTTCTTGATGGATACTACTGTCATAGCAAATGAAAGACAATGAACTAAAAAATATTACTTGACAACTAGGTTTCTGTAGGATCCAATATAACCTCAAGGAAAGTCCTAAGTTACACATTCAAGTCATTAATATCTCTTTGAACTATATTAAAGATAAGAACAAATTAATACTTGATGGATAAATCAACCCAAGGTATGAAGTCACTTCTAAAAACATCGGAGGCCACATTAATACTTGAGGAACCTGAATAAGAGGTGCTTGACCAAGAAACACTGCAAGATCTACAGTATGAAGGTGTACGTTAATCCCTGATTGGGATTACACTGAGGCTCTTGGATGACTACGAGGCGGGCTTTTAGCTGTTCACCAGTGTATTTAGAGTTGCAGACACCAGCATGGGCACGAGATTGGAGCAAAAGCGCATTCTACCCTGCAGTTCTGCCTACTCTTGGGATTGGCCGTTGAAGTGTACGCTTGATTGACAGTTTTGCTGCTCGTATTACAATGGATCAGCTACCCTTGTGAACGCTGGTGTAATCGCGTTGGAGCTCTGCGTGGGTGCGGTGAGGATTCAGGTTTCTGCATTGGATCTTTTAGATTGCTTGAAGGCCGTGGATTCAGGGGCTCCAGTCATTGTAGTCCGGCTGGATTGGGAGTTGGTGTTTTTAAGACATTTCGATTCTGTGAAGAATTTCCACTGGTGCATTGATGGCTGCTCCGGGGAAAGGAGACTTTCCTGGTGCAGAATCCCTGCCCTGATCAGGGATGCATGCAAAAGCTGGCCCTACAAAACACCCTGTTAAATCGGTCAAGGAAAGAAAGAGACAAGATCTGTTAGTGTTGGGGGTGGATGTGACTATGGCAGAGGCAGAGGATTTCTCTAATACAGCTGTGGTTGGTCATGTCAGGGGACGTAGATTTGGCCGTGGCTTCCTTCAACGTTGGGTGTCTGAACAGTGGATGGACATCGTATCTTCTGCTCCTAAGGTCCGTGTATTGACGAAAGGCTGGTTTTCCTTTATCTTCAAGAGCCAAGGGGAGGTCAAGGCTGTCTTGAGTCGAAATTGGTCGATTCTGGGAATCCCTCTGGTTATGAAAAGATGGTCACCCTTCTTTGACTCTAAGTCGGAGAAAATTGCGAAAGAACCTCTGTGGGTAAAGCTTCCTGGCCTGCCCATGCATATGTGGAATGAAACACGGTTTACTGAGATTGGGAATTACCTTGGTGAATATGTGTGTTATGAATCCTCCCATATTAAGTTTGGCATCTACACGGTTGCTAAAATATTGGTTAATATCGATATTCGGTTGGGACTCTCGGCTGAGATTAAAGTTAAATCCAAGGATGGGGATTTTACTCAATTACTGGATTATGTGGGTGTGCCGTTTCGGTGTCATCGTTGTCACTCTCAGAGTCATCTTGTAGCATGCTTCCCTTTACCATTTCGGAACTGTAAGCCTCTGTCCAGTATAGCAGCAGATGTAGAGGCTGTTCCAGTGACTAAGGTGGACTCTCCGGCGGTGGTGGATGCTGGGTGTGGGCCTGCTATGGATGAGGGTGTGAATTATGGTTCTGAAGTGCCATCATTTCATTGTGGGAGGCTAGGATCAGAGGATTTGCTGCCACCTTTGGTAAACATTGGTTTGGAGCATTATGGGAAGGAGCCTCCTGTTGTTGAGGGGGATACTTTATCCATAAAACCGTCTTCTTTGATTCTGGAGCTGCCTATTTTTCGTCGAGATTCATCTGCCATACGATCAGGTATGTCTACTTTAATTTCCCCTGCTGGTTCTTTTTTGGACGACTCTATGGTATTGGGGGGAGGCTGCCATGGGTCTCCACCACGACCGGCTGCTCCTTGTAATCGGCCTGATGTGGATTGTACTGCCACTCCGACTATGGTTACAACCACTCACTCATCCAGCTCTGAGGGCAGTATCCGTTATGCCCTTCGTAGTAGGGAGATTCCTGATTGTGGAACGGGGGGCAAGGGTCTACCTGAATTGGCCTCCAGTGTTGGGGGGAAAGGTCGTGGACGTAAATCCCATTTGTCAAAGGCTAAAGAACGGGCTAAGGTGGATGTAGTGATGGGTACACAAGCTTCAATCGAGTGGGCACTTAGAGCAGTGAATGCCCATGATGGGGGTTCATTATGAAAATTATGTCCTTCAACTGTCGTGGGTTGGCGAGTCCCATTAAAAAATCGTCGCTGAGGCGGCTGGTAGAATTAAACCAACCGGATGTATTATTGCTGCAAGAAACTTTGGGTGGCAGCGAGGACGTAGTTCGTATTTTAGAATCTTTGCTTACTGGTTGGAAGTTTGTTGGAGTGGATGCTCGGGGGCGTTCGGGAGGTCTGGCCTCGGGGTGGAAGGTCAAGAGCTGCAGATGTGATTGTTCTTGGGGCATATCCTCTGGTCTCGGTTTGGAAGTATGGGCTGCAGATCTTGGTCGGACGATCACGGTCCTCAATATTTACGGGCCCTACCTCAATAGGGTGGGATACTGGGACTCCTTGTTAGGTATGGACATATTTGATGGCAGGGATGTGATTTTGGGTGGGGATTTCAACCTTACACTGGGGTCTTCTGAAATTTGGGGGCCTCGGGCTGCTCCGGATCACTTAGCAAACTATTTCATAAATGCCTTTGTCAGGAAGGATCTACTCGACATTATACCATCCCAGCTATCTCCTACTTGGAGGAATAAGAGAACTGGAGTACATAGAGTGGCCAAACGATTGGATAGGTTTCTGATGGCCGAAGGGCTGGCTCTTGGTGTTGATGTTGTCAGACAGTGGGTTGGTTCAGGTGGGATATCAGACCATTGCCCCATCTTCCTGTAGTTACGAGGTAGCAGAAATAAACCACCCAGCCCCTTCAAATTCAATCCCAGCTGGCTGAAGGATAAGAATTTCATTAATCTGGTTCAGGAGCATTGGATACATCGACCACATGAATCTCAGATGCAGGCTGGAGCTCACTTTTATCACAATCTTAAGAGAATTAAAGAGGCCACGAGAACATGGGCTCATGACAAAAGGGCGTTGGATGACCTGAACTTGCAAGAGGCTGAAATAAACATTGCAAGGATACTTAACAGTCTGGGCATGGGATTCCTGGATGAAATGCAGAAAGATGAGTTGTTGGAATGGGAGAGACGCAGGAATGGGATCCTGTGTGAGAGAGAAGAGATGTGGAGAATGAAAAGCAGGGCGGTTTGGCTTCAGTGCGGGGATGAGAATACCAAATTTTTCCAAGCTTATGCTAAGGGGAGAAAATTCACAAACTCTATCTGGGAACTAACTGCTGATAATGGAGAACAGGTTTCTAGCTTTGATGGATTAGCGGCGTTGGGGGTTCGTCATTTTGGAGATTTACTCACGGCTCCAACTGGAGTCTCCATCGCTGAGGTACTTCGGGTGACTCAGCTATTTCCCAGTTTTGTGGGTGAGGACGAGAACAGAATGCTGATGGAGGAGGTAACGCAGGATGAGCTCGAGTTGGTTATGAAATCCTTTAATAAAGATAGCAGCCCGGGGCCAGATGGCTGGCCTATAGAATTCTTCATAGGATTCTATGATTTCTTCGGGGAGGAGATTTTGAATGTGGTGGAAGAATCACGCAAGGCTGGGTTTGTCCATGGACCCTTCAACTCCACTTTTTTAGCTCTTATTCCGAAGACGGACAAGCCTGTCAGCTTTGATGAATTCAGACCCATATCTCTCTGCAATTGCATATACGAGATCATTTCTAAGGTTATGGCGCGCAGACTCAAGAATATATTGTCTAAGCATATTTATTGTGAGCAATTTGGATTCTTGGAAGGACGCCAAATTCATGAGGCTATTGGAGTTGCACAGGAAGGTTTACACACTATCAAGGTGCAGAAGCAGAAGGGTGCTGTAATTAAAATCGATCTCTCCAAAGCATTCGACAGGGTTAGCTGGCTTTATATCCGGATGCTTCTTACCCATCTGGGATTCTGCTACGAATTTGTCAGATGGATAATGGCCTGCCTCACTACGGTGAACTTTGTTGTTCTGATAAATGGGTCTGCTAGCCCTTTCTTCCAGGCTGGGAGGGGACTACGACAGGGATGTCCCCTGTCTCCGCTGTTGTTTCTCCTTGTTGCAGAAGGACTTAGCCGATTCATACTGAAAGCAAAAGCAGAGGGTTCCTTTAGAGGCATTTCTATCTCACAGGTACTGTTCATAACACATCTCCTTTTTGTTGATGACATTCTGATTTTCTGTGATGGCACGAGAAAGGATATTGACAAGGTGGTAGAAGGACTCCAATTAGTGCAAATTGCAGCGGGAATGTTAGTGAATATTGACAAATCTACAATCACATGCTCGCTTTTAACTGAGCAGGAGATAAATTGTATGGTTAACAAACTTCCATATAGGCTTTTGGAGATAGATGATGGATTAAAGTACCTTGGATTTCACTTAAAACCGAATGCTTACCTGAAGGCTGATTGGTGCTGGTTAATTGCAAAATTAGAACAGCGACTTCATGGTTGGAGCCATAAATGGCTCTCTCGGGCAGGGAGGCTGGTTCTGATAAAATCAGTCTTGGAAGCAGTTCCGGTGTATTGGATGTCTCTTGCTTGGATTCCCATTGGCGTTCTGGAGCAGATAAGGCGACTGTGCTTTGCTTTCCTTTGGAAGGGTACGAGTGATCAACGTGCATTGGTGTGGGTCGGATGGGAGAAAATTGCTGTTCCTAAAGCACTGGGAGGGTGGGGATTAAAGAATATTTTTATGTTTGCCAAAGCCTTGGGGGCCAAAGTGTCGTGGCGTATAATCCATACACAGAGTCTCTGGACTAGAGTGGTATATCATAAATATATTGCCCCTTTAACTACTCTCGAATGGATCAGGATGAATAATAAGACGAGGGCAAACTGCTCTGTGGTCTGGAAAGCAGTGGTGCATCATTTCTCTTTAGTCGGATCTGGATTAGTGTGGCGGATTGGCGATGGGCGTCTCCTTCGGATCGGGATGGACCCTTGGGTTGGATGCAGGGGTGGTCATGTCCTTTCTGTGGAACTGAGGTCCCTTTTGGATAATAGAGGATGTCATTATCTGGCTGATTTAGCGGATCCGGGTGCTACTACTATTTGGCAACAGGGATGGATTTCTGCACGACATCTTGGGATCACGGCTGAACTACAGGGGGCATGGGGGGATTATATTCGGAGGTTAAGACATTCTCATATTCGATTGACCGATAGGACTGATGTACTTATCTGGGATCACCATCCCTCCGGAGTATATACACCAAAATATGGATATATCCAGCTCAATTTGGAAATTCATAACAGGGCATTGGTGTGGTGGTGGAAATACTTATGGAAGCTAAGATGCCCGGGCAAAGCAAAATTACTCTTCTGGGCGATCCTGGAAAATAAGGCCCCTACTTGGGACATTCTGCAGAAACGTTTTCTCCAGGGTCCGGGGATTTGTCCACTTTGTAGGGAAGCCGAAGAGAACTTGGCTCACCTTTTTATTCATTGTCGATTTTCACAGGCTGTTTGGAATGAGATCAGCAAGATAATGGATATTAAGGTGAAGTGGAGAGGAACGAATGTGCTGGAAGCTTTCCAATTGTGGTGGTCTGTTCAATATTCCTCCACTCTCTGGGCATTCCCGTGTATCTACACTTGGGGCATTTGGATCGCACGCAATAAGGTGTTATTCCAGGACTGCAGGGTCACTCTGGAATCTGTAGTGGCTCAAATGGTGGCGGTTTTCCTTCATTATGTGGCACCGGTACAAGTGTGCAGGACTAGACCCGTGCGGGAAGAAACGATTGATCACTCCATGCCGTGGGCCTTTTTTGACGGCGCCTCCTTAAACCAACAATCGGTTTGTGGAGGGGGGGGAGTCCTTTACAAAACAGAGGAGCATTATTTCCATCTGGTGGCTGGATTGGGAAGAGGCACAAATAACTATGCAGAACTCATGGCTCTAAAACTGCTGATGTTATTTGCGCTTGAACAAGGCTGCTTATCGCTTCAGATCTTTGGTGACTCCCTGTTAGTCATCAACTGGGCTAAGGAGATCTCACAGTGTCATGTGATGGTTCTTTTACCTATCCTGGAGGAGGTGAACCGGTTAAAATTGTCATTTAACCACATCACATTTACACATGTGTATAGGGAGAGGAATGAGTTGGCAGACCAGCTATCCAAGGAGGCAACGCAGCAGGAATTAGCACATGGAAACTGGAGGATAACTATACACACTCCGGAAGGCACCTTCAGCTATAATCACAGTCCATTTTATGAGGACAATGAGGAGGCTCTGATTAATCCACCACGCATTTGATGTCTGGGGAGTAGTGGGATGGCTGATCGCCGATCACTAATCGGGAGGCTTCCCACAGGAATTATAAATTGAGGACAGGCTGGAAAATGGAATGCTGCTATCATGCGCGGGCTGTATACATAGTTTACTGTATCCACTGTTAAAGGGCTGTATTGAATGAAGAACAAAGGCGGGCTGTATGGACAGCATTAATTGATCAGAGATGGACACGACCATATTATAATTGAGAACTTGTATGTCGAGATGCAGGCTGGAGGACAGCAATATTTTGAATTAGTATGGGTTTTTATTTGAGGGCGGTGTTATGGACACGACCTTCACTTGAGACAGTAGACGCAGATGTATTTCTGAATGGATTTCTGATGTAAATAATATGGGCGGTAATATGTGACAATGTAGGAATCTTAGTGATTCTATTACATATGCAGAATGTAATTTTGTTCCTATTTTGAAATAAAATTACGAATTTTTCTAAGGAAAAAAAAAAAAAAACATTTCAAAAAATATAATATTTTAAAAATATATAATATAAAAAAAATATATAATATAAAAAAAATTTATATATATTTTAAAAAAAATATAATATTTAAAAAAAAAAATTCAATTGAGAGGATGGCCAATGGAGGGTCACTTCTAATAAAATAAAAATATGCAAGGGAAAAATAATGTGACACATGTGCAAATTATGAACCACACTATAAAACATGCTAATCCCTAAATGATGGCACCTTACCCCCTATATTGTGGCTAATTACATATTATTTATGTCGGCTTGGGTCTATTAGTGGTAAGTGTCATTAGTATTATTACATTAGTTATGTCGCCTTGGGTCCATTATTTGTAATTGTACCTCTTTGTCTCCTATATATAGGAAGGAGACCTTTTCATTTGAATCATCTCATATTGTATTGTCTTGTGAACTTAGTACATTGTGTAAGAAGGTTTCCCTCTCAAAGAGGCTCGCTATTAATCTCTTTTCTTCATTATTAAGGCGTGGATTACTCTTTCTAGTATATTTATGCTCTTTTCATGCTCTTTCTGGGACTTGGTCGCATAACAAAACATGTCATGAATGTTGAAGAAGTTTCCTCGTACACGTGATTTTATTAACAAGGAAAAATAGTTACAAAGAGAAGTGATGACTCAAAACCTACTTAATCTCACTTTGAGAAAGGGCTAGTTTATATAGCTCTAGACTAAATTCTAGGAGAACAAGCAATCACATAATCAAATGAGTATGATAGGTGTTATTTACATAAAATATAGATGTCCTTCTCATAGTAAACTAGAAAATCTAGTTCTCAAAACATTTAATCCTAGGAAAATACTTAAGAGTATGGAACTTTAGTATTATGAGGCTAGCATTACCCCCTTTAATATGAAATTCCATATTTACAAATACTAAGTTCATTTATGAACTTAGTGAACTTTATTCTACCAAGATGATCGGTAAAAATATATGAAGTTTGATCTCCAAATGGACAAAAATAAGGCTTGATGATGCTTTAATGATGAGGGATTTGATGAAGTGGTACTACTTGGTGTCAACATGCTTAATATTTGAGTAAAATACTAGATTATTTTCCATATTTATTGATGGATTACTATCGATGAGTAAAGTAGTAGGTAATTCTTTAGTTTTGCCAAGATCCTATCAAATTTTACCTAACCATACCATATGACATGTTGCTTCCAAGATGATATGTACTCTGACTCTGTTGAAGAATTGGAAATTGTTATCTATTTTTGTAATTCCAGGATACCGTTGTGAAACACATATTCAATAAATAACCTGAAGTTGATGTTCTATTGTAAATGTCACCTACAAAATTGACATTTGAGTATCGAAAAAGTGTAAAAATTGTGTTCTTGTAGAGAAGACCAAAAACTTGTGTACCCTCAATATACCTTAGTACCCTTTTCGCTAAATTCCAATGACTCTCCCTTATATTTAACATAAACTTTAACATCATTTTAATTGAATATGGTGAATCTGGTTGAGTATTTATCAAATAAATGAGACTTCCAATCAACCTATATCTTGTATTGTTTACGAAACCCCCATTCAAATTTTGAAAGTTTCAAATTCTGCTCCATGGGGGTAAGAGAAGGTTTACAATATTCCATGCCAAATTTCTTTAGTAACTTGGTGTCAAGGAAGATTTAATTAGGATTTTGAGTTACTTCAACTCTAAGATAATACTGAAATGTTCCTAAATCTATCATTTTGAACCCTGCTTGTAGTTCTTCTTTAACTTGTTTGAGTGAACTTCATTATTTCTTGTTATGATAAGTCATCAACATAGAGTACAAGTATCACCAAGTTCTTATATTTCATTCAAAAATACAAAGTATCAATAGATTCACTTCAATGAAAACCTACCTTTTATAAATAATCATTCATTTTTGCGTACCAAGCTCAAGGAGCTTGTTTCAACCCATATAAAGCCCTCACAAGTTTGCAGAATTTGTGTTCCTATCCTTCAACTTCAAACCCTTATGGTTGGGTCATGAATACATCTCCTTTAATATCACCATTTAGAAATGCACTTTTGACATCCATTTGATGTAATTTCCAACCATTTTGTGCAACCAAATTGATAACCATTCTGATAGTGTTACATTTAGTTGTGGATGCAAAATTTTCTTCATAATCAATTCCTCCATGTTGAGAAAAAACTTTAGTAAGAATTCTTGAATTGTACTTTTCAATTTTACGATTGGTATTCTACTTTATTTGATAAACTCATTTGCATTCCATGGATTGAACATCGGGTGGACAATCAACTAAGTTCCAAATCCCATTTGTAAGTATTGAATCATATTCATTAATCATTGCATATTGCCAATATTTATTCCCGAATTCTTCAAAGAATGTACCGGGTTTAGAAGAAGCATGCGTGAAAATTGAGAAATTATCTTGTGATATGAGGGAACCCCTAGTCCTTGTTTTGTTCTTTTCATCAAGATGAAATTATTTAAGAAGTTGTGTGGAAAAATTTGGCCTATGATGTTGATGTTGCCTAGTTGAATTTTTTTCATTATCCCGTAAAGTATCTTAAGCTATAGAAGAATCTTGTATTGGACAAATGTGATTATAGGAAGAACTAATAATTAAAGAACTGCTTGATGATGAACTACCTTTTTAAGAAAAAAAATATTTTTCAAACCAATATGGTTTCTTGGTTTCATTTTGAACTTATCTTTTCCTTTAGTGATTTTATTTTCTAAACAACTAAAGAGATAATTAATCTCATGGAATTTTTTTATTATTTTAGTTTCATAAAAAATTACATCTTTGCTGATAATGAATTTAACATCTAAGAGAAACTGACATCCTTTCTTTTGATTAGAATATCCAATAAAAATGAATTTCATACTTCGACTTTCCAATTTAGTCCTTTTGTCCTTAGGGACTAAGGCATAACATGTTGAGACAAAAACACTATGATGGTTTACCTTAGGCTTAAAACCATACCAATCTTAGGCTATTTACACCCATTTGCATACACTACTCCAGTACACTAATAGAATTTGTCTAGGACCAACCTCCAACAATCAAGCAGAGCACGGTGTCTTCATGGGGCACATTCAAAAACTTCCACCCATAGGCTCTATTCAAAATATTACAAAATGGGAACCATATCCCATACATACATAAATTACTTCACTCATGTGGAGGAGGAAGAGGAACTATGGCCATGGCTCCTACATCCCCAGCTAGTAGTATTGTCACTCTTCTTATTCCATGCCCTACAGCTAAATCCTATATCACCTATCCAACCATGGCTACCCACCTCAGTATTTGAAACCACTCTACACTAGCACCCTCTAGAACCACAAAAAAATACTAGTTGATAGTCATCTATCTCTAAGCACCCATAGTTGTTGACTCCCTCTAATAGCACATCAAAACATGTCGATAAGTATTACAAAATATTAGCGAGTGCACTTCCCATGGGGTCTTCTGTTAGATTTTCATCATTTAATTCAATATGTCTAGGATCTTAACTAAAAGAATAACATGTACAGCATATCAAGCATAAGAGACAAGAGACAAGAGACACAAAACATTTCACCGGGGAAAACCAAGAAGGTGAAAAACCTCGCAACTTCCTCAGAGATAGAATAAGCACCAATACAAAGATCACAAAGATCAAACCCAAGAGATAGATGACTACAACGGCTACTCCTCCTCCACTTGTGCGCACTCCTCCCCTCTCTCACTAATGCGAAGTGAGTGAATGAGAGAATGTGTCAAATGAGAGAGTCACACTCTCTATTTATAATTTTACTTTCATTTGTCCTTTACTCAACTAGGTCGGCCCTAACTTAACCACTTAACATAATTTTGACTGGGACGACCCCTCTAGGGTGGTCTAATAACCCTTTGACCCACATGATTCATACAGGGCCGACCCCATCAAGGTGGTCTAATAACCCATCAAGTATAATTTACGACACTTACAATATAACTTGCGACACTTACAAATACAAATGACGACACTTCCAATTGGAGGAATAATACATCTCTGTTGGGGATACAATAAAGTACAAATGTAATAAATGAAATATACAAGTGAATATCTTCCGAAGTTACAAATACATCAACACTCCCTCTTAACTAGGAAGGTATTCTCTTGACACAAGTCATCAATACATATATGCACAAGTCTTCAATTATGGAGTTGGATCATTGTCACTAGATCACGGAGCATCATCGTCATTGTTGCTGTACTTGTCATTTCGATCACTGGTGCTATCTCTCAATTATTCTCGTCATAGGAAGTTCTACAAAGCCATCCATTTTTCATGTTGGTTGTAGGCCTAGCCTCCTACAGGTATTCATCATCTCTGGCCATACTGTGGAATCCTCAGGACTTATTACGTGTGTCAACAAAACATCGAAAGAGCATCCTAGATCAGAGTATAGGATCTCCCAGGATCTTTTACATGTTGACTGTCACAAAACCTTAAAAGAGTGTCTTGCAACCTGCAAGAACTCTAAAGAGCATCCCAGGACTGATTACGAGCTTACTTCTCAACCTATCGGATCTCCAGGGCTGATTACATGTGACCCCCACCATAAAACCTTAAAAGAATGTCTTGCATCCTGCAAGAACTCTAAAGAGCATCCTAGCACAGACTATAGGATCTCCAGGGCTGATTACATGTGGTTAGGAAAAACCTTTAAAGAGTGTTTTGCAACCTACAAGAACTCTAAAGAGAATCCTAGCACATACTATAGGATCTCCAGGGCTGATTACATGCCTCTAGTAGCAAAACCTCGAAAGAGCATCCTAGCTCAGACTATAGGATCTCCCTAGATCTTTTCTATGCTACATGTACAACCTGTCCATGGCCACGGAGTATCAACCTGATACTAATGATCATACTGATCATCATCATATAGTACATCACCCTGATGCACATCATCATCGCATGATCATCCTGATCATCGTCATAGCATTGTCTTGATGCATATCATCTGGAGCATCATCTTGATACTTATCACATATGATCATCATAGCATCGTCCCGATGCATATCATCACTCGTGATCCAACTGATCATGTAAAGCATCCACCTGATGCATATCATCACACATGATCCACCTGATCATGTAAAGCATCCACCTGATGCATATCATCATCCTGATCAATATCATGCAGAACATCATCCAGAGCATCATCTTGATGCTCATCATATAGTGCTTACATCCACAACCATGAGAAGGACCCTCCTATCACCATACTTGGAATTGCTCCTGCAAATGTGTCCCATCACTTCTTCCTCGAAGTATCTTCTATCTGAAGAACACCAAGCCTCTCTCTGAAGTATTGAATCTTCACTTTGGATAGTGGTTTAGTCAACACATCTGCAACATGCTCATCCATCGCAACATACATGAGCTTCACTACTCCTCTCTACACCATATCCCTGATATAGTGAGATTTGATCTCGATGTGCTTCGACCTGTCATGGAACACCGGGTTCTCAGACAACTTCACACAACTCTAGTTGTCACAGAAGATACAAGTAGCATCCAATGGGAGATCAAATAACTCAGACAGTAGCTTCCTAATCCATACTATCTCACAACTAGCCGAAAAAGTTATGACATACTCTGCTTCGGCTGTAGTCAGTGCTACGCAGGACTACTTCCTGCTAAACCAAGATATCACACCTGATCCCATATTGAAGTAGCACCCTGAAGTGCTCTTCCTATCTGCAGCACTGCTTGCCCAATCTGAATCAACATAACCCTCCAGATTAAACTTTTGATTCGCATCATACTTGAGCCCATAATCAACCGTACCCTTCAGATACCTCAGAACATGCTTCACAGCAATCAGGTGAACATGTCTAGGATCCGTCAGGAACTGGCTCAATGTGTTCACCGCAAAGCAAATATTTGATCTCGTGTTCGTCAGGTACATCAAGGACCCAATCATCTGACGATACATTGTGACACCAACCGACTCAGATGAAGCATCACACAGAAGCTTCAGGTTCGATGCCATAGGTGTGGCCATGGCCTTGCAGTCCATCTCTACTGCATACTTCCTTTGTCCAAGGAAGATTCCTTTTGCACTCTTCTACACCTCCATACCTATAAAGTAACGCATCATACCCAAGTCCTTCAACTCGAACTCAGCAGCAAGCTTCCTCTTCATGTCGGCAATCAATCTATCGTCACCCGTAACAAACAAGTCATCCACATACAATAGTAGTATCACTAGATTGCCTTCCTCAACCTTGTAGTAAAGGTTGGAATCTGCTTTACTCTTGGTAAAGCCCAAACTGGATAGGAAGCTGTCTATCCCACCATACCAAGTCCTAGGAGCTTGCTTCAATCCATACAAGGCTTTCTTCAACCTGCACACATATGACACCCTGTCATGTGTCTTAAAACCGAGTGGCTGCTCCACATACACTTCCTCTTCGACTACACCATATCCATTTGGTGTATCTTCCACTTCATCACTGCAGCTAGAGCAAGTATTGTTCTAATGGAAGTGTATCTAGCTACAGGAGCAAAAGTCTCTTCATAATCTATTCCCTCTTTTTGGGAGAAGCCACGAGCTACAAACCTCGCCTTGTATTTATCTATGTTTCCATCTGTAGCATGCTTGATCTTATAGATCCACTTGGAAGTCACAACAAACTTCCCTTTAGGTCTTGGGACCACATCCCAAACATCATTCTTCATGATCGACTAATATTCATCGATCATGGCATTCTTCCATTACTGCATCCCGAATCCTGGGAACTCCAGATTCATCAATATGTTCAATATATAGTTTTCTTTGAACTTTGTTGCTGGAACAAATGTTGTAGTCCTTCTTTTGTAGGTGATGGTACATGGTCTTTCCTACAAGACAAGTTCAATTGCATGATTAGAAACATCTTATATATTTCAGAACAAATTCTTACTCATAAATATATATGTCATACAGTCATGCAATTATCTTAGCCAATGCTTCAATACAACATTTATCCATATTCTGTAACTTTCTAGATGCCTTCCATCTCTACCAGAACATTGTTAAGAGTGTGCACAACTCCCAATATGTCAGTAAAGAGGTTTCATTCTAGATAAGTAGCAATGGAATGGTTTACAGTACCATAGGCCACTTACCCATTACTATATTAGTAGTATCTTGTTCATTAATGCAACCTTTTCTAAAATTCATAATATACATCCTAAATCTAGGAACATAACTATGTACATGACTGAACAAAATCATATATACAAGAAATGACAATTTAAATACTTATCTTTGTTTGGTTGTTGGGTGGGCTCCCTCTTAGTCTTTGCTTCCTTGCAGGAACTACTAGAGTGAGCTCCCTCTTGATCTTTGCTTCCTAGATTATCTGTCTTTGAACTTATATCCATCCTGGATCACTATGCATGCTTAAGTGTGCACTAGTGTCATGATCAAGATCTCATACATAGTCTTACATTCATTACTATAATCTCAATACTATAAAAACATTATGATTCTAAATAATCTTAAATATGTATGGTCATGATCATTTCATACATAGGTAATAAGCGTTAGTATTCAAGGTTTCAGGGAAGACTTCTTTTACTCATGCATATTCTTATTTGACCATAGGACTCTTCTGGTTAGTCATATTGTCAATCAAAGTAAGAAACATAATATGCATAAACCCTTGATTACTTAAACTTCTAACTTTCAAGAATAATCATTATCATTCATACAAAAGTATAAGATCCTAACACAAGGTAGGATTCTAACTTGATATAGAAAAAAACATACCTGGAATATCATGTCAGCTAGTTATGTCTAACATACCCAAACAATGTCTTCTTGTTCTTTTCAATGACTTGTGCTTAGTAACCTACATAACTCATAAGTTAACCATTGTAGAACCAAATTATACATACCTCGTAAGTAGAGCTTCTATGTGATCCATGAGTCTTTGTCTTCATGTCACCATGGTCATATGTTCTTGATCTAGAACTTGATTTGTACCTTTCATGTTAGAGGACAACATCATCCTCATACAATACCACAGTGCATTAGTACAATCATAAGTGTCATAACCCTAATCAATGAATGTCTTCTATCATTCACATGCATTCATACTTTTACTAGGGTGCTAAGACAAGTCTAAAATTAATCAATATTGTATTAACCTCAATAATATGAAGACAAACATATCATAACCTTAATCATGAATAGATTTCAAAAACATACCTGTATCTCCTCAAGTCATACCTGTCAAGATTGCTTGTAGCATTCTTATGTAAGGCCTTAGCCTCATCTTCCTCTGGAACTAGAACTTCTTCACTTATGCAGGTGTCCAATTCATTCTCTTCTAGGATTAACCCAATCCACTTTGATTTGTTGAAACTGGATCTAGAGATGGATTAGGATTTGTCAAAGAAACCCTAAAAATTCAAATTTTGAATTTCAAACTTCTGAATGGATGGAAAGATGTGCCTTGCTGAGCTGATCAAGCTAGTATACTTCAATTTTGAAAACTGCAAAATTTGACCCTTCAAACTTTCCTTTGAAACTTTCTGGATCTTCTAGACAGGATCCTGAACTATGGTTTGATAAAGCCCGGTATTCTGCCCAACCAAAAAGTTTAATCTTGTACCCTAAGCTTCTATTTTTCTGAGGAGCTTCCAGCCGTGGTCTCAGATTCCAAAAATTTCAACTTTTGCAGAAACCCTAATTTTCCACCTTTCTGATAAAATTCCCGAACTAGGGTTTGATGATGCCCAGGGTTCTACCTAACCAAAAAATTTGATCTTGGTCTCTAAATTTCGATTTTTCTAAGGAGATAAATCCTATTCTGAGACCACTCCAAAATTTCACTTCTATCAAAAGCCCTAATTTCCCGCAGCAGTGATAAGTCAAAAATGAGAATGCTCAGAATCTAATTCTATTTCACAGAAATATGTGCCTTATTGTTTCTAGTGCATCTCTGAAATTATGAATGCACAGGGTCTGAAGCTTTGTCCTGTGGTATCCTGACCTGTCTTCTTTCCAACCTCATAGGTCTGACCTGAAATGGATTCTCTGAGAGAGAGAAATTCTAAATGTCACAACGTGACTTGTTTATGGGATAAAATAGGATAGCAAAGTTGTACAGAGTTCCACGTGTCACTGGTTCAACTTCGACCTCTGAAAAATGGACCTGTGAAACTACAATCTGTGCACTTACTGCCAATTTTTACAGAATTTCATTTGGAGCTTCCTATCCCAAGTTGTGACATTTTTTCCTAGGTCACCTGTTTATGACTGAGATCTAG
This sequence comes from Larix kaempferi, assembly GCA_027924585.1. Classification (NCBI taxonomy): domain Eukaryota; kingdom Viridiplantae; phylum Streptophyta; class Pinopsida; order Pinales; family Pinaceae; genus Larix; species Larix kaempferi. Next base: position 7,414,002 of record BSBM01001009.1, read on the forward strand.
AAGAGGCAAAAACCCTAGCTTGTACGGGTCATAAAATAGAAAGTACAATGAATTAGATGTTGTGCTTCAGACACAAGGTACATGGGGATGTTATCTGCGACCTGTAGAATTTTCAGAACCTGAACCTTCACCAAAATGTATTTATAGCGAAAGTTCCATGATGACTGGTTTTTTCTATATCAAGCCCTAGCTTCCAATTTGTCGCAAGTGCAACAAGTGTCATAAATGCCATACCATGCCTTCCTTCAGGCTAGCTCTAATACCATGTTATTTTTTATATCATTTAATTCAATATGTCTAGGATATTAACTAAAATAATAACATGTACATCATATCAAGCATAAGAGACAAGAGACAAGAGACACAAAACATTTCATCAGGGAAAACCAAGAAGGTGAAAAACCCTGCAACTTCCTCAGAGATAAAATAAGCACCAATACAAAGATCACAAAGATCAAACCCAAGATATAGATGACTGCAACATCTACTCCTCCTCCACTTGTGCACACTCCTCCTCTCTCTCACTAATGCGAAGTGAGTGAATGAGAGAATGTGTCAAATGAGAGAGAGTCACACTCTCTATTTATACTTTTACTTTCACTTATCCTTTACTCAACTAGGTCGGCCCCAACTTAACCACTTAACATAATGTTGACTGGGTCGACCCCTCTAGGGTGGTCTAATAACCCTTTGACCCACATGACTCATACAAGGCCGACCCCATCAAGGTGGTCTAATAACCCATCAAGTATACGTTACGACACTTACAATATAGTTTTGTTAAGGCTTTCACAGGTTGCAGTTATTTTCAAGGGGAATTGGAGACCTGTGTGGAGTTTTTGTTCTCGACGCGTTTCGAACTCTATAGTTGAGTCCATCTTTAGGAGAAAAGGTATCTCAAATGAAAACCTCCACGAATCTACATTTTTATATTGTTAGTTTTTTTTTTAATGTTATCTACTTACAATATAACTTGCGACACTTACAAATACAAATGACGACACTTCCAATTGGAGGAATAATACATCTACGTTGGGGATACAATAAAGTACAAATGTAATACATACAATATACAAGTGAATATCTTCCGAAGTTACAAATACATCAACATCTTCCAACACCACCTCATCATGTCAGTGAAACCATTGTTGACCCTCTCCTACCTTCCCCCCTACTACTTCGTTAATTGGTTTGTCTCCTGCTAATGTTGCTTCACCTAGTGGAGGAGCCACCACAATTAGTGGTGGTACTGGGCCAATATTTGCATCAAACAAACTAGTATATATGTCAATAATGCATATATATCATAGCCAGTGCATCTATACAAATCACAAATTAACACATGGAAAGGAAAGGGATAACATTTTCTAACCCTTGGGGTTGTCGACCCACCCATGACTTGGAGGCTACGATAGATCTGGGTCTCCCCGCAAATCCATCTCTTAGTATGGGAACATGTCCACAACATTGACCTATTTCTACCACACCACTTGGTACTACAATGTATAAACACCTTTCCTACCTCACCACCACCCCTTTAGGGCATCAGTTTCCCCCATGGGTGAATCCTAATCTTTCATGGATCATACACAAGAATCAATACCCCCAATCTCAACATTAGGAATCATTTGAAGAAGTTTGCGCACAAAATTGACCCATATGTAAATTGTCCTTGTTCCTTAGTGAATCACCTTGCAATTGAGACCTCATGTTAGCCAGTATCATGTTGGCCCATGCAATATCCACACCCACCTAGGCCCTCTCCACTAACAACAAATAACCCTAAGAGATTTGATGGGTTGCACTGGTTCCCAACCCCCTAACCACCATAGTGGCAATCACCTAGGTGATCAAATCCTAAATCATGGTGATAGTAATCAACCCATCCTTTTATGTAGAAGGATCTTCCCTACAATATCAAAAAACTAGTTTTCAATCATCCTCACTCCTCCTAGGTTCATATGCATATCCTCTTGGATCCCAAAGATAAGGATTCTGATCAAAAGGTAAACGTCAAATCAGTCTAGAAACACCAAATAACCTTCGACTATGAAGCATTCCTCCCCAAGCCCCCAAAGGATAATAAACTCTCAAAGGAAGCCATTAATGGACCTCATCATCCCATAGTCAAATTATTTCAGCAACCTTACCTCTCGTAGGCATTGTTGAACTACTAGAGGTGTTGCTCCACCTCCTAGTGCAAATTGTCAAAGTGGAACTCTTGTCACTCAAGCTCCATAACTCATCTTACAACCTGCAAGACAAATCACACAAAATTCTAAGTGTAACAAATATAAAATAATATATTAATTATAAACAATAATTTAGTAATTACTAAAGTGAAAGGGAGTAACCCTTCACTATGCATGCTCAAGCCTATAAAGGCGAGCCTCATTGTAATATCTTATCATCATCTTACCAATAGTTTATCAATATACTATTCTTATCAAAATGTGGGATTCGAAGTATCTGTGGGAATTCTAGAACACTTACGAACGTTAAGAATTTTTTACACTTCAAGTGGCATTAGAGCTGCATTGTTGATCGAGGCTTGTAGCCATCATTTTTGGGTTTCCCTAAAATCTAGGACCTTGTCCAAAAATTAGGCCCTTGGCCCCAAAAAGTTAAAAAAAAGGAAGAAGTAAAAAAGAAGTAAACAGAAGAAAGAAATATTAAAAAGGAGGAAAGTAAAACGATAAAAATAAAAATAAAAAGTAAGAAAAGAAAAGTTAAAGAAAACAAGAACATGGTATGGTTTTCTTTTCCGTTTAGAACATTTATAATAGAAGTGATCTAATAATAAAAGGGAAGATATATTATTAAAAAAACTTTATTAATAATATTAATATCATTATTAGAAATAAAATTTGAATTATTAAATATAATGATTAGTTATTATATTTAAAGACTTTTATCCTTAAGTCAGAAGAAAAAAAAAGACTATATATAATAATAACATATTATTATTATAATATTTAATTTTAATTATTTGAAAAAAAAATTATTATTATTTTTATTAATAATAATAATAATTACTTAATAATTATTTAATAATTGTCATTATAATTATTAATTAATACAAAAAAAATCATCGAGTCAAATAAGGACTTAAAAAAAAAGGAACACATCAAGAGATTACTACACATTCTGTAGTAATCAAAGAAGACAAGAAGTCAAGAAATAACACACTTGTGTTGCTTTTTTCAAAACAATTGCACATGTGCACAACACTCCTATTTCACTTGTTGTGTGACCAACTAACTAGATGACTATACCAGGCAAGGATTACTAGTTCATATCATTGCATGGATTTTTTGCATGGTGATATAAACCTGGCAACCATGCCACATGTGGTGTACAAGGATATTGTATGAAAAACCATTATGCATGGTCAAGAAAACTAAACTCTTGCGCCATGTGTGACTATAAGTCTGAACAAACACATAGTTTTCCCATGTACATTACTATGTAGTGACAAAACCTGTGATTCCACACTGGGCACAACTATCGAAGAAATTTCCACATCTTATGGTGTGATTGTTCCTTTGATTTCCATGTGAACCTACAAAAACCTCAACATGCTTCCATATGGGTCACCAAGGCTCTTAGGGAAAATTTTAACAAAATTAAAATTAGAAGCAGGGCATTAAGACTAACATGAATCTCCCAAATAAATAATCCCTGGTCCAATATCCCGCAATGAGCTCCAACCAATTTATGGAATCAAATGGTGAATGGTAAGCATGAATTTTGAAATGTGGACCCCGCCCTATTCATAAGCCAACCTTTCATTTTTCTATTGACCATTAACACTATTTTGATCAAGAGTGGAATCTCTTTAGTGTGGTTCCCCTTGTTTTGTCCAACCAAGAACCTCATATTGACCCCATTTTTTGACCACTTCCTCAGGTATGGTCATCCATTTTCAAATACTATTCACACTGTTGGATTTATTGTCACAACCACTATTACCCTATGGTATATGTTTCAAGTGTACAATATTTTGACCAAACAACTTCATTTTCACCCATAGACTCAACACCAAATTCATAGGTAAATCCAGATAACGTAGCATATAGCCTTCATATTCTCAATGTATGCATTGCATATATCCAGGCATTCCTTTATTCTCCGTAATTTTATCTTACTTCATCAAAACAAATCAAACTCTCCCACTAAATCATGTTTTTTTCAAGACTTAGCATTTCTCCACCATCGATGTAGCCACAATTATAATATATTGTATCATGGAACCCATGTTTTTTTAACCCTTAGGATCAGTATTATGTTATCCCACTATCTCATAAAAAATACACATACTTCTTCCTTGATGCATTTTGTTTCCCATCCCCTTCAAACTCCTAAGCAGTTGCTTGTTACAATTCACAGATGGCCTCTCATTCCCACCATGATTAGTAAACCATTTGTCTTCATTGTCATTCCATCAATCCCCAAGAAGACCCAAATTGGGCCCCTCCCTCTGATTGAAATCCCATCACTAACTAATCATTCCTATAGGAAAACTGTAAATTTTTTTACTCATCGAGCACCCATCTTCTCATATGTAATATTCCCATATTCTTTTATTCATTCATAAAGAGATAAAAAAAATTAAAACAACATATTTTCCATGAAACACCAAAAATTAGGGAAGTTTCAACATCAATTTATTTTCCCCTATAGAATTTATTGTCGCCCTTGATTAGATCATTTGCAATGTGTCACCCATATTGATCGGCTAGCACCTTTATAGATGACATTGGCATCCTAGTAGATCAAACTTGTTGTCCTATCATCCCGACGCAATCCATATATACCCAATCCACAATTTTTCCATGCCCAAGTCCCAATCATCCCATGGTCACATAATATTAAATTGATGAAAGAATACTACCAAGTGTCAGTAATACACATTACTCCAATCAAGGGGTTTCATGAGCCTCATCCTTACTAGTTCACCTAATCCTATTTTGTCCCCAAACAATTATGTTACAATCCATCATTGATTCTCATTAGTAGGGTTCTTATCCCATGATCCATCCTAGCTCTCATCGAATTCATCACAGTTTATTTTGAGAGTTAAGGCGATAGTGAGTGTACCTTATTTTCCATTCCCCTTGTTAATGGTTGACCTCGGAATGAGAGGAGAGAGTCATCATTGCTCCTCACCTCAATAATATCCCCTATGTTCAATGCCAACTCATTCATCACATCAGGGAAAGTTGTACATTCTAGTGGTTACAGTATTTTCAGTATGAAGAAATTCTAAATATAGATATTAGTGTTTTCCTTCTAAACACCTTCACATCCATTTCAGTCCCCCATCCTAATGTGTTGTTTGACATCATTATCATCATATCATGATAACCAAGCACACCTCCTTAGGTTCAAATTGAATCCAACTTTGACCTTACCTTAATGGTTTACATATTTGACCCCTCGATCTTCTCTTATTGTAATTTACTTTGAAAAAAATCACGATCCTAGTAATTCCCACTTCATTTATATAAACATTATTTTTTATATATCATCTCTCAATTTGTTTCTTTACAAGTGATCACCATCACCCTCCAACGAGTTCTCCTTTACTCTCCAAAATTTATCTCTTAGTCTCTTAGTTATGGAATATCAACATGGAGGGGAGAACGATGATGTATTTTGGCTATATGACCTGCTCCCAACCGAACACATCAGGGGAAATTGATATCACCTAAATTTGACACACCTACAACATGTTTGCATCTATTACAGAAATACATCATCATCACTATACATTGTGTAGCTCATAAGTCTCCACTTTATTAATAACCAGCACATAGAGTGGAGGAACTAATGTGTGGTTGAATTTTACCTCACTTGTGCAACTATTGGAACTAGTACTCGAGAAGAATGTTTTTTAATATCCCATGATACACACACAACTATGAAAAACTTGGAATCATAAATTCCACGACTCATTAAATACCCCCAACTACATTGGGCACCAAAGAGGTTGACTTGAACTCACCTATTATGTACTTGGGCCTTAATGGACCATATTCTTATACTTGGAGGTCACTTCATGAAGGGAGCTTTAACATTTGGAAATAGTTCTTTGAAGACCTCCATTTTGGATATAAAAGGAAGCCATGGGCATGCATTTCTTAAGGATGAAAGTGAAGCAAGGTTTTGCTATAGGAATTGGATTGGAAGACAAATCTATTTTCTTACCATTCATTGTCTTCCTTGCTTACTTGGCTTCTTCCCCTAAGAAGCAAACTTTTTTCATCATTCCCAAGTTTATTTGAGAACATTTCAAGAGTTAAAGGACCCTTCTCGAAAGAAGTGTTGGATTCCATATTTTAGTGGCATTCCTCAAGATGATACCATTGTATACATGCCGTTTCATTGGAAATATACAATTAAGTCAAAACTTGCCTCTATATGCTTGTTTTCATGTCATTTTATTAGTTTAATTTGATTGAAGTATCTCATATGCTTCAAGTTTTTTTTGTTCAACACACTAGTACTTGTCATACTAACCATCTCATGATTTGTTGCTTTGTTTGCAATCTGCAAGGAAAGAGAAATTTTCTCACCATTGAGTCAATTTTCCCACAACAAGGGTGGGAGGAGCCCATCAAAATATAACCCTAGAAAAACTTTAAAATTACAATCTAGATGTAACAATGATTTAATAAACAATGTGTGAGGGATACAAAGTTGAAGCTATTATGTCTTCTTGTATAAAAATTTCCCTTTATTTCTATAGATTGAAATGAAGATCAGGAGGCATTGTGATAGTTTGGAAGGACTTAATGGAGTTCATTAAATCTTCTTTTAAATGAGTGTATCCAAATTGAGCTCAAGTCAAAGGAATTAGTAAAAGTCTAATTTTTTTTAAATCTTTGTGACCCTTATGGAGATAAAAATATTTTTAGGGACAATTTAAGAGTGTTGGGTATGATGAGGAGTTACAATACCATCATGGGGAGGGAGATATGAATTTTTCATTGAAGTAATGAGAAGCATGGGGGGTGATATGAATTTAGCATTGAAGGAACAAGAAGCATGGGAAGTAGTTAAACAAAATTCTTTGGCCGAATAGTTTTCACAAATGTTTGAGAATCTAGGGCCTTGTGATGTGGAACCATAAAAGTTGGTTCCAGCATGGAGAAATTGTAGAAGTGATTATAAGGATGGGATCTCAAAAATATGAATAGATTTTTGGCAAAAAAAAGGATTCTTAAGAAGAAGATAGATTGAAATCATGGCTAAGGGAAGGAGGTTCCTCAAATCATTTATCTATTTTTCTTCAGTTGGAAGAAAAAAAGGATCGTAAACCTCCTAGTCCCTCAAATCTAATCATTCTTGGTTAAATGAATAATATTTTAGGATCTTGGTCCTTTAGAATTGGAATAAATTTGTCCTAAACTCAAGAGAGTCACATATGTTTTACTTTGTAGAAAAGTTGAAAAGAATTAAGAAAAAATGGGTAGAATGGGAAAAATTAAAAGCATATAATGACAAAAAAAGATTGTTATAAGTATAAGAACTAATCAAACTAATGTTTGAAGGGAATAAAGGTGGCATTTTTACAAATAAATAAAAAAACTAGATCAAAGTTGGTAGTGGGCGTAAAAAGGATGCTATTGGAACAAAAAGAAGTAGAGTGGAAGTTCAAAAGTAGGGTTATCTGGTTGGAAGAAGGTGATAAAAATAAAAAGTCTTCCAAAATTATGCAAAACACGGGAGTAATATAAATGTTATTTTGGAGATAAGGAAGAGCTAAGACTCTACAGTTAGATCATTCAAATGGAAATTGTAGGAGTAAATAGTTTCACAAGACTTTTTCAAGGACCGCCATGGTACAACAAGTAGAGACTCTAAAATTAGCTTCCTTATTCCCAAATTTTATTGATGATCAATTGAAGGAGGATTTATATGTAAAGAATCAAAGGAGAACTTAAAATTGGTCTTACTTTCCTTAAAAAAATCTAAGAATCCAAGCCTAGATGGATGGATAGTTGAATTTTACCAAGGCTTTTATGATTTTTTGGAGGAAGAGTTGTTAAGAGTCATAGAAGAATCAAGAAATCCAAGGAAATCCTTATGGGATTTGAATGCAACATTCATATCCCTAATTCATAAGGAGATTTACCAAAAAAAATGGATGATTATAGGTCAATTTCAATGTGTAATTCGTTGTATAAACTCATTACAAAATACTAGCCAATAGAATAAATGGTATATTCTTTGATTTTATATCGAAAAAATGGCCTTTTACGTAGTTGGAAAAGCCATGATGTAGTGGGGACACACATAATAAATTTTACATGCAATAAAGGTGAGGAAACTACATGCAATGGTGATCACGTTACATATATGTAAAGCTTGTGACAAGATCAGCTGGTTATAACTTAGGTTTATATTGATTCAAACATGGATGAGAAACTGAGTTGTTAATTAGATAATAGTATGTCGAGCCTCAACTTCTTTTTCATTATTAATAAATGGTTCAACTTCCAAGTTATTCTATGCTACTAGGAATTTCATACAAGGTTGTCCAAGTCTCCTTTTTTATTTATATTGGGTTTGAAGGTTTAAGTAGGTTGGAAACAACTACAAAAAGTGAAGGTTCTATCAAAGGTATCAAAATGGGAAATTGTCTCTCATTATCTCATTTATTAATTGTAGATGATTTCATTACATTCAGGTTATGAATATGTGAGGAATCAAAGAAGTATAAGGATATCCTTGAAATATATAGAAAGGCAATGAAGATGGAAGTAAATATCCATAAGTCTATTTTATCCAATGGACTTGGGGAAGAGATGGAAAGAGAATTAGTACATATTCTACTTTTGGTTTTAACCTTAAACCAAATGATATAGGTTCAGAGATTTGTTGTGTCTTTATGAAAAAATTAAGGAAGAACAATTGACTTGTGTTATAGGTGGTATCAAGGGAGGTAGGTTAACCTTAGTAAAATTGCTTCTGGAAGGGATACATGTTTATTGGTTATCCACAACTCATATTTCTATGAGTATGTTAGAAAAAATAAGGAAATTTTTCTTTTAGTTTTTTATGGATATGGAAAAGTGATAAAGAAGGATTTCCTTTGGTAAAATGGGAAAAATTTACAAGTCCTAAAGAGGATGGAGATTGGGGTTTAAAGAGTGTATATTTGTTTGGGAAAACCTTTAGTAGAAAAGGATCATGGAGGTTAATATATAATGAAGGTCCCTAGAAAACGGTATGAATGCAAATCATATAGACCCAATAACAAAATAGGACTAGTTTGAAAATAAGGGAAGTACTTTAGAGGGGGCTAAGTTATTTGGAAGGCACTAGTAAAATCATTTATCATTCTTTAGAAGTGGATGGTTTGGAAGGTAAGTAGAGGAAAGATAGAAAGAATGGGGGAGGACCTTGGATGGGTTTCTCAATTAAAGTTTTAAAATCCTTAAGGAACACCCTATACAATTGAGGGATATATATCTTAGCTGATGTCATTTATTTTAAGCCTATTTCTATATGGAGTCAAGGTTGAAAATTAGCATCTAATATAGGATTACAAGGAAGGTAGTAGAAGAATGGAAGTAGTACATACTCATATTGAAGCATGGTGCAATGAGACTAAAGATGAAGAATATGAAATTATTTCATTGAAGAATATACCTTTAGGAGTGTACATCACAAGGTTATGTAATGAGGTAAAAATGACAGAGAAAGAAGGAAGAGTCAATATGTTGTAGCCAAAGTCAATTCGGAAGTTGAAATGTCCTTTAAAAACTCAAATATTCTTATGGTTCACTCCATCTAACAAAGTGATAACCTAATACAATTGCAAGAAAAGACAATGGCATGTGTATCCTTTGTAAAAACAACGATGAATCAATAGATCATTTATATGTGCATTTCCATTACACTAAAGATGTTTTGAGTGAATCCCACAAAGTGACCCATGGTAAAGAAAAATGGGAATGGGAATGTACTAATGATTACTTTAAGAACTGGTATAAGGAAAAATATATTTCAAACCATAAGGTGTTTCCTTTTCTATTATTTGGGAGCTATGGTAACAAGAAATGAAATGGTCCATTTCAAGGAAAAGAGACTAGGCCACTTTAGATCAATAATCAAATCAGTTATGCATATGGAGGAATCTATAAACCTATTAAAGCAAAGACTAAAGTATTATAAATCATCCAAATATAGATAAATAAAATCCTTGGGATTATTTGATGGAGCATGCCAATGGAATCCAAATTTTTGTGAAATTGAAGGTATTCTCTTCTTGAAAGAAAATCAATATATCCTTTAGAGAAACTAGCGGTGATGGTACAAACAAGAGGGTAGAACTATTTACATTGTGCTTTCTCTTAAAAACTACTTATGATAAAGGCATAAACAATGTTCAAATATTAGGTTATTCAAATCTGATTGTAGAATGGGAAAGGTGGGGATATAAGTTGGAAATGCACTTCTTATCCTTATCATGGATAGAACAAAAGAGGTTAGAAGTAAGTTTGAAAATATCACTTTTACAAATGTATTCATGTAGCTAGTGAAGGGGTAAATTAAATTTCTTGCAAGGAATGTCTTCTTCTAAAATAGGTGGAGGACCCCTCCAAAAATAGGTGATGTCTTTGTCTTAAGCACAAATAGAGAGGAGGAAGAAATACATATAGATTTTATAAACTAATCAATTGTAGCTTGTAAGACTTGATAGTCTCTTTTGTTGTTTTAGGGCCTAATTTCTCTTGAGCTAAGGACATAAGGAAAACTATAACAACTAATTATGTAGGAAACTATAGAATTTTTAGTATTATTTTTGTGCAAAAGGAACTAAGAGACCTTTTATTTAGAGTGCCAAAGAGGAACCTAGTTATATATATTTGTATTCCTTCTTGAAATATGAATATATCGTTATGTAAATATTTCTCCCATATGAATATATATTATCCTTGGGAAAATCCTCTCCCATTCTAAGTATGGTACCCAATGTAAGATGAGCAACATATATTTAGTGCACCTGACCCCATGGGAATCAAATCAAGGACTTGCATAGAATGTTGGATTACTCACAACATCTAGACAATAGTGGCACCAATCAATTGAGATCAATTTTGAGGCCACTCTTTTCAAGATGTTGTTGGTAATCTAGTGCAATGAGCAAGTCTCTAATTCTAAATTCCCATGGGCTCAACACACTAATTCTACATTGCATGTTTGTTCCCCAAAGTTTAGGTCAATCAGTTTGACTTTGCATTCCAAAACCATAATAGGCAATAAAATCACAAGATGGAGGTTCTTCAAGATTTTTAAATCCCAACATCAAAACTTTATCACGTTTAATGAAATTTATAAATCATAAAACTATATGTTAGTACCTAGGTGTGCACCTAGGATTGTCTATATATTTGAACTTAATGCCTAAAATTTTTGAAGCTATTCTAGGGTCATTCCAAAATTTTCACCCGAGACAAGTCTTTAACCCTTAGTGTTTATCCTAAGTTGTATGTTTATGTTTTCAATTTGATTATTGGTTAATGAAACAAGTTGAGATGGCACAATGTTTGCATGGAGCTTACTATTAGCTTTGTAGGTGTTTTTTCCTTCATTAAATATCTTTGCACTTTAAAAGGAGAAGGTCAATGTTGGGACCAGACACACCTTAAGTAAGCAGTGTTGTAGAATTTTTTTTCAGTTGTGTTACCAAACTGTTTGGAAGTTGCGCTACCAAACTACTAAAGAATTGCGCTACAAAATTGCTTATAGGTGACTGTTTTAGTCATCATCTTTGGGAACATATTCAAGAAAAACTATAAGGAATCATTTGAAATGGTTAAAAACCCACTTCAGTAATAGGCGAAATAACAAAAAAATATCTTATTTTTTACACATGTGTCGTGGTTTTGGATCTATGGGTGTATCTTTGAAGTCTATTTCTAGGATTTCGCCAGATTCAGTTTCCTAAAAATATTCCCGGTCAAGCAGTTGAAAGGCCACCTCAACAATTTGATTTGGGATGAGATATTTTAATTTGAATCAGAAAAATAAATATGGAAGAGGAATTTTTCAGATCCATTAGTTTTGGATCTTGATGATTATGTAATTTTCTATAAAACTTTGAAAAAATGAAGGAGAATGGGTTCTTCCTTAGGGAAGTAGAGAGAGGTTCGATTTTGAAATCTAGTGAAGGGACTATGGAAATGTAAGCTCATTTTGAATACTAATTTCTATGAATATCTAAGATCATTTGGATCATGAATTAGTTGTGCCTCTTATATGTTTACTACTGATATTAAGTTTGAATACAAAGATTGTTAATGCGTTGCACAATCAGTTTTATTGCAAAACTAATAGCAGTTATGCTGTGAATGCTTATTGCTTGTGATATTTATTCTATTTTCAATTAGGATTCTTAGTTATAACGTTGTTATATGATAGAATTTTGTGTAAATGTATGAAACATGTAGCTTAATTTTTTCATATGTTTACATCTTATATGGTATTGGAATTAAATTCACATGTTTTTCATGGTTGTAAATCCTTTGGATTCATAGTTTGTCATTGTTCTTTATGCATTGTTTAATTCATCATACTAGACCCTGTTTGTCTTGAAAATCATCCAACCACTTGAATATAAACCTTAAACCATAACATATTTCATATCCACGTCTAAATGCCCTAGCTTTTCCCTCTAACAGTCAAGGTGCAGAACTTAGGGATAACATTTTATGGCATCATTGTCGGGGAGTAGAGTGACGAAGTTATCTTCTGTCGAATATGTCATTGATCAGATCTAATTTTTAAAGGTGAAAAAATGTTGGACATAAAATATTGACTGCAAAATTATTCACCAGGAAACTCCACAATCAAAGACTCCACTAGAGGATCAGTTGTTCTTTCAGAAAAATGAAAGGGTGGTATGGAATAACCAGGTATCAACTCCTAAGCTTTCTGCATGAAATTTTATTCTTACTTATCAGCTCTTTCCTATCCTTTCCATTGCATTTGAAAAGGATCATCCTATGCTTTATCTATTCATATGAGCATAAGCATGTTGCTATATATTCTTCCTTGAGAGAAGAGGATTTGTATTCTTCATGCATTGTTGATCTTGATCCATTTCTTTCATCTGAACCATATAAATATAATCATGTTCATATTTCAATCCCTTCTAAAGATGACCTATCTCATAAACCTGTTGATACTGAAGCTTATTCACTGTCCTATGCAATCACTGTTGTACCTTGTCATCATCTCACTAAAGTTTAGTCCAAGATTTGAGAGGGTTATAAACCTTTGAAGCTTCCATGTATCCTCCATGATTGTCTACTTAATTTTTTAGATTACCTTCCTAGATTCAATGGAGAAAGCCATGTTACAGCGGAGAAACACATGGAAGCTTTCCAATATTTCATAGATAACTTTGAAATCATTCATGAAGATGTATTAATGAGAAAAATTTTCTAGTCTTTACATGGAGATGCTTGGATATGGTCAAAGAATTTGAAGGTTGGTTCAATAGGATCATGGGCATATTTCCATGATCTCTTCCTGAGATATTGGGATCAAAACAAAAGTTATGAATAGTATCTTTATGAGTTTTATAGTATGAAAAGAGAGAAGGATGAAAGTCACCAGGTTTAAAAGGAGATTCCACGGTTTCTATCTCAGCATGCCTAAAGAAATTCATCTTTCTGAAATAGTTTCCAGGTTGTTTTATATTGTATTTCATCATCATCCTAACTTAGTTTTATTTCTCAGAGAGAGAAGATATTCATCTTTACAACGGTTTTTTATTGATGTTGGGGAGTTCGATCTTGTGGGAAACTTTGAAATCATATTTGGGATGAAAATTTGTAGGTAGAAGAACATGAAAAAGTTTATGAACAAAAAAAATTGGATTTGGATTTACACTCTTTTCAGGATGTTGATATATTGTTTTCATATATCAAATTTTCTCTAGATCTTAAAACTATTAAGTCATATTTTTCTATTGTTGAAGATGAATAAAATCTATATCAGCAAGATGATTTTATATATACATTAGAAAAAATTTCTAATTATGAGCAGAAGTCTGGCTATGCTATTAATTTTCTTGGAGATTATCATGAACATGATTTTGTAGAGGATTGTTATCAATCTGTTGAAGATGAATTTATTGTTCCAAATCATCTTGATGTAGATATAACAGATCATCTGGATATACCTTATTCCATACAAAGTGTCAACCAATAGTTTCCGGAAAACAATTATCAAGAAGAGACAGTTTTTTCTCCCTTAAGAATGAAAACTTTATTAAGCATGTTGTGTTTCTGTCTGAAATTGCTGAAAAAATTAAGTATTTACAGAACCTGCATAAAGTTTATTGATTCCCTATTACTTCTATAATAATATGGTCGCTTTAAATTCTTCTAAAGAAGAGTATCAAAAGTCTGAAGAGATTTCTTTGAGCTATCCATTAGATCGTAAATTTTCTCAAGCAAACAATGAAAATCAAATTTGTAAAGTTCAATCTTCAAAGAGAATGTTACTACTTTTTGATAATTTCATTGATTTGAGTTTTTACAACGAGTTTTCTACACAAAGAGAATGTCAACAAATTCAAGAAGATCTTGTTGTTTATGGCATTCAAAATTTGTTTCAAAAGGAGGTAGAAGATCAATGTTTTCCCAAAGAAGCAGATTTTGTACTAAAGTAATTATGTATTTTGGAACAACAAAAACCTTTTCATGGTCTTAAAGATCTAGTAGCAGCTTGGATGGACTCCACTTTTTCAAAGCTCACAAATGTTGCATATTTTCACAACTTAATAGTTCATGACTGTAAGTATAAGCATTCAATGGAATTGGTATTGCAGATGTTATATCCATTGTATGTTTTCTTGAACAATTGTAAATAGGAAGTTCATTCCATCATGAAGATGCTTACCTGGTGTCATTGGAAGTTTTCTTATATATGATTAAGTCAAACGAGATGGTTAAAGTAGGGTTGTTGTACAAAAATAAGATTGTATGTTTGGACACTTGTTTTGTTCAATTTTCAGACTAGAAGCATTTAGTTTTCAATTGGTTTTCACTATATTGATTGTTTCAGTTCGTATATAAGTAGTGGTCATTTAGAAAATAAATGAGTAGTTTGACTTGTAGTTATATATACATTTGTTTCAATAATTACAAGAATGGTCTTCAATGATGAGCATCTACTAGTTACATGTTCAAGAAGGCAGTGAGCTTATTTTTAATAAAAATCAGCCCAGATTTTTCAAGAGCATATTTCACTTCAAGTTCTTGAAGGTAATGGAAGCAATTTGCAACCACTTACTGTTTCATTTTCATAATTTCAGAAGGAAGATGGAGGCATCTCATTCAGTTGGAATAAAAAAAAGAGTTCAAATGAGGACTAAGCTGATGATATTAAGGATGTAGATACATTTGATATCATTTCAGGTGTGTCTAGTGGTTTTTCTAATGATCCAATTCTATTGTTCTAAATCCTAATAAAGATTAGGGAGTATATTTGCAACTATTCTTTCAAAGACTATCATAAAGCAAAGTTTTTTGAATTTCAAGCTTCAATTTTTTTTTAAAATAAGCCTATATATGATGGATAGGAAAATTATTTGTAGTAGTAATTAGGTTATGTCATACTACTATCTTTTCTTTAATCATTAGAAATCCAAGAAATGAACATGGTAACTGAAGCAGCAGAAAATTATATGAAAGCAGTCTACTCAGTTTGATCTAGGAGAAGAAGTATTCATTGTTTATCAAGGGGATATTTTTCAAAATCATTGTGGATTGGGTTCAGTTAATTCAAAAAGTCTAGTCAATGAGTCTGACTAAGACCCCAAAACCCAATGAAGGCACTGGTACATAATCTTCCAGTTTTATTTTCAACAGTGATTGATTTTTAAAAGTAGGATAAATATCATAGCTTAATGAATATTGCAGAGTAAAAAGTTTTTGAAACAGAAAGGACATTGATATACAATTCTTAGCACCTCACAAGGAAGTGTTATCCCCAATGGGAGCCAATGTTAGTACTTAGGTCTGCACCTAGGATTGTCTATATCTTTGAACTTAATGCCTAAAGTTTTTGAAGCTATTCTATGGTCATTCCACAATTTTCACCTGAGACAAGTCTTTAACCCTTAGTGTTTATTCTAAGTTGTATGTTTATGTTTTCAATTTGATTATTGGTTAGTGAAACATGCTAAGATGGCACAATGTCTGCATGGATATTGCTATTAATTTTGAAGGTGAATTTCATTCGTTAAATATCTTTGCACTTGAAAAGGAGAAGGTCAATCTTGGGACCAGACACGCCTTAAGTAAACAATGCTGCAAAATATTTTTTTCAGTTGCGCTACGAAACTGTTTGGCAGCTACGCTACCAAATTGATGAAGAATTACGCTATGAAACTACATGTAGGTGACTTCTTTAGTCATCATCTTTGGGAACATATTCAAGCCAAACTGTGAGGAATCATTTGAAATGGTTAAAAACCCACTCCAGGAATGGGCCAAATTACAAAAAACAAATCTCAATTTTTACACAGTTGTCACAATTTGGGAGATACATGTGGTGATTTGAAGCCTATTTTCTAGGATTTCGCCATTATCAATTTCCTGAAAATATGCCCGGTCAAGCAATTGAAAGGCCACCTCAGCAATTCAATTTGTGATGATATCTTTTAATTTGAATAAAAAAACTAAATATGGAAGAGGAATTTTTCAGATCCATTAGTTTTGGATCTTGATGATTATGGAATTTGCTATAAAACTTTGAAAAAATGAATGAGAAGGGGTTCTTCCTTCGGGAAGTAGAGAGGGGTTCAATTTTGAAAGTCAATGAAGGTCCTATGGAATTGTAAGCTCATTTTGAATACTAATTTCTATGAATATCTAAGATCATTTGGACCATGAATTAGTTGTGCCTCCTATATGTTTGTTGTTGATCTTCTTTTTTAATACAGAGATTGTTAATGCGCTACAAAATCAGTTTTATTGCAGAACTAATAGACTTTATGCTGTGAATGCTTATGGACTGTGATATTTATTATGTTTCCAATTAGCCTTCTTAGTTATAACACTGTTATATGATGTAATTTTGTGTAAATGTATGAAACATGTAGCTTACTTTTTTCATATTCTTACATCTTATATGGTATTGGAATTAAATTCACATCTTGTTCATGGTTGTAAAGCCTTTGGATTCATAGTTTGTCATTGTTCTTTATGCACTAATTAAATACTCCTCCTAGACCCTATTTGGCTTGAAAATCATCCAACCACTTGAATATAAACCTTAAACCACAACCTATTTCATATCCATGTCTAAATGACCTAGATTTTCCCTCTAGTAGTCAAGGTGCATACCTTAGGGATAACACTATCGAAAAGTATTAACATCATTTTTTAGTGTTTTTCTCTATCACATTGAAACCTAATGTCCCAAATTGTTGGCTTTTTTTCTAAGGAATAATATTATATAAAACCAATTGAGTACTTCCCCAGGATTCATGGATGGTAAACAAGGTCAATTGTTTGACTTGATTATGGAGCTTAACCCTCAGGGTATCAATAGAATCGAACTTATGACCTCCCAAACTTTGGGAGGAGAGTCTCACGTTTGGCTCATGATTTCTTGAGCTAACACTTAGGGCTATCCCAAATTTTTGGTCGTGGTTATGATTAGTGATTTCCATTAATATTTTAGTGGTGTGGAAAAGGAAATATATGATGAAGAAATCAATTTTACTCTGGTTAATTACAAACTCTTGAAATATAACACTAAGAAAGAGTAGCTTTTCGTAATGAATTCAATTCCAAATCCCAATTTCTTGTTTAACAAAAATTCAGTTAATCCTATTTCTAAAATCACCAACAAAACAAAGTTAAATAGTGACAAACAAAATAAGCACCATGTATAAGTAATCAAAATTGAACCCTTCCTAGCCCTTCCAAGAAATTCAAACTTGTCTTAGAAGGGTGATTTAAAAATTCCCTTTCCAAAAAATGTAATTTTCGAATTCACTTGTCATTTATGAAGGGCAACAAAAATTGTAAAAATTCAAAAGAAGGGTTACATTTTCAACAACAATGAGATAAATGTGAATCATGATTAAGATTCAAGGTTTGACGCCTTCTACTTTCCTTTGACATCTGAAGACAAAATATTTTTCTACTCTCATTGGCTATCATATATTCTTTGATATGATGCACCCTTACACAATATTAAATCCATCATAGACCCGATGTCCACATAATCTTATCACCATATTTTCATATCCACCATTTTAAGTGTCACTTAATGAAATCTTCCTAAGAGAAGCTTGGAAACCTTGTCTTATTGAGTCCACTTGAATCCATGTGTTATGAACATTGTACAACCTTGTCAATATGAGAAACAAAATTACATTCACTATCCATACATGTGTTTGAATCATGTCCTTGCCTTAATGTCATCTAGTTTGTTATATTTGCCTTCACTCTTAGATTTGCAAAACCCCAAAACAATTAGTCATGGGTTATGGGTGTAAATTATAGTGGCATTATAAACTTATTGGTACAATTAACTACAAATATGTGGCTTGATGACAATTTTGAAGAGCAAAGAATGGAAATTAAACAAGCCCAAGGAATTGAGGTCATATTTGTTTCTTCATCGTCTCTATAAAAGGTATCTAACATGTTTCATAGTTATTTCATTGCATTAGTAATTTTATGTGTCTATTTGTTATCAATGATGATGTCGTTATAGCATTGGTATCTAATATATGATTATTATTTGAGAACATTCAATGTTGGCCTATCTACCACTTAGTATGTAATTCATGGCATCCATATTATTGTAATAGATACTTTATGGTACAAAAACACACAACTAGTTATTAATTAAGTTGAGATATGAACCTTCCAAAAATTAACCTAGTCAACACCACGAAACCTAAAATTGAGATTACAATAGTGAAAATTGTGATTATGTTCATTCAACTTTTTGCATCATCAAATATTCTCTACCCTTTTCTTAATTCTTTGCATCTTTAACTATCACATTCTTCAAGTTTCTTCGTCTTGTTTCAAGCAACGTTGATATTCATCAGTGGGGAAATACTTTACATGTCAAATATTTTGAGAATGCCTCATAGCTCTCTTTCATCATGCCTTAAGCCCATGATATATGAGAAGTATCATTTGCATAATTAATGCTTGCAACAAAAATTTTTAATCCTTGGATAGAATTATTAAGGCATATATGGAGAATGTAACATATTTGTTGTTATCATTAGATCTACGGATTAGGGATTATACTCTATCATCCACTCTGGAATGCATTTTTATGGTTTGAGAAATAAAGTGGACAATTAATATTCTCAATAATAATAACATACTTGGTGGCCTTGATGAATAATGTCCTTTAACTATGTGCTTGTATGGATATCACAAAGTTCCAAATCATAGACATTTTAGCCTAAATAATAACCAATGGATGCAATTATGCTAGATTTTTATGTTCCTAGAGGCCTATAAAGAAAGTAAGTTTTCTTCAGGGTTCTTAAAGTGTTTTGATAGAATTATCATCCTTCAACAAAAGCCTCAAGGTTTGTTTGAATTCCTCTTTATGATGAGATCTACATTAAACATACCAAATGTACTTGAAAGTTTAAAGGATGCTAACTTCCATGATTAAACATGATTGTGATATGCAAGATATGAATGCAAGTTTTAATCCGTAAGCATCATATCTAGATACATGGAATAAATCCTCTAATATACTTGTGTCCAAAAAAATGTTTGATTCTTAAATTATGTATGAAACGTCATGCAAATTTTTAATAATGAAATTTTTTCAAAGAAATAATAATAGTTCAAAATTTATTTATTTTAATGTGCACATAACCCCTTTGAAGGTTATGATTGAAATTACAAAATATACTTATTATGAGTTTTTTTGAAAGAACAATTTTATTTATTTTATAACTTGATAATTTTTAAAGTTGTAGAAAATTGGAAGGGAGATATTTTTTCTAAATTTTTTTTATAGAATGTATATTTAGATTACTCTTGTCACTCGAAATACAACTAATTTTGTCATTTTCATCATGGAAGTATTGGATTAGTATATACCTTTCATCCTGAAATTAAGTTTAATCCTTCAAATTTGAACATTATGAGAAACCAACCTGAAATTAAGAGTAACTCTTTACATTTGATCAATAGTAAGACACAACTAGAAATAACAAGTAACCATTTAAATTTGATCATTTCCAAGATGAATGGAAAGAGAAGAATCAATAAAATGCAAAGAGCTTACCTTTTTAAAGTGGGTTTCTTGAAACTATTGTTTTTGCAAAGTAGAGAAGAGTTGAGCAATGTCGAAGGTATATAAAAATAGAGAGGTATCATGCAGGGAAGAGAGGAGCCGAGCGAGATTGAACAACGAGTAGAGAAGACAGTCGTCGGGCAATGAAAACAAGACCTAAGTGAGGCTTGGTTCGAGAAAGACCAAGTCCTAAGTAATAAAGTCCACTAAGGTGTACATACCCTCTAGAGGAAACACATGTTCTTAATTATTAGGCTTACTCAAGTTGTACTACAAAGTACATGATCTTATTAAATGATGACTACAAGGAACATTAGTTTTTTTGCAAATACTATATAAACTCAAATCACCTTTTGGTTCATGAAGTAAGATCTAAAGTGCTTTTGATTGACCATCATATCGTCTTCTTGAAAGGTAAGTAAACATGCTAATGGCCCAAAACTAAAAAGCATATTGTAAGAATGAAAGTTTGCCCGCTTCATATCTATCATCGCTATTAATTAAAAACTAAATTACGATCAATTTCATCACCTTCCAAAAAATTATAACACTTCTTTAATTTAAAACATAATGCTTAAATTTCCTTTTCCGTTACCATTATATATTTGTTTCCCCACAACCTTAGAACCTAATTACAGTATTTTTCTTTTTCGTTACCATTCCATCTTCGTTACTACATACCCTTACAACCTAACATCAATTTTTTTTCCCCCAAAAAACACTCGTAGCTTTATTGCGCCGAAGAGACGCATTCTATAGCCCAATAGAGGGATATGTGTAACTCCTTCCGTGCTCATCCTAGAGATGACAAGTATCATTTTTAAAAAATAATAAATTATTATAAAAATAACATGTCGGCTATTTAAAACATTTATAATGACATATTATAAAACTACAAAAATTAGATAAATTAAAATGCTTCCTCAACATTTGTACTTTAAAACGGAGTTTACACTTCGAAAGATTTGATCTCTCTCGACACTTGGTAGATCCCCTTTAGGATAGATCTATACTAATTTAATATAAGCAAAGATACATTATTTAAATGCTTACTAACCTATTATAAAAAGTTATAAATATCACACATATTCTAGAAAATCATATATAGCTCATTCCAAATCTTGATTTTTTTTATCGGTTGGTCCTCTTATAGAGTTGCATTTATCTCCATATTTGACTCCTCGTTACTTTCCTCATAATATTTGGCATATATCTTTGCATAATATCCCAGTCAACGCTTTATTACAGAGGAAAATACGCATAAGAATATGCCAGTATGGTAGTGGAATATTAACTCCAATTATTATATTATTAATTACAATATTAATAACGTATACCTTATTAGAGTGCCCAACATCTTAATCTTATTATAACTACTATTATAATAAGATTAAGGTGTTGGGCACTCTTAGAAGGTATACGTTATTAATATTGTAAATGACATAGCATGTGGACTTATTTGAACCGACTTCACTTTGATTTTGACCTTTTTCAATTTGTGAGGATCGAAATTTGATTATAAATATTTTATTATAATTATAATTTGGATTATTTAAATTGAAATTTGATTATAAATATTTTATTATAATTATAATTTGGATTATTTAAATTGAAATTTGATTATAAATATTTTATTATAATTATAATTTGGATTATTTAAATTGAAATTTGTTTATAAATATTTTATTATAATTATAATTTATATTATTTAAATTGAAATTTGTTTATAAATATTTTATTATAATTATAATTTATATTATTTAAATTGTTATTTTTAATTGAATATTTTTAAATTCAACGTTTTCAAATATCATAATTGCAATTTAATTATACAATAATTAATATATACAATTCTATAATGTATTTTTATAATTTTTATGAGCTTTATAATGAAATAGGCACTAGACAATTCCTAAAATTCCGTGGACGAATAGGACTCGCCATCTATGTGAAAATATGATTGTTGAGGATGAAAGTCACTTTCTATTAGAGTGTTATGCTTGTACCCATATTAGACCGTAGTTTCTTAATCTTTGCTATAACACAAACCTCCCTAACCTTTTAACTTGTCAGCACTATGGTGATCTAGGAACACTTCTTTCTAATCTTTTTTTAACATTGAAATAAAATTTTACAGCAATCAGAGCACTTGAATGGGCCTAATGGTTAAGAACATGTGTTATCTTTGTGGAATATTTTATTGGGCTCTTCGAGATGTTGGATCAAGACTTATTAAGGGTGGCAGAGGACTTCAGAAGAAGTGGAAACTTGCTCGCAACTTTTAATGCTTCTTTTATAGCCTTGATACCTAAATCAGACAAGCTTGATTCATTTGATGATTTCCATCCAATATCCTTGTGCAACTCTATATATAAGCTAATGGCAAAGCTAATTGCAAGAAGACTCAATCCACTATTGTTTTCAGGCATTACTCAGGAGCAATTTGGTTTTCTTCCTAGAAGACAAATCCATGATGTTGTTAGCATTGCTCAAGAGGGTATACACTCTATAAAGACAAAAAAATTCAAAATTGATTTATCGAAGGCATATTACAGGGTCAGTTGGTCTTATGTGAAAATGGTTCTGGTTCAAATGGGTTTCTTTACTCCTTTTATAAGATGGGTGATGGGTTGTATTACTTTGGTCTCTTTCTCAGTTTTGAGCAATGGTACATCTTCCAAACTTTTTAGACCTTCCAAAGGCATCAGACAAGGATTCCCTCTTGTGCCATTACTCTTTCTTCTAGTAGCAAATAGTTTAAGAAGAGCACTTCTCGAAGCAAAAAGAACTAGCGTGCTAAAAGGAATTAATATTGTTGGTATGTGTTGGTTAACTTATATTTTATTTGTTGATGACATTCTAATATTTTTTGATGGCACTATCAGGGATGTTGAAAATATAGCCTCTATTCTCGAATTTGTTTTGCTCTACTACTGGAATGGTAGTTAATAGAATAAATTATTTTATGGCACACGAAGGAATCTAGCAAGAGGATTTGCAAAAATTCCAGGATATTCTCCAGTTCACTAGTATCGAGCTTGATGATGGGTTCAACTACCTGGGGTTTCTCCTAAAGCCGATTACATACTATAAAAAATATTGGAATTGGCTTATCTAAAAATGTGAGAAGTGGATCTCAAATTGGTCCCACCGTTGGCTATCAAAAGGAGGACGGCTTGTTCTTTCCAAGGTAATGTTGGAAGCCATGCATGTATTTTGGATGACTCTCTCCTGGATACCTTGAAGTGTTCTGGATAGTATTAGGAAATTGTTATTCAAATTTTTTTTGTCCGATAGTCTAGAGCACAAAGGTTTTGCATGGATCAAATGACAATATCTATCTCTGGCTAAGTCTCAGGGAGGATGGGGGATAAATAATCTTCATGTGTTTTCTTCAGCACTAGTAGAAAAAAGTGGTTGGAGACTTTTAATAGGATCTAGTTTATGGAATGACGTTATTATGCATAAATATATAGCTTCAACTTCTCTTTTAGAATGGATTCGGAAACCTATCAAGTCTTATGCAATTGGCTCAGTGATGTGGAAAGCTGTTGTTTTGTCCATTAAAGTGATTGAAGAAGGCCTTGCTTGGAAAATTGGTGATGGGAAAAGTGTTCGCTTAGGCAAGGATTCTTAGATTGGGAGTGGTCAAATCCATAGTCTCCCATTCCACATGGTAATACATCTCAGGTTGAGAGGGATTTTCATGTTGAACCAGATAGAAGATCATGGAAGTATTAACTGGAAGAGACAAGGCTGGTGTTTTGTGGATTATCTTGGCTTCAAAGAAGAGGATAGTATATGGTGGAAGGATTTTACCAACCAACTTATGTTGATTCATGTTTGTCTCAAAAATAAAAAAAGATTCTCTAGTTTGGACCTGTGATCCTCATAGTTCTTATATGCCAAAAGTGGTTATGACAGTCTGATGGCGCTTGATCAACTTTGGTTGTGGAAGGCAATTTGGAAGTTTAATTGTCCCAATAAAGCAAAAATTCTTTCTTGGTTTGTATCGAACAATTGGGCCCTGACTTGGGATCTGGTCCAAAGAAGAAATTATCAAGGGTCAGGGTGTTGTCAGCTTTTTAAAGATGTAGAGGAGTTGAATTTCCATTTATTCATGGAGTGCAACTATATCATGCTTGTTTGGAATACTTTGGAATCTCTACTTCATATCCGTTTTGTTTGGTCTAGTCCTTCTATTCATCTGGATCTAAAATCATGGGAATCTAACAAGGAGGATGGCTCTTTCTCTACCCTTCCTTTAATTCTGATGTGGAAAATTTTGGTGTCAAGGAATAATAATATGTTTGAAGATAGATCCATTAGCTCTACCATGTGTGTAAACCAGACCATCTCTATCTTGCATAGTTACCCTCAAGTGTCTGTTAACATTAAACTAAGGAAAGTTTCTATAGAGGAAATTTCGGGGAAGATGGATTGGTCCTTCTTTGATGGTGCGACGTCCAGTTATCATAGTGTGTGTGGAGTAGGAGGCACTATCCATATCTCAAAGGAGATAAATATTTGTTTAAAATCTATATTGGGAATTGGAATGAATAATTTCGTAGAATTAATGGCTCTTAAGTTATTGTTAGTTATGGCGGTAGACCATCATATTTCCCATTTGCAAGTATTTCAGGATTCCCTCACTATCATTGATTGGATCACAGGGATAAAAGTTTGTCATAACATTTTCTTAGAACCTATATTGAAAGAAATCTTTTGTCTAAAGAATCAAATGGCGGTCATCACTTTCAAACATGTTTATAGGGAAAGGAATTATGAGGCAGATTGTGTTTCTAAGCTTGTATTAAATTTGCTCAAGGAGTATGGCACATTATGAAGGAGGATAATGGTAACAAAAAAGAAGTCATACAAGTTTTTTGTTGATCTTGTTTGTAAATTATGTTTCTCCTTTTAGATTATTGCTAGCAGAGTTCATTTTTTAGTGAAGCTGGAAGCTTCTTATCTACAGGTCATGTTATCGATTGTTGTTGTTTGTTGTTGTTTGTTGTATTGTGACTTTTTCCCATGAAAAGTTATGTTGGGTGACATGTTAATGTCTTTCTAGGCATTTGCAGTATCTTAGTTTGCTGAGACTTATTTCTAATCAAAGGAGGAAGCCTCGAAGCTTTTTAAGAATGTAAACTTTTGTTTTTCTTAATAAAAGATTACAATTTGTTTCTATGAAAAAAAATAATAAGAAAAAATTAAATACACATAACCAAGATTCCTCACCTTGAAGAATAATCCGTGACATAGTTCTCCATATATTAAATGCAATTTTATGGTGAATTTTATTAAAACAAAATCTTGAAAAATGTGATTTAGTGGACTAGTGGGACCTTTGGCACTAAACATGGTTTGTCAATTTGTCTTATTTGAGTCAAAGTATATTATTCATGATTATATGTATTTGATTAGAGTGTGCTTAAATTTATGTTAATTTTAAATTTATTAAATATCTAAGGGTGAAAATGCGAAGTTGGGTAACGTTTTTTTGAGAATGGGTGCATTTGGAATGCAAAATCTACTTTCTTGATCGAGAAAAAAAGTCAACTAATTTTCCCAAGCAAGAGTTTGAAAGTTTCTCGGGCAAGAAATTTAGATATATTCCATACACAAACTCTTAGATAGAACTCTCGGGAGAGAGAGTTAGATTCCTTTTCATTTCTCGTCCAAAAGTGTGATTTCTATATAAGGTGCGTAAACCAGCCCCAACCCTCACAAACCCCCACTGCCGCACACTGTTACCTACAACAACATGTTTTTGCTTAACTCCCATGAAATCTTCTGCTTACCTCCCACAAAATGTTAATGCTTACCAGCCCCGATGAATTGATAGACTGCAGCGAGCCTGTTGGAATCGGAACAGGCTGAGAGTGACTAGGGACAGACTTCCAGGAAAGCACATAATTCGTTTTTTCTTCAGTCACTAGGTATGTCATAAACCTAGGTATAAAATGTTGTTTTCACACATACCCTGCTCAATTTCCCTTATAAACCTACTATTGCAGTTACCCCCTTCTACAAGTAAAACCCTATAGACATGCTCCTTAACTTCCTCAATTCAATGGCAAGAATTAGTGGTAACCTTTCTATTTAAGGTGTATATGTTTACTCTATTTTTGCATCTGGATATGAAACTTCTACTTACTTTGTCACGGGATATTTTCTCTACTCTATGTGCACATGACTTCATGTGCCAAAATTTTATGCATTCTTAACCTATGCACGGTGCAGATGATGGATATAAATCCTTTATCTAATTTTGTGGAACCACTACATGCATTGACGGATCACATATTTTGTGTGGATTGAGAAATGTGAATTGAATTCTATCTTATTTCCTTCTGCTACATGATCTCTAGCATCACATGTGAACCTTTCTGCGACTTTAACTCGATATTTTCCTAGCCTTTTGCTTGTTGCTTTCTCTGGAGTGTGGAGTGGATAGCGAAAATCCAAAATGAATAGTGGGTGCTATCTGTGGCTAAAGAACTAATATCTATCTTCCTCATGCAGTTAGGGTGGCTATTAAATATCATACCAAGGTATCTCCACCAGAAGGCTCCAATTAGTTTCCTTCCAATAAAAAAATCTATCTATCCTTGACTTAAACAGTTTCTATTTCCTATATAGTTAAAAGCGGTCAATGACATTTCCTTTAAAAAACAAAAAATTTGAATGTATACTTATTTTTAAAAGAAATTAGTTAGTAGATTGGGGTAGTTAGTTACTAGTTTATCGTATTTACTAAGGTGGTCCGGATTTGAACCGGTATTTAACTAAAGAAACTATGCTTCCCAGCCTTATGCATATCCTTCTTTCACTCTCAAGACAACCTCATTATAGTAATGAAATTCCAGCTAAAGTGCCCACATACCTTCAAGCTCGCAGCAAACATTTTAAATTAGTTAGTCTTTTTTTCCAAGTAAAATATAACTTACTATTAATGAGAGAAATAGTAAATAGTTCCATACACATAATGTCAAGTAGCCCCATCAATGTCATCCATAGGACATATCCCCATAGCAACAGTTACATACAAAAAATCCAAATATCAAAGGATAGGTACCCCGTACCACCATCCCCAATAACAGAGGGTAAAATATACATCTATCGACGATCCAGTCCATAATAAACAACAATAAAAGGGACCAACCCCTCCAATAAATAAGATAAAAATAAAGCCGATCAAAAGTATGACAACCCCCACAAGGGCCAGTGGATCCAACAGGATGTTGGATATCCCAAAAAAACTAAGTGCTTGCAGGAGAAAAAGAACCATAAAACAAAAAATAAGTCAGCAAAAATATAAGTATTAATCCAAAAAAGGATTCAGGGTACATCCATAGAACCATGTGAGATAAGACAGTCATCCCGCCACTCCTCCCAAAAAATGAGACCATCTGGAGATGTCAATGCCAACTTGGAGAGAGAATCTGCATCCTGATTGCATTCTCGGAAAATATGGGCAAAATGTATGTGCTCAAAACCATTGATAGCTGAGCGTATATCATCCTTCCAAAAGGAAAGTATCATAACGTCCAATGGGGCAGATTCCAGAACCCAAGAGATAATAGTGAGGAGAGTCCCCCAACACCACCAGGGACGAGACCTCAAGGCGATGGGAAAACAGTAATAATAACCAAAGAGCACATAACTCACTCCGGGTATTCGTACCAACCCCAGAATGCATCCAGATATGAAAAAAGCAACAGATACAGAGGTGCAATATCACACCCGCGCCACAAGAGCCCGAACCCCAGTCCGAAGCACCATCAAAAATACCACAAGGGTAGACCAAAATCAGTGGGCTGTACCTACGATGACAAGGAAGTATTGGAGCGTGGGACGGAGCACAAATAATCTTCGATATTCCATAAAAGCCGCAACAATTCTACAAGCAGACTGTTCCAAACAAGGAGGGATGTTCTCAAACACCCCACGGTTCCACGACAGCCAAACCTCCCAGACCATAAAACATGGAATGGAGACAAAATCGGACGAGTCAATCAGCCAAGTAGCCATGTAGTTCTGAAAAGTATTGGATCGCCAAATCAAACCCCTACCAGTCGAGGTACAAATCAACTTCCAAAGGTTCAGAACAAAACTACAATTTCAAAATAAGTGATCAACCGATTCAACCTGTGAGAAGCACAAAAAACATCTGCTAGGACCAGCAAAACCCCGGTGGCATAGATTTTCCCAAGTCAAGATCCGATTGTTCATTGCCAGCCAGATGAAGCATTTAATTTCCAGCGGGATGTCAAGTTTCCACAGTGACTTATGCCATCCCATCCCGAGCTTATGCATGCCAGCAAATAATGAATTATAGGCAAGTTTAGCAGAAACAGATCCATGTGCAAGATCACACGACCACACCGACATGTCCGGGACATCCGACAATTGAATATTCCCCCAGTTTAGGAATCTGGTGTATTCGGGCCATTCAACAATCAAGTTTCCCTGAAGACCAAGCTGCTTGGCAGTGATCCAAGTCGAATGATGACCACCATCCCACGGCCAAATAGCAGCATTCGATAATTTGAACAAACCTTTCGCATGTAGAATAGCCAACAGAAACGGAGATAAATGAAAATCAGGAGAGCCTCCAGGGATAGGGTCAATACCGAGACGAATATCCCTACCATTGCCAGGGAACCATGAAAGCCAATTCGAGATAATAGAGAATGAGCCCATCAGTCCATTCCAAACATTTGAGATACCTGAAGTAACCGGGTGGCCTCTAAGAAACCAGTCAACCATAGAACAGGTTTTAAGATATTTAGCTCAAATGATTAGACACCAGATCGAGTCAGCAAAGAGAGCACGCCAAAGGATTTAGCGCATCAATAAACAATTCCAGGTTTTTTATATCCCACCCCCCCAATTCCCAAGGGGTAGCCAACGTACACCAGCTAATCAAATGGATTTTCTCCGAATCCGAACCCCCTAACCAAAGAAAATTGAAGAAATTTAAATTAGTTAGTTATCAGAAGGATGGACAAAATATTTGTTCTTCTCTCAATGGGTAGGATTATTAGATATTCAAAAATCTCAAAAGTGTTTAATAAGCTCTTTAAAACAAAGTCATGTATTTATGGTTTGAATACAATTTAAAAACTTAGGACAATTTCTAATGCTTGGATATAGTTTAAACATCTGTGCATAGTAGAATAAACTTCTAGTTGGTACAATCATTGTATCAACTTTAACACATATATCTAACCTACATATGGCTTGAGGTCAATGTTTGCTTCTACCTTGAATGATGCTTCATTTTATCGTGTTTCCTTCTCTTTTTCCCCGGTTTCTTTATATTAGGTGCTTCTTTTTCTTACACCTTCTTTGTATGAATTGGATCTTGACTCTTGAAACTCATTTTCCTGTGTTCTTCTTGTCCAGTATCAAAGTAACAACAATGTCCAAAATATCTACAACCATTTCAGCCAAATGATTCTCCAAAATAGGGTATGCAGTAATGTTGGGTCTCATTGGTCTCTATCTCATCATCCACAATCTAGTCTTCCTTTGGTTTTATGCCTTGTGAATTACCAATTTGAGGTTTTAAGGAACAAGGTTTCTACCTTCATGAAACTTTGTTAGAATAATAAGCATTGATGGGTAACTCTTTTGCTAAAGTTCAAGAACTACAATTTGATAGAAACACGATCTTTAATTTAAGGCCTACAGCTAGATGATTTACTAGCATGCAACTTTATATTGAATAAAAATAGCAATAAAGAGAGATATTTAATAGCCAATTGTGAAATATATAATTATGTTCTCTTTAACAAATATTGGCTAAGGGGAATAACAATGCAATCACAGATAGACATACGAAAAAGAATTCTATATAGAAATCCATCCTAGGAAAAAAAACTCTACCTTCAAAATGACCACATTTCTCTAGTTTCATTATAAATTATTCTTTTATAATCTACGAGGATCTCTAGTCAACAAACATAGGAAATATTATTCATAGTGATGAATGTACTCATTGGAATTAAACTTCTTCGACAAACCAATAAATTGATTCCTGTCCTAATTGTTCTCTCCAATATCTGTACATAATGTAAGTTTCATGTTAACCTTACTTGTGGTTAATCAATTATCTCCTTTGTTACCACGTGAACCTTTAGTCTGGGATCCTTTTTCCTACTAGTCAATGAACCCATGTTCCATCTACCCAATCCCTTTTATGATTTATGGTTAAGGGTATGTGGATGGACAATGGTCTCCGGAGCTATATTCACTAGAAAAAATTGTGACCTATGCGGTCTCGACCTTTTGATTCACATTCTATTGAATTTAACCCTTTGGGGGGGGGTTTCCATGTGGGGCCTTATGATTGGTATAAGGATCCAGGTGTGAAAATTTTAGCTGGCCATAATGATTACCATCTAGATGATGATATTCTAGTCTTTTAATACCTATTTATTCTATGATACAGAAGGCGAGTTGTGTTGTGCTTTTACACCACATAGAACTTAGCCTTTATGAAATGAAGAGTGTGGTTCCATGTTATTTTGATTATTTTATCTTCTCTATGTGCCTAGAGTTTTTCTTTTTAAAACCTATGCAAAAGATGAATGCATCCGTTGCATGCATTCATCCTTTGTATATTTTGTGCGGATTGAGAAGTGCAACATGCACTCTACCTTGTTTCCCTTAACCATATGGTTTATAGCATCACATATGAACCTTCATGTCACTTTAACTTTATCTTTTTATAGCCTTTTGCTGGTTGCCTTGTGTGCAATGTAGAGTGCATAGCAATAAGGAAAAATGAACATTGGGTGGAATTGTTAAGATGTCGAAAGCATTTAATAATACCTTCAAATCAAAGTCATGTATCTAGGGTTTGAATACAATTTTTAAAAAATAAACATGTATTTGTGGCTTGAATATATTTTAAACATTTCTTATAATAGTGGTTGATTATATGATTATCATGGCCCTAAAAAAAATTACTTTTTAACAATTCAACATTTTTTTATAGTTGTTCTAGGGAAAAAATGTGAATTTATTTTAATAATTGGAGGCATATTTATGCGAATGCTTGTTGAGTTGCACATTGTTTTTACCATGTGTTTTAAAACTATCTATGTGTATTAAATTTCATTATTTTCTTTATAGAAATTCTAATTACTCAATGCATCCCAATATTGCATATACTTGTCACCATATTGCTTTTAACATGCTACGTTTTTGTGATTCTTTTATAAAAGTTCCAATGAGCGAGTGCAGTCACGAAAAAAATTGTTCTAATTGTTATGATTGTATCAAGTTGACATTTTTTTATGTCTTTAAATTATTTTTAATTGATTTTTGGTGGATTTTTTATTTTTATTTGGTTCCATTGACGATGAAGAATAAGTTAACTTGTATTTTGTTAAAATTATTTATGTTGTTTTTTTACTGTTGATAACTTGTACGGTTGTGGAGTTCAAGGAGATAGGTCAATGGTTGAAAATCTTAATGCATATATAACCATAATGAATATATATGATCTTCCAAACCATGTATCAATGAATATATATGATCTTCCAAACCATGTATCAATGACAGTTAGATGCTTTACTCTATTTGATCCATTCTTGAAGGTGTTGGTAGTCCATGTTTTAATAAAAGTGTTTTCCATTGGAAAAGAGTGTAGGGGTTCTCAATGCAATAGTCTTCTAGCCCTCCCTGCATCCCCTTTATGATTTTCATGTGAATGTGTTTTCATGTGTCTTTTCAACTAGTGCTTCTTCCACTTGTGTTCATATTACAAACCACATGGAAATCCTATTGTTACAATCAAGTTAACAATGATGCCCTAAATCAGTTTTACTAAAACATGTTTTGAGAAAAATGGAAGGGACTTGTTGTGAATCCAGCAAGCCTTTAATGAGTTGACAAATTGTTGATTGGTAGAGATTCCCTAATTTGGTTTCTAATTTATTTGGTTCTATTTCACAACCACTTGGAACTCATCCTCTCAGAGTCAATTAGAGTAAAATTTGAAAGGATTTATAGGGTTTGGATCATTCCCTTGAGAGTGAAGAAAAATGTTGCAATGGTCAAATAACATTCCCTTCTCTATCCAAGATCTATATTTGTCCACTCGATACAAGAGCCTCACTAAGATTAAAAACCTATCAACTATTTTACACACAACTTCCATGTTAGCCATATTATTCCATTGGAAGGTTTAAGAGTTCCCTTGTAAGGTTTAAGAGAGATAGGCTCTATAGATCTACTAAACCATCCAGTTGAATTTCATGTCAAAATAGTTCTACTAGTATATCCTCCTTGGTAGTGTCTCACCAAATCTCCATTCTATTCAAGATAAAGTTTATATTTGCACCAATTATAACCCTACCCTATTTTACAAGCCACATCTTAAAAATTCTTTCCCAAAATCTCTTCTTATCTCATAAGTTCCATTCACGTTAAGGACAATAAAAGTATGGCCGAAGATTTTATTGTAGAATTTGGTGC
Source organism: Larix kaempferi (assembly GCA_027924585.1). Lineage (NCBI taxonomy): Eukaryota > Viridiplantae > Streptophyta > Pinopsida > Pinales > Pinaceae > Larix > Larix kaempferi. The sequence continues at coordinate 7,446,819 of BSBM01001009.1, forward strand.
ACAAATCTAAAATGATAACACAAGAATTAATTAGGTTCATAGTATTGTTTCAACAAACAATAATACATCTTGAAAGATTAACATAATATATGAAATTAAAACTCCAATCATTGAGTACCTTCAGCAACTTCTCTACAGTGGATAACCCACTATACGTGGTCTCCCATGATACATATATTTTAGGTTTTTCAACCTCCCATATTATTGTAAAGGTAAGTCATTTGTGTTGACTATCCAAACCCCTAGTATTAGCCAATATTATTTTCAGGACAAAACAATATTGGGGGTGTAACAAACCCAATACCCTCCAAATTAGGGGCTAAACCCTGTTAAAGTGGATGAACCCCTGTGTTTTCATCACAAAGGAAATATTCTTGGCCTTTATTGATCTAGAATCTCTTGTGTTAATGATGAAATTTCCCTCTCCAACTAGTAATTTTCCAACCTTCTGAGATCGTTTTGGTTTCTTTCCATTTTCCATATGCTCTTCTATTTTAACATTTTTCTTTCCAATGAGATATCTTGAAAGCATTGTGATATGGTTCTTATAAGAAGAAGCCTTTAAAGTTTGACCTTATCCAACATTAGCATAAGAATAGAGACAAACTCATATATGACATGTTGTACTTTAGTAACATGCAGAATTTAGGGCGGATTCAATTAAGACAATTTCCATATTTGAAATAGCAATCAAAACATAAAAGGCCAACATTACCAACATCTGAAAAATGTGTTCTTTTAAGCCAATTAACAGGTTGCAACAACAGTAAATAATGATGTAGAAACTAGGTTAAAACATGAGAATATCTATTGCATCGAACTGTCGCACTTTTTTATTCTTTGATAGATTTTATTTCAAAAGTTTATTCTACTTTTACAATTAGTTTAACCCATTGCATTAAACCCCATACAAGGGCCTTAATCTATCTTTCATTACTCCATATGGATCAACGTGAGGCACCTCAAGGTGTTTCTAGTGGTTCCAACCTTGGTAGACCTATTTATGATGAGTGTATTGGAGGCAACACAGGTGCACGGATTGAGCATCCCGTTAGATTATTTGTTTCAGATCCACGCGGCCACTTTACACACTTAGGTATATTCGATTGTCATTTTACATGTTCAAGTGTTGTAACAACCCTCATATACGAATATAGGGAATATTTGATATAATATGATATAATGTAATATAGTATAAGGTAAATAATAAAAAGAAACATGAAAAAGAAGTAACGGAAATCAAATCTTGCATAAAGAAATAAATTAAATAAGAAATTAAGAAATTGGGAGAAGGAGGAGATAAAAGGAGGAGAAGAAGTGAATGGAGGGGCTTTTTGTCTTTTACATTTGGTATTAGAGCTGGATTCAAACTCTTGGACCTAGTGTCTCATCATATTGTGTTAAAAAAAAGAAAAAGAAAAAGAGGTTATAGAATTTGTGATGAATTTGTTGTTTAATTTTGAATATTCAATTGATATGATAGCAGATCTATCAAATGCGCAAACAAATCAGAACATACCTGGTTAGAAGACCTTGTGATTACCTTGATGGCTCCAAAATGTACAACTAAAGGTGGGGGGATGACTCTCCACCCAACCAACCCCCAACCAAAAAGGCCGAGGCCCCTGAGCCCCCAACGATTAACTCTATGCCAGTGTTATCTTGCTTTCCTCTCCTCCAGAGCTCCTCTTCCCAATGCCAAAAAACAAAAATCCCCTCCATTCACTTCTTCGCCTCCTTTTATCTCCTCCTTCTCCCAATTTCTTAATTTCTTATTTAATTTATTTCTTTATGCAAGATTTGATTTCCCTTACTTCTTTTTCATGTTTCTTTTTATTATTTACCTTATACTATATTACATTATATCATATTATATCAAATATTCCCTATATTCATATATGAGGGTTGTTACATACTTCCCCCCTTCAAGAAACTTCGTCCTGAAGTTATAATCTTCAAGCAATAATACAATACTTATTTAATCAATCAATCAAGTAAATACTATAGTATATAGGTAGCTAGTACTATTGTGAAGTTTAAATATTTATATGTGTGGCCACCACATAGAAGTCTCCAAACTGTACTAATACAATCAAACTCCCTAAGTTACAACATGCTCTTAAGTAATTCCCTATGAATCTAGCATGCAACCATATAAACAATCATGCATCATACATACCCAAGCATTAGATAATTAATTAATAATTAATGACTGTGTGTTTGTTTACTTCCTCTTTTCTTACTCACCCTCTCCCTGAGAATCATACCATCCGATCAACCTCCCTACACCTCCCCTCCAACTCCATATGGTCCTGCTCGCCATGGCACTAGCCCTCTACTGTAACCTATCCGCGGATCATACAGTAGGCATCAGAAGTTCCCCGGGAAGTTACCGCGGCATTGCCACCTTCCCAAATTCTGGTAATAATACGGCCTCATCGGATTCTAACCGAAATCTGGGCCTCATCAGTACTAGCTGGCATTTGGTTCCTGGTACCCCGATCCTATACCCCCAATCCTGATATCAGGATCATTATACCCCAGGCATCTCGGAAGGCTATCCTAAACATCCTCCATAACACCCTCAAGGCACTAGCCCCAGGCATCAGAAGTCCTTCTCCATAAACCTCCCTCTTGGTGAGTATGTCTCCAATTGTGGACTTTGGTCACATCAGAAGTTCTCCGGGAAGTATATGTGGCACTGCCACCTTCCCAACTTCTGGTACAAAAGTCAAGCGCTACTGGCATAGAGCTAATTGTTGGGCTTGTCCCCCAGCCCATAATTTATTTATAGTAACCATTCTCATTCGTGGTTATGGGCTCCCACGAAATCATAGAATACTTAGCCTCATCAGGCTATCTGAGTGGATCCCCTGGAACAACTGGCACTTGCCATAATGAATAATCATTAGTAACCATTTCTCAATATAATAATATCATGGATCAACCTTGAATCCTATGCTAACAAGAATGTCTAGCCACTAGTTCATATTGCATTGCATTACATCATAAGCCATTGTCACGATAATTCATGCCAAGTTTAACATCTAATGCATTTAGGTGCTTTTTTGCTACCATTATAACATAACTGGTCATGGTACTTTCATAATTTCACTAAGCATCTCATAAACATGTCATCACAAGCTGCCATTTTTCAACATTAGTACTATCAACATGGAGTAACAACCAACATGATCCATCATATGTCAAATATTCATTCTACGGGAGCAATAAGGGTTAGCATGAAACGATAACATACATGATACCAAATATCTGATATATTCTCTTGTTCTTCACTAACACCTAACATGGCTGTAAAATACCAAAATTAATCACAACATGCTTTCATACCATTTATGTGCCAAATGTCATTTATCTCTAGATGCAAGGGTAAGCTATAAAATCATTTTATGTTCCACACATCATCTATCTTATAAAGCACCATAACGTCATGAAATAACATCAAGAAGTATCACATGCACAACCCATGGCTATAAATCGCATGGCTAAAAATAACAACTTCAAAATAATGCATGACCATGATTCATGAATCACATGTTTATAAGGCATCATTCTAAGAACAACATGCAATAACACCATATCATGTACCACATAACTTACATTTCAAGATGCCAAAATAAAACTATAAATTACCAATTGAGTATCAACACTCAACACATCATGTACTTCATGTCCTATGCATATGGAAACCATAATAAACTGAGTATCATCATAGATATGCATCATGGAAACTTAGTAGTAGCATGAAAAAAACTGGGTGTATCATCATGAAATATGCAACATATGTCTTCTAACTTCAGAAACCATAAGAACTAAAATACTAACTAAGTATCAATCATGAAATATGTACTATTGTACTTTTTTATTCTTTGATAGATTTTATTTCAAAAGTTTATTCTACTTTTACAATTAGTTTAACCCATTGCATTAAACCCCATACAAGGGCCTTAATCTATCTCTCATTACTCCATATGGATCGACATGAGGCACCTCAAGGTGTTTCCAGTGGTTCCAACCTTGGTATACCTATTTATGATGAGTGTATTGGAGGCAACACAGGTGCACGGATTGAGCATCCCGTTAGATTATTTGTTTCAGAGCCACGCGGCCACTTTACACACTTAGGTATATTCGATTGTCATTTTACATGTTCAAGTACGTTTTATTTCATGCTTAATTTGAAGAAATCTTCTTGGAATTTTTGTTTTACATGTTTATAATTTGAAAAGTACTTGTCATGCACAGGTGCACATGGTCAAGGTCACGCCAACATGGCTGCTCTGGACCCACATTCACGGAGGGCACACTCAAGTATTTTGGAGTATTTTTTAACATGTTCAAGTATAGGCATAATTTGAAGAAACCCGAATTGAAATGTTGTTTGACATGTTTATAATTTCAAAATTTCTCATCATGCACAGGTGCTTAGAGTTAGGGTTATGCCAACTTGGCTTCTCTGGACCCACATTCTCGGAGGCCACACTCAGGTATTTTGCACTATTATTTAACATTTTCAAGTCTAGGAATAATTTAAAGAAATGTGAATTGAAATGTTGTTTGACATGTTTATAATTTGAAAATTTCTCATCATGCACAGGTGCTCAGGGTCAAGGTCATGCCTACTTGGATTCTCTGGACCCACATTCTCAGGGGGAACACTCAGGTATTTGGAATATTATTTAACATGTTCAAGTCTGGGATAAATTAAATTTTTCTTGCAATAAAAATATGAACATAAATATGAACTTTTTTAAAATATCATCATGCACAGGTTCCTAGCGTCAGCGTCAAGGCGACCCGGTTTCCTTGAACCCTCGTAACGAGATGATACAAACGGCCCCATATGTATCATCACACATGGATCAATGTGAGAACTATTGAGATACTGGTAGTGGTTCCAACTCTAGAAGATGCCTTTCTGAGGGGTCTACTGGACGCATTTAGGTGAACGGAGTCCGCATCGCGCTAGGCCATCTGCTTTGCACATACATTCCCAGATGACACATTTAGGTACATTTTATTGTTATTTAAATAATATTTTCAAGTAGGTTATATGTGATTTTTTTTAACGGGACATGCATAGAACTTGATTGCTTTTTTTGTATGCTTTCAGTGTCTTATTCTATTACTCCACCTACCATAGCCAACCCACCATATGATAGACCTATTTTAGGTAAATTTTCAACATAAATATTGCTTGACATGTTTAATGTGTTGAAAATGGAGTTTCGCAAGTGCTTTTGTACTCAAGACACTTTATTGTTTTAACCATATGTAAAACAAATTAATGGAACATGCATAGAACTTGATTGCTTTTTGTGTTTGTTTTCAATGTCTTATTCTATTACTCCACCTACCACATCCAACCCACCATCTAATAGACCTATTTTAGGTAAAATTTCAACACAAATATTGATTGACATGTTTAATGTGTTGAAAACGGAGTTTCACAAGTCCTTTTGTAATTAACATTGTATTGTTTTATACAGGTGTTAGTAGAGATGTTCCTTCTCCAAAATTGCTTGCTTCCGGTTCGAGTAGTGTACAGTGCGATGAATGGTTTCCACCATGTATTTTTAATGAACACATTTTATTTAAATTAAACTTAATTTCTCTAACAAATTATTCTCATATTAATAGTTGCACAATTTAAATCTTATAGGGTTTTCTTCTCATCATGTTGGATGTCACCGGCGGGGAAGAGATCATAGGGTGCAAGAGTTTGCTCAAAATACAAGCTATGAACCTCTTTACCCCGATCCTAGAGATATTCCCGAGGAGTTAACTTGGGAAGACAACATAGAGATGCTCACTATTGAAGGGATGACAGAGAAGCTCACTATATTGTGGGCTAAGTTGGAAAGCAACAATATCTCTAGCAGTAGTCGAGAGAGTCTCATGATCGTTTTGCACAATTTGGAAGGTTTGATAGAGTCTTATCGTAGTGTTGGACCGTCCACCCATGCTTTTTTTTTACATGATGCATAGGAGGATATTGTTGGCGATGGGTCGCCACTCCTACAAAGAAGTTAAAGTCGTGGTCGCGAAAGAAGTCGCGTTGTCATTATTTGATTTGCGACCTTAAGAAAAAAATGTTTAAAGGTTGCACGATTTAATTCTCCTACCATTCCACTGTATATTAATGAGAGGTTCTTGTATGCATACAATAAGTTTCCAAATAATGATGAGGTGCCCCAGTATTTTGTGAGAATGATATATGCAAATTTTCGGTTGCAAATGGACCCTCATTATACAGATACAAGATCAAAATTCTATGGTATTGGAAAAGGTTGTACATATGAAGACCCGATTCCATGCGATGTTCAATTTAGAGCTCCACCGCCTTGCTTAGTACCTCGGCCATTTAGAGTGGTTGTATTCCAGGATTATTTGGAGTCATCATCCCAAGCAACAACTATTGTGAGGGACCAAATAAAGGAGGATGTCAAACCTCCTTTGATAGGGGTTGGATTAGGCCTAAGTAATCGGTTGCGTCCTCCCAGTGCAAATGATATTCCCTTCACAGATTTATTGGATGGCATGTTGAGAGCGATGGACCAATTGGATATTGAGCGGTATGTATCATCTTATAGGGATAAGTGTAAGCAATTGATTGATCGAAAAAATAACTCCATGGGTGAGGTAAAAAGGCATTCTACAAACAATGTTATGAAAAAACACATTATATTAGCTATATTGCATGTCACATAATATGTTATTATATATATATATATATATATATATATATATTATGTGACATGCAATCTAGATTATATATATATATATATATATATATATATATATATATATATATATATATATATATATATATTTGGTCTCGAAATCTCATGTCCATAAATGTTTTCGAACATATGTGGTTTACACAATTCCTAAATGGTGATTACGATCTCAACACCACTCAAGTTTATGGTGATGAACAAGAATAACAGGTATGAAGTGATCTATATAGATTATTGCTTGAAATTGCCAATTACTAAGTCAAATGGATATATGTTGTTAGTCGCTTACATTTTAATGTATATGTAGGTAAGCACTAATAATGTAGAGAATGTTGAGGAAGTTATACCTACCCAGTTTCCACTGGAGACACGGGTAACAATAATTTCTTTTTGTAAATATTTCATTCATTTTGGTATACTTTTTCCCAAGCGGATATATATTGAGTTTACCTTCGATTTTCACTTTTCAAGTCCATCAAAATGATGAGATGTTTGAGGATGAAAGAAATGGTGAAGGAAATCCACTTCAGTGACATGTACATAGGTACTTTCGTTGACCCCTCCATATTTGGAATAAATCCAAATTAGTATTGGTAGATCCATCCATATAAGAAGATAACATATTACTGAATCTTTCTTACAAAGTCAATATAAGTTCTTAGGGCCTTTAGTTAACCTAGGACATGCTTTCTAGCCTTAAAAAGGGATATGGTTCCCTTACCTTCCTTGAGATACAATGCTTTTAGAGTCACTTCTAAGATATCAAGTCTAAGATGCACTTTGTGGACATGATCATTGGATCCACATCTCCTTAGAGATATTTTGCATGCTTCATCAAAGTATTGTAGGACTTAGAAAGGTTTATTTATAGCTTCTTAAAACTTTGGGATTATAGTAAGTTATAGGTTTCCTAATATTTCTCCATAATCATAACATACAAGATGACTGGCCTTATTGGAAAAAATTTCTTAATTTGTAATTATTCAACATTATTGGACTTTAGGTTGACCTACAAAAACAATCCAAAAAGCATTTTCTCTAAGAAACCATGACCCAGGAGTATCTAAGTCGTCAAAATCACCTGGGGATCGCACCCAGCCTAGCCCACACCAACCATCAACTAGTTGTATTTTGTGTGTCTCCTCCTAACTAGATCACCCCTAAGGGGAATTTAACCTGGGTCGCCTTGCTGATGGGATCCATACCTTAACCGAATGAGTTAGCGGGAATTGACCAATTCACAAAATAGTATCTTTATTACTAGAACTATTATATTTGGAATATTTTATATGCTTATGCTAGATCTCAGTTCTTTCCTCAATCCTTTTATCATTTTAAATCTATTGATAGACTACATGTCCCATTTTAGACCCCAATAATTAAAATAATCATTGCAATCAATATTATCAAAACTTTCTTTGACCTCATCAACTTCTTTGCTACATTTTCATTTAGCTCTTTGACAAGTTCTTCCTCTCTATCTAGGATTCTAGGCTATGGGAAAATTGATCCATAGTTAGGTGATATTATGTGGCCCTTGAGTATCCCTTCCAGCTCATACACCAAGGGTTTTTTTATTTTCCTTCAAATTGACGGTATCCATTTCCCAGTAAATGCTTTGAAAATGTCCAATATATTAACATAATATCCAGAAAATTTAGAAGGTACAAAACATAATTCTTTAGATTCTTTTATGATTTGTATTTTGAAACCACTTCGATCCTCACCTACAAATTTTCAAGAAAAAAGTGACTCACACATGAAATTTTAGAACTCTAAACATTGTATTCCCCTCCCTCTTGGAATAACATCGACCTCGATGCACTCTCTAGATCAATAAAATTAGGATATCCCTCTACATTCTTCAACTGCAAGGCTGAAATTTGTTTTGTGGATATTATGGGATACCCTTATTCTTCTAGGGTTTCCAAGTCATCACATATACAATCAAAGGTTTTGTTTTAAAAATAAACCACTATGTGATATGACTCTAATTAATCCATTCTGAGGACAACATCTTTGAATATTTCTAAAGATGTACAAGATTGGTCACAAGATTCGTTGTGTAAGTGTTCATCTCATAATTTTGTTGCATATTTTTCTCGGAATTTGTTTCAAGAATCATCTCAATATCCCTCTAAATATTCTCAGGATTGGTCTCTAAATTCACCAGATCCAAATTTGTATGAAACTTCTTATGCATGGGAACTCTGTAAGATTGTTTGAAATCCCATTAGCTTTTTCCTACTTTTAGATAGTTATCTTATTTATGTTGCATACATGATTAAATAGTCTTATTATTTTATTTTAGTTTTCCATTTCAATTTTTTCTATTACTTGATATTACACAACCCCTGGGCCTCAATATAAAACTTTCAATACTATGTCAATCATTTGTGCAAAACCATTTAAACTGACGAGAAGAACCTCTTATCCTTCTTCAAAAGAAGACTTCAACAAATCAAATAATGGAATTGTAAACTTGTTCAACAAATTTTTGTTGGCCCACTAATCATCCTACCAATACTGTTATTGTTCTTCTTCCCAACAGTCGGACAACTTCATCTAGATCACAACAGTAGGATCCCCACTTCATGTGATGGCACACTACCCATTATAGTTGGACTCTTCTAGTGCTTCCTTCAAACATATTACCATTTTGAAATCCCTTCATTCGGCTTCAGATGTTAGGAGAGATGCCAGTAGTGTTTCCAGTGCACCACGACATATTGTGACATATTCATCATTTTTGTATAACAACTTCCAGATCCACTCCCCTTGTACATTTTTCTTTTGTATTGGCTCTTTGTACATATGTCTTTCGAACCTACTCTCCATCTTTGGAGTTAGTTCATTTTGTTTTTCAGGTTAGATTCTTACCTCTTGTTTTTTTATAGGAGCCGCGTAACATTCCCACTTTGTATTGACATCATGGTACTACACGGTCCCGTTGAGCTACTTTTGTGGTAATTTGTTGGACATTAATAAATGTCTATCTATATATCTTTGAGCCTTTGTCATCAAGAAATGACGACTCTTTCCCACACTCTCAGCCTTCTAAGGAAATGGTATACTTTGTCCAAATAAGGTAGTTAATGGAATCTAGTTATCCTACCTGCTTCTTTTCAAGTTTAAGTCTTTCCTTTTCTTCATCCCTTACATCATCCAAACTTGATTAGAAGTAAGACTTTGTTATAATATTAGATTTTTATCTTGCTTATATGTGAATCAAGGTATCTATAACATCAGTGAATAAAAACTTTTATTTGTTTCATCCCTTATACCACTCAAACTTGATTGCAAGACCTCCATATTCATTAAATTAGTTTTTATTGTGCTTATTTGGGCATTTCTAAAACTAGAGGAGTTGGTTCTTCACATTTTCAAATAGTCTGACTATTGAGCAGGGGTTTTTCGATCATAATTTGCTTATATTTTCTTTGGGTAAGTATCAAACCCATGTCTTGGTAACAAACATAACACTAGACAGATTAATAGCTCTCTGTTCTTGCTTAGAGTGAGATGATGCAGCAATATTTTTTTGTGTTTATTATAAAAACCGATATCATCTGTTAGGATTTAATATCATATTGAAGCAATGAGATTGCATTGCGTTTTCAATTGTTCTATTGAGTTGTATGTGCCAACATTCATTCATTAAAGCAAATGTTGAATGATGAATTGGCTCTTTGTACATATTGGAGACAAATTTTGATAGACTCCTTAGAACATGAAGTGGATAGGTTGCAGTAGTAACATCACAAGATTTCAACATCGGAGAATATTGGTTTACACTATATACTTCACTAAAACTATGCTTCCTTTCAAAAACAAGGAAAATTTTGACAAAACTGTAGTAACAAGATTCCTCTGTACATCTCCCACTGCCATCCCCTTAAAAGGGGGAATATACATGTCTAGTGAATGCAAAAAAATTGTATGATATAACTATTGTCACAAAGTTTAGATGGAGCATAGACAAGTTGCATGGTTAGCATGACAATTTTCCTCACAAGAGAACTGTTTCATGTTGGTATTCAACCCCTCTCTATTCTTAAAATGGAGAGAATAGAGGGTTAATACGGTTCTTGAGTAGAATTAGTGCTTATGTTTAATTCTTTGTTGAGGTGGTAGATACCATGTAAACACTTTCTCTCACATTATACTTTATTGATACACTAAATGTAAGTTGGATGGGTAATATCAATGTGCAATTTTTCATATCATGTCTCCCCTCCTATATCTCTTGACTCCTAAGGCAATCAATTCCACTTGTATTTTTTATATACATCATATTACAACCTTGGTTTTATATTGTTTATTTTAGGAAAGTGAAAAATAAAGCTATACATACTCTTACATCTGGACTTGGTATTTTAGATATGACACCATTCATTCTGAAAAATGATCCCTTGTCTTGTGTGCTTTTTGCAACTACACAAACAAATGAAATTCTAGTTATGCTCTCAAGACTGTTATCTATGCATTTGAACCAATCACACTCCCAAAATCATCAATATTGGCTTTAAATCACCATTTATGCTCCCAATATTGTTACCATAGGCTCTTTAATCTTCCAGAGTGATAAGTGTAGGTTCTGAATGCTAATTATGCTCCCAATATTGTTACTATGGTCGTGGTATGTGGTATGTCTATCCCTATCCACCTATGTAGGGAGTATTCCATTGAGTAGTTGTGCAAGACCCCAGGATACTTTTGAATAAGGTTTATCATACATTGTAACCACTTGCATGATATTATAATCTCTACTACAAGCCTTAGTCTTGATAGTAGTTGTACTACTTGCACTTTAGACTAGAGTGGCTTCCTCCATCTGTAGATTAATTGGACTTACTAGCCCTTAGAGGAAGAACTAATAGCCCTATAATAAGTACTAGCAACTTGAGTTTATGTTGCATGTTTACCTGCTTTAGTCCACATGCAGTAGATACTATTGTAGAGTAGGCCCTATGGACTGGACTAGTTCTTATAGCCCCATTCTCTCTTTAGTCCCACTCCTTAAGCCTTAACATACAAGCCTTAGCCTTAGCCCCATGGACTGCCCTATGGACACTAATTTCTTTCTACTTTCCCTAAAGCCCAAAGAGTAAAGATTTTATTTCTTGATTAGTCCTTAGTACCAACCCTAGTACGATCCCCCTAAAGGGGCCCTAAAGAGAGACTACCTAAATAAAGATCCATGTGTTAATCTCCCAATTAGCCTTTACTAAGTTCTGGACTTGGCTTTTTGGTGAAAGGAAAATGGTTGTCTTATGGATATAGGTTGGAAGTCTAAAGAAAGGTTTGGAGGTTCAAGAAAAAAAAATATTCCTGCCTTCTCTTTTTATTTACTGGCCTTCCCTTTTTATTCTTGCGATGAAGCCTGCTTCTATGTCTTACTTCGGTTTCCTAGTGGGTGAAAGGCATCCATCCATTGAAAGGCTCCTACAAGTTGCTTATTTATGGTGGACTTGTATCATACTTGGTTGGATAAAGGTGAGAGAGGAAAATAGATAATTGGTTGGGGATTATAGCAGTGTTTAGATTTGCATGTGCCCTTGTAGCCTAATTCTATCATTGTTGATTAAATTTTAAGTAGACTTTATTACATTGATGAAATCATTGCAACGAAACTTTTTTTTTTCTCAAGTTTATTTAGGAAAGGACCATTGATCAATCCATTTTGTTTTATTATCGGATTGCAAAAGCCGAAATTGCTGGTAGCAGTGACCCAAAAAAATTTGAGACGAGGATGCATGGGTTCCAAACCACAAGGTCCTGTATTATTGTGAGTTTCCTTTGAGAAGTGGAAAATTTTCAAGGTATAATTATCATTGCTTCTGTAGAAATGGAGAAATTTGCACTTTTTGTAAATGTAAGATGTAGCATGTTGCAAATACAAGGATGTATCAACTTTGGTTTTTTCCAATGAAGATCTTTGAATGGTTGCAATTTTAGATCAACAAGATAAATCTATTTTTTCTTGTTTCTTTGTCAAAAATATTTACTAGAAAATCAGATTTATTGTGACACTTAATAAAAGTAAAGGAAAAAAAATGGAGAAATGATAGTATCTAGGTGCATGGTTTCTTCAAGTTGAAGGATTGGTAATATCTATGTCTGTAGTATTAGCATGAAAGATAATTGAGCTAGCAAGAATAGAAAAACCACATATTTTACTTATAGTGGTACCTAAGTCCACTCTTCCCACTCCTCTGCTCTTTTTTTGTTTTTGCTTCAACATTTTTCCTTGGCATTCCACTCCTTTGGCAGCAAACATTCTTTATTAAATTGGCATCTTGCATACTACTACATGTATATGCATCCACCCACAAAGAGCATGAGCTTTCTACTGTGTTGGGATCTCTTTTCCTAGTGCATTGTCCATATTGGTAATGTATTAACTTGTTTCTACCCTCATAACCTGGGCTTAGTTTGGGATTCACAAGAAACCAATAAATGTCATATTTCAATTAATTCCAATGGAAATCTGAACTAATTATTTTTGTTTAAACATAAGTCATATCTTTGAACATGGAAGGATACCATAAACCTTTTCCAAAATTCATGAACCAGGTCATTGACAAGTTCATCTCAACTACTACATGTTATATCGTATAAATAATTAGCGATGTTGGTTCCATTCAATAGTGATACAATTCTTCATCTTATAAGTGAATCAAAGAAAACTATAAGATCATTCCATTATGTGCTATTCATCTTAAATAATAATAAAAAATTCATGATTTCAGATCAATACAAAGCCATAAATGATGAAGGTGTGCCTTGGTACCAAAGCCGTTTCCTGAAAGGTGATTTGTACATTCAATTCAATGTTGAGTTTCCACAATCTAGAGCACTCACCCAAGAATAGTTCAAACAATTGCATTCTATCATGCCACCATGCCTAGCTGGTTATATGACCGATATGTCTCATGTAAGTGGCAGTATTGGTAACATTCATATTATGTAGGTTGTGATAATGTTGTTTGAATTTATAATTATTCATGTGACACATTGTATTGTGGAATAATTCTATCAATGGTGTAAGCAATTATGTTGGATTGTGATGGAGGTTGTTTGATTTGTCCTCTTGGTAAATTATTTGTTGCTTTTCGATTGTTGATGGAAATATTTTTATATAACCTATAGGATTGTGTTCATCATGTGGGAATCAGTCTTAACAAGGAAACAAATTCCCTTATTTAGGCTTGGAATTCCAAATCTAGATAACTTAGTGCTAAAGATGCTTATGAATTAATCTCTACCTCCTTAAATGCAATAGTCTCATATTGGTGGCATAGTAAATTGTGGAAGTGGAACTATCCATTGAATATTAAATGGTTTAGTTGGTTGTGCATGGAAAAAAGTATTCTTAGTTATGATAATTTGATGAAAAAATGCTTCTCAGGACCAAATGCAATGTTCCTGTGCAAAAGAAATGAATAAAGTATTCAATGTTTATTTGTTGAAGGCGATATCTGTCAAAAGGTTTGGTTTGAGATACTTTTCAAGATACAAATTTCCTTCAAATGGTCTTCTTATTTGCTAGAAGTGATGGGCATGGCTGAAAACTAGCTACTGAAGGGGTCATATAATTTTCCTGTTGGTTCTATTCTCTTGTGATTCCCTGAATGGAAAATGCATCAAAGTACTCTATACAATCCTAAACTACATTGCTATAAAATTTTAATTTCTGATTTTTGTTCAAACATCGATCCCTTGTTGTACAAGTAGGCCAAAATCATCATAAACACTAAAAACATTGATTCACAAATCTTTAAAGCTAAATTTAGTATTAGAATCAAAGTTCTAGTTGAGCTTAGTATTCAGATGACGTTTAAAAAACAGTCATTGCTGCCTCCTTTGGAGAAGAATGATACTTGACTAAAAAGACTTTGTAACTTTTATTGGTTTTGTATATCAAGTCACTATTTTCTTCATGTTGAAAAAAATAAGGATTGTGTTAATTACAGTTTTCTCTTTTCTTCATTTAGTTAAATCCATGGTATTGTTTTATCTATCTTGCAAGTAATTTTTTTATGGACATGAAGCATTTTTTATTGATAAAATTTTGTTGTTTTGTTTGCAGGTAGTGGCATACTATAAACTGGAGATGGGCATGCCATTGAGTAAAAATTACGAGTTCCAAAACATTTGCATGGAGCTTAATTGAAATTTTGTTTTAATTGCATGGAGTATTTGGGATTTGGATGAGGTTGGGTTTCATATTTATAGAATAGTTTTTCATGGATGTAGGCACTCGAGGAGGTCTATACAGATTTATGGTGGCACATGTATCTAGAATTTTATTTATGACATGTGTATATATTTAAACTTATGATCATACAGACATCATTTTTTTTTGGGACTGGATTCATATGATATAGTCTTGAAAAGTTTGGAGTTTATGTTAAATATGTCCTCATGTAGTTTATTTTTTGCATGGTTAAAAAAGTTATTGCACTAGCAACAGGATAAGTACCCTATTTTCTCTGAGGTCTACTTTGGTCATCGACAACTTACTTTTTTCATGAGTTTTTTTGTTGAACTGATCGAATTTATATGTTTTCGGTTGCATGCTTGTTCATAAATGTTTTAACATTGTTGGTTGCATACTTTGTTCCATATTTAGATACATGCAAATATACACAAATACAATAATAAATTATGAAAAACTGACATAAAAGTTTAATCTTAATATTTAGTTGATCGTTTCTTTGCATTCTTTCTCTTTTCGTCTTTCTTTACTTCCTAGTAAGGACATGAAAGGTGTCTGAAAGCATCGTTTTGTTTTCAACCAGTGAGACTTTAACATATTTGTAATTTGGCTAATATATCTTTTATAGTTATAGAGACTGCATATGCCAAAGATTTCATATTGATTTGAGCCTGAAGAAAGTTTTTAATCATGTTTCTAATCCAATGCCACCAATCTCATAATGGTATTTTCATATTTGGATAAAAATAGAAAACATGTGGCTGCAATCAAAACTTCCAAAATAGTTTCTCTAGGTAGGAAAGATATTCGGTCACATGTTTCCTTTGATTTCCTAAATGAAATTATTCTCATACCAAAGAGGCGAAGTGTAGTGTTCATTATTGAATATGAACATGTACAACAAATATAAAATTGATTTCCCCTATTTCTTATGTTTATCAATGCCCTACAGTATTACAAGAAACTCATAAACAGTTACAGTTCCATGAAACCAATGAAATAGTAAATACCCTCCCAACCCTGTGTGTTGGACACTTGTTGCCCATGTGTTGGAAAATTGTGTAACAGGTTTGTTGTGAAAGAACATGTGTCCCACACATGTCAAAAACTCAACATATATCTTGAAATGTTGGCACTTGGGACACCAAAAATTCTTTAAAATCAAAATAAAAATTGTGTGCAAATGTGTCTTGGCATGTAAATATAAATGCATATAACCAATGTGTGTTTAATAATGTTAAAAAAATTACATCTTTATGTATATGTTGTATTAAGTGTCTCCCCTCACATATTGACACTTGGAATACCAAAAATTGTTTAGAAACAAAATAGAAATTGTGTGCAAATGTGTCCTGGCATGTAAATATAAATTCATCCCAATGTGTGTTTGATAATGTTCAAAAAATTTACATCATTATTTCTATATTGTATTAAGTGTCTCCCATCGTCATCTTTCATGGGTCTATGTGCCATGTTTCCCCATCTCATGTTTTAGGGGTCAATTTGTCCAATGTTGGACTCATGTGTCTATGTGTCATGTGATTTGGCTTAAGACTAAAGGAGTTGATATAATTCATCATTTATTTGTGTCTTTCAGACTTCACTTGTTTCATGTTGACTAAGTAAACAATAGCTTTAATTTGTTAAATATTGGGATAATTTTTTAACCAAGAATCTAGAAACCACCATTATGGAACTGAATTGTTGTTTTAGACTTCCATGCTAGTTAATTGTATTCCTGACCTAAAATGCTACTAGATGCTTCTGGTTTGATTATTATTACACCTATAATATTTTATGTAGCCATAATAATTTAATGCTAACCATAACAACAAGAATTTTGCATAATTTCCATGATTTCATACCAAAAAAAACTAGTGGAAAACATGTCTTGCAAATAAATTGTCAACCACAATGCACAAGATGGATTCATATGCCATATATATTTATAAGTCATGTTTCTGATGTAAAACATGCAAAGTACTTGTAATAATTGTATTGTGTAATGTTTTTAATCTGTCAAAAATCATTGCTAGACTGTCCTTATAAAAGTAGCCAATTCCTAAGTTGGAAGGGCTGGCCCAGGAGGGTCAAATAAAGCCAAGTTACAGATTGACAATAAGTGTTCATTGGCCACTAATAAGGAAGGCATGTTTCTTCACATTGGCTCTAGTCTTTGCCACCATTGAAGTTGGGATTCTCGTCGATGCTTATCCATTTCTCTTTTCAATGTCAACCAAGTTACACATTGATGTTGACAAATCTTCCTATTGACATTTATTAATGATATCATCAATGATGACCTTGTATTCTTGTCAAGATTGGGAACATAACTAGTCAATGTTGAAGCAAGCTCATTGATGTTGAAAATTGGCTATTGTTTATGTCTTATTTGATACCAATTGCTAATCTTATTGATGTTGAAGCAAGTTTTCCTATTGAGCTTGACCCAAATCTGCAAGTGGATGATGACCACTTCTGAGTAGTTTTTAACCATCTAGTCGACCTGTTAATATTGAATACACTCATGCAAAATTCGATTGTTAAATTCAACAATTTTGTGAGTCATTGAGTGGACCTATTGGTTCCAAAATATTGAGATCGATCCAAGTTTTATTTCCAAAAAAAAATCAAAGTGACATGGGGACACTGTATTCAATGTTTTGATTATATTTTTAGTACGACTTACATCCATACATGTTACATGCAACATTTGGAGCATTTATGGGAGACGATATCATATAAATTTATTAATGTCCAACAAATTACCATAAAAAGAACATTGTGATTGCTAAGTACATCTTTGTCGATATAAAGTGGGAGTGCAAGGGATACTCCTATGAAAATATTAGATAAAAAATTATGTTTTTCTCATGTTTAGAAATAGCAAGAGGTTGAATAATTTTTGCACATAGTAGTGGGTTAATTCCATGTAAGTGTAGGCAACCATGACTTGGTAGATTAGGGAAATCAATACTTGTGGAGATGCTCTTGGAAAATAAATATTATCACGGTTCTTTCAAACTCTTCCAAACATTGACATGACATTCATAAATGCGATTTTAAATCAATATCTTACCATACTTAAGTCATGCAAGTAAACAAAATATTTGTCTTATAATACCTAATAAAGATAAACTAATTAATCTAAAATTTTGAGAGCCTAACTTCTGTTGAAAATTGAATCAAACTCAACAAGATTTTCCTGAAGATGCTTAGTATTGGTATCTATATTCATTGTTTTCATCTCATAACTAATCTCAGGATCAATCAGATTCTATAAAATCTCCTTGCAAGCCCCCCAGTTCCTGGAACACTTGGTGCAATCTCCATATTTGAATTCTATTTATTTCTAAAAATATGATATTCTCCTAATATGAATTCAAAATCTGTCTTAGTTTAGATGGTATAAAAACCTCAACCATTGATCCACAAATTACAGCTTTCATCACAACTGCAATTTCACCTTCTATTATTTCATTTTGAAAGGTTGAAGACTATGCATTTAAATTTAATAGGACGCTACCTTATTTCAATCATAACTATTTGAGAGAAGAACTTAGCCACACACTAGGAGCTAATGTACAACTCTTATCCAACAAACTCCTAAGAACACGAGCAATAAGTTCATTCATGTAGAGGTACTCTCTACTTGGTAATAACCAATACAATATCAAATTATATGATTAAATACTAGCACAAAACAAGAGTATGAATTTAAAATTATTTTAATAACCCCCCCTAAATGATGAGTATTTGTCATGTCTAGTGATGTTTGAACATTATTCTCTAATCCCTTGCAAAAAATTATTAAATATAAAAAAAACTTGATGTGCAAGTAACATGTCGATCATCATTATGAATGTGTTTAAGTATCATGTATAAATTTGATTCATTATATACATATAACATATGCAACCTTGTAACACCATTCATAAACTATACATGTTTATCAATAAAACTAGCATGCACTTACAACCTATTTTGAGTCTAACAAGTCTAGAGATACTAGATATTTCAATGGTAATTTGATTACTTGTCTAACGCCATGTCCATTATATTCATTATGTCTACTTCACATCTCAACTTTTAAAACAATGAACTAGATGACTTATAATTTAGCAACCACTTCCAAATGAAGAAAATGTATGCAAAGTAGAAACCTATATAAAACACAATTTATTAAGTTCTAAATACAATCTAAAAAGTATTTTATTTTTAAAGACTATTGACTACATACATATTTTTTTGGAACAATGATCAAATAAATAAAGTAAGCAAGCTAGAAACAAGAAAATAAATAACACATCATATTTACGTGGTAAAACCCCAAATGGGGAAACATCCACGATGTGTTATTTAGTCTTCTAACTGTTTATAGATATTTGAATTCATAGTACACGTGCCATTCTGACATAAGCAGATATCACAATCCATAGTTCACCAACAATACCACACAATTCAGATCACAATGTATATTCCAATAGTAACAATTCTATGTTCTAACCCTACAATCAAAGAAAAAAATATCAATGAATAAATGTTCCATTCACATGAAATGTGCCAGTGGCACAATTTCAAGAATGGAATTATGATCTTCTATCGACAGTTTCCATTGTCGATGAATGTACTTTTTCCTAGTCTTCACTAGTTTCAACTACAATCGAGCTGCTATGACCAAATGACTATATTGGGCACATATAACATCTACCTGGTAGTCATGAAAAATAATATGGTTAGTACATTTCTTTACTTATTCAAATAAATGTCCCATTAAAACCACCAAACCCACTACATATGTATAATTTGATGGATCTTTAAATTCTTGCATCAATGTGTTTTTCGACCTAGTGCATCTTAATAAGTAATAATGCACTTTTTATGGATTAGCTATCGGTGCAATGACAGTGAAAAAATCGCCTTCTCTAACCATATCGGAAACACGATCATAATCTTTGTCAATCATAGCCACTTCATTATCAAACTCTACATCAGTGAAACTTGGAAATGGTGGAAACAATGTCAGTTCTTCGTGTACCCAAGGTTTCACAAATTTTTCAGTTTCATTTTGACACTCATGATTCCCCATTATCAATACATCTAAGACAAAGCAAGAGTACTTTCATTTCTGAATTGATTGTATATTTTCCACTTTCTCGGTCCTAATGGAATGTAAACTCTTTGTCCTAGGGATTGCGACACAATTATATGGCATTGATCTATAAACATCGCTCATTGGTATATCCCAAAAGTACATGTTCGAGAAAACAGAAAACTCGTTAAAAAATAACATTTCACATAATAAAATATATGTATTTGTTATATATATATATATATATATATATAACACATACATATAAATAAATCTTAACAACATATTAGTAAAATAAACTCTCTCTCTCTCTCTCTCTCTCTCTCTCTCTCTCTCTCTCTCTCTCTATATATATATATATATATATATATATATATATATATATAAAGAGAGAGAGAGAGAGATTTAAACGCATCAAGGAAACATTTACACACCTTCTCACGCAAACCATCCTTTCATTGAACTCATGACTTTAATTTATCTTGCACTAGTTAACAACATTGAGTGAATTTACAAGCGGAACAACAGAATGACTCAATTGATATTTTCTAGGTGCACACTTTACGCAGGCCCCAGCACCATCATGCTCTCCTTTCAATAGAGAAATTTTGAGGTTAAAAATGGGCCTCAAACAATAATATTGTACAACATAAATCACCAATAGTATTCAATATGATGATGTCAACCATGGGGGATGAATCACCACTTTTGGGTAAAAAGGTAAAAAAGTTAACAAGTGAAAAAAACTACATTTTCAACTCATATTTTCAACTTATATCCCTGTATATTCACTCAAATTTCGTGCAATAGTGTTGGAACATTTAAAAACCCATTCCATACTTAGGATATATATTTTATTAATCATCTAGATTAATTTTCCTAGGTGTTGACTATGTAGTTGGCCTAATTTTTGTCTTGTATGCCTCCATATGCCGTCCTAAGTCACTAGGAAGAATTTGGATATATTTTCTATAAGATATTTCCTTATTCTATTTGATTTTATTCTATTCCTCGATTAGAAAGGCGCCTTCCTGCTTTAGATAGCTTTATCCTTCTTTTAATGCTTTCTAGTGGATAAAGTAAAGCTAGTTTGACTTGGAAACTGTATCTACTTGGCCAATTCAACCTCCACCCCTCTCTTCTCTCCAAAAATCATCATCACATTCCATTTTCATCACTCACTAGCTGCCATACCATATTTAGCTAATTTGTGAGCCTCTTGACTGATTTGGAAAGTGCTTTTGACACCTAGGGTTTTTTTTAGCTTTTAGTAAGCCTTCATTTTTTGAGCTTTTCATACTTGCCTCTAAGGCATTCTATTATCTATTGAGGGTGTATTATATATTGTATTCATATTTTTGAATAATACGGAGATGATATTTTCATAAATTGAGTCCTCTCTCTTATGTTTCTGCTTCAATATTTCTTCTTATTCTTGCATATCTTTGAATAAATTCTTGTGAGGACTTCTTTGCTTCAACATCCTTAGCTATTAGAATTATTTCATGGTATTGAACCTATTTATAATTCTCACATGGTATCATAGCATGGGATCTTTTGATTAAATTAGTCTTCCAGTATAATATTTTAGAGAGTTTGTTTTGCAGGTACTGAAGATCAAATGGTAGAAATTTCTTCAATACATACAGTTGTTGAATATGAAGACTTCCATCTCTCTCTCTTATTCTCCCATAAGTATTGTATTCTAAATTATGAGAAATATAATCCATATTATGCTCTATAATCTAAAGAGGTTCTTGAATCCTCTCTTTCAAATGAGTCTGCTGGTGTGCAGAATGATTATCTTCTGAGTGTTTTGGAGGTTAGATAAGAGTTTGGAGGTGATTCTTTCACCCTCCTTGATCACATACTTCTTATTTACTTCTATTTGATCATTGGCACATGTTCTCAGAGTTTCACTTAAGATGGAGGACACTACCATTCGCTTGGGTTCAAGTCTCAAGCATATTTTGGTTATTTTGGTTCTGATCTCACCCCTATTGGTTCAAAGGAGATCTCAAGGTACCATATATCAATTATTGGAGTTGATTTAACTTCCACTGATTAGAATTTCAAGTTTTAAGAGAAATCGGATCTGATTGGAGCTGATACTGCCTCAGTTAGTTTGAAATTCAATGTCTGGAATGATCTACATATTCATGGATTTGTTATGTTCAAGAACAAATTCAGAAAGCCTCCAGTTTTTCTTTCATCCACTAATGGAGAATTCAAGCACATGTTTTTGGAGCATGATCCACTACTTCCCAAGAGGAAGATACCTCCAGACTTTTGATCAAGTTCACACCTACTTGATTTTGTAGCAACAACAATTTTTGGTGTGCACATGTCCATTTTTAGAGGGAGGGTTTTGTTCCCATGAGTTTTTCCTTGTTTCCTTAGTTTACATGCGCATAATAATTGTAATGGGGTGACCATAAGAATTTTGCTTGGGCCCTACACATACTTTACTCACATACATTTAGGCTTAATGGGTGGTGTTGGAACATTTAAAAACCCATTCCATACTTAGGATATATTTTATTAGTCAACTAGATTAATTTTCCTAGGTGTTGACTATGTAGTTGGCCTAATTTTTGTCTTTTATGCATCCATATTCCATCCTAAGTCACTAGTAAAAATTTGGATAGATTCCAGATAGGATATTTCATGATTATGTCTAATTTTATTATATTCCTGGATTAGAAAGGCACCTTCCTGCTTTAGACATCTTTATCCTGCTTTTTTTGCTTTCTAGTGGATAAAGTAAAACTATTTTGACTTGGAAACTATCTCTACTTGGCCAATTCGACCTTGTTGGAACAGAATTCCCATCTAAAACTTGGTTAATAATCCTTGCATAAGGTTCCAAGTGTTTAGTGTAAGTTGTTCCATGGTTTGGCTTCATAGTGCCTAGTCTAGGGGGTTTGTCCACATATTAGACTAGTTGTTTGCCATAATATCCATGTTTGTCCACAAGAGTGCCCTATTTCCTTAATATAGGGATTCAAAAGGAACCCAACTTAATGCATTTAATGAGGTAGGCTCCCATGTTCCCTGTTTTATTGCACTAATGCACTAATGCATTAGAATTGGTCAAATTGCTCATTAATGGCCACTACCAACTCCCTAAACCACCTAATTCACCCTCATAATGATTCAATCCACATTAAATGACTATCCTAATGTCCTCATGGTCCTCATAGGTTCATTGGACCTCATTATGTCCCAATGCAAGAGTCACACTTGGCACAATGTCATAGATTGGGGGAATTACTCCACTAAACCTAACATTAATGTGAGCTACCCAACTGCCTCCTAAGGATCACAAATTTATCTCTTGAGATGTATTTATATTGTACACATATTATTGAATAATAATACAGTGGATTTTACATCAATTCTATTATATCTCATGTATTTATGTTTCAATATTTCTTCTATTTTCTGCTAAACTCTGTGTAAATTCTTGGTGAGGACTACTTTGTTTCTAGATCCTGGATTTTAAAATGCTTGCATGGTGTTGAACCTATTTAGAATTATACATGGTATCAGATCCTGGTTTATCCAAATAGTCTTCCAATATAATTTTTCAGAGTTTTTTGGTAGGTACAACAACTTCTGAATAGATTCGAAAGCAATTCCTCTTCTCACTCCATTCACATGCTATTCGGAGTGGAAATTGAAGCTGGTTGCATATCTAAAGAGACAAGGTGTCTATGGGGTATTTATTGGATCTGTTGAAGATCCAATATCCTATGAAGAGAAAAATGATTGGCTAAATACTTGTGACGGAGCATTTGGAGCAATGTGTCTTGCTTAATCTCCAAGCATGAGCTACCCCATTGTTGAATACCCAAAGGATCTATGGACCAATTTGGATAGATATTTTGGTAAGAATGATGAGGAATATTCTATCCATATGGAGAGTGAACATAGAACCTCCTCACATGATCTGCAATCTGATGTCTCGACCTCAACCATCTCTTCTGAAGTTGTGCAAGTTGAAGAAGAAAATATGGCTGAAATTTCAACTCAAGTTCGAAATGGTGAAAGTATCCTTGAAGTGACTCCTTCTCTTGTTGCTCTATAATTTCATGAGAACTATGATTTATCATCTTCCCATGCATATGATCCAAGAGAATACATTCTAACCCCCTAATTTGTTGAAGAAGAACTCACATCTTTCCATATTTCATCATTGTTCTCCAATAATTCTTCAAATGTTGATTTTGAGGATGATAAGCTAGTTGTTGAAGATCCTATGCATACTTCATTAGATGATGGTGAAAAATTTGTTGATATTTTGGATGATTTGAAGGCTACATCAAGATTTGAGAGAGTTGCAAAGGCACTCACCAATTCTTATCCAAATCTTTCTACCTATTCCTCTATGGTGACTAGCACACTTCCTCACAATTCTACTGAAGAAGGAGACATTGCCATTGCCTTAGCACACATTGAACTCTTGTTCCTCTCATTTGGACCTGATCATACTTGTTTTGGATATGATTCCAGGTAAGATTTCAATTCCAAAGATGATTGGAACTATTGTTCATCATTCTTGGAGCTGCCATAATCTTTTTTTGTTCAAAGTTTAAAGAAATTTCAGTTTTGCTTGATGTTGATTTCACCTCCCTTGGTTCAATTTTTTTGGCTCAAGCACCTCAAGACTCATTTGGACCTGATTTCTGTCTGAATTTCAATTCTAATGAGCAACCACTTCTTCTCTCACATCATTGTATTGGATTTGTTCTACATGGCTACATTATCCATCATGCAACTGTTCAAGTTCCTTATTCAATTGAGCAACTTCCACTTCTTCCCAAGAAGAAGGTTCCTCCAGACATATGAACAAGTTCACGCCTACTTGAGTTTGGAGTAGTTTATTTTTGGTGTATTTCATTTCCATTCTAGAGGGAGGATTTTCCCCATGTGGTTTTTCTTCTTTCCTCACTTATATGGATTAATAATGTAAAGGGTGACCATAAGCCTTTATTGCTTGGGCCCTCGTAATAATTTTAATTGCTCACAACCATGTTGGCTTAAGGGGGGGTGTTGGAACATAATTCCCATATAGACCTTGGTTAATAATCCTTGCATAAGGTTCCAAGTGTTTAGTGTAATATGTTCTATGGTTTGGCTTCATAGTGCCTAGTCTATGGGGTTTGTCCACATATTAGACTAGTGGTTTGCAATAATAGCCAAGTTTTTCCACAAGTGCACCCTATTTCCTTAATTTGGGGAGTCAAAAAGTGCCCAACTTAATGCATTTAATGAGGGAGGCACCCATGTTCCCTATTTTATGGGATAAGGTTTGACCAAGGGCACTAATGCACTAGAATTGGTCAAATTGCTCATTAATGGCCACTACCAAGTCCCTAAACCACCTAATTCACCCTCACAATGATTCCATCCATATTTATTGACTATCCTAATGTCCTTATGGTCCTCAAAGGTTCATTGGACCTCATTATGGCCCAATACAGAAGTTGCACTTGGCACAATGTCATAGATTGGGGGAATTACTCCACTAAGCCTAGCATTAATGTGAGCTACCCAACTGCCTCCTAAGGCTCAGGAATTTCTCTCTTGAAATGTATTATATATTGTACACATATTAGTGAATAATAATATAGTGGATTTTACATCAATTGTGTTCTATCTCATGTATTTATGTTTCAATATTTCTTCTATTTTCTGCTAAACTTTGTGTAAATTCTTGGTGAGGACTACTTTGTTTCTAGATCCTTGATTGTAAAATGCTTGCATGGTGTTGAACCTATTTATAATTCTACATGGTATAAAATCCTGGTTGATCCAAATATTATTCTTGTATAAGTTTTCAGAGTTTGTTTTGCAGGTACAACAACTTCTACATGGATTCGAAAGAAATTACTCTTCTTACTCCATTCACATGCTATTAAGAGTGGAAATTGAAGTTGGTTGCATCTCTAAAGAGACAAGGTCTCTATGAAGTATCTATTGTAGCTATTTAAGAGAAGACATTCTAACCCCCTTTGTTGAAGAATGACTAACATCTTTCCATCTTTCATCATTGTTCTCCAATAATTCTTCAAATGCTAATTTTGAGGATGATAAGCTAGTTGTTGAAGATCCTATACATACTTCACTAGTTGATGGTGCAAAATTTGTTGATCTTTTGGATGATTTGAAGGATGCATCAAGATGTGAGAGAGATGCAAATGGACTCACCAATTCTAATCCAAAGCTTTCTACCTATTCCTCTATGGTGACTAGCACACTTCCTCACAATTCTACTGAAGAAGGAGACATTGCCATTTCCTTGGCACACATTGAACTCTTGTTCCTCTCATTTGGACCTGATCATACCTATTTTGGATCTAATTTCAAGTCCTCACTAAACATTTATCATGTGTACAGACGCCACTAATGTAGAAATGGAACTCTTTAATCACTTCACGATCATTTTCATTGTTATCGGTACCATCAACATCGAGCTCTGCATGTCTATACAAAATGTGCACAAGTATAAACACTTGGTCTGAATGATAATATCCACTTTGTATTTCCTTTTGTGGTCTGAAAGTATAATTCTCAGTGAAATCAACCACTGATACTATTGTTCCTTTTGGAAATACATCTTGTGATTGTTTGAACTAAACATCTTGCCATCGTGCTATGTGGGAGTGCTTAATATATCTATATGTTTTCTCCCTAAACGTTTTTGTAAACAATGTCACTAAAATATCATCTTCAAGTAAATCATTTTTTTTGGATGTTTTCACTGGATCTGTAACAAGTGTGTACTGAACATATCCATATCTCTTCCATTCCATAGTGACATTTGAAAGTCCAAGATCATTTTGATCAATGGGATATTTAAAATCAAAAAGTTCCAAAGTAGCACATTCAATGCATTTTCCACCACTGACACATTCTTTCTTATAAAGTACTTGATCATTCTCTCGTGCACATAATACCTTGGATACAAATTCACAAACACAAAGGAGGGGGATTGTTTGGCCAATATTGTAAGCCATAATTTACAAAAGTATCATAATATAATTGAAATTCTACATGGTACCGGAAACAACATGTGTCATGAACAGTGATGGGCATGACATACCATGGTTTAAGTTTGACAAATGTGCTAAGGGAAATTTCGACATCAACATTACTCTCCATAAAATTGTTGAACATTTCCACTTGAGTGACCTCTGCTATATGTTTGGCATGAGTTTCAAAAATGTCTTTAGATATTCGACGCTGCAAAACGTCCTTTTCATTTGGTAACACACGAGAGTTCAAATGCAAAAAATATTTGACCCTATCTCTCACATTATCTGGAATTCTATCATGATAGGGTTGCCTACATATAACAACCCAACATGCAACTTCATCATTCTCATCTAATTGAATCCTAAATTTTGTATACTTAAATGAACTTTTTATTGACGTGTTTAATATTTTCGAATTCATTGCCATCAACCGACTCAAGGCAATTATTTTTGCAACAACACCTATTAGCAATGCTCTATGAGCATCCTTTTCAACACGAGATCACCTTTTGGAAAGTGTGGCAAGGATGACAATAACATTTTTTGATGCCATCTCATTTGATGTTTTAACCTCTTCGGTACTTTTAATGCCCAATAATTTAACGGCATCTCTTGCGCATTTCTACTTCAACAAACTATGTAACGATTGTGCCTGTGATATGATAGAATAACCTTCAAGAAATTTTTGAGTAATTTCTTTTGCTCTATACCAAATTGTATGATCCTACATCGGTGGTCCCAATTCTTCAATTTTACTTGAATCCATATTCTCAAAAAAAGATTCATCAATGGTGATATTGCTGCAACTTCCAATTAATCTCTGTGAATTGATAGGTGTGGTAGGAACTTGTTGTGAGTTGGATGTTGACCCTACATAAAAGTATATAAATTTATTAATTGAACTTCGTGTATCTATCTATCTATATATATATATATATATATATATATATATATATATATATATATATATATATATATATATACCAAATTAATTTTAAAAGATTGTGAACTTTCAAATCAAATATATAAAAATTAAATAACTATTTAAACTTGACCTATTCTTTACTCACCCATCATGGTGTCAATATCAACACTACCTATCGTTCCTTCGACATTTATCATTTCCTTGTCACCTCCATCTTCTTCATTTATTTTAGGAATTTCTTCCTCGGCATTTTGTATTTCTTCATCACCACCATGTGCCTCCACATTTTGTTCATTTTTTCCTTTTTCTCTTAACTTTCTCATGCTTTCACGTTGTTGCTCTTTCCTTGCCTCTCTATCAGTTCTAATGCGATCATAATTTCTTTTACAATTCCTTTGGATTCCCGTGTTGAATGAATTAAAAACCTAAAATACAATACCAAAAACCTAAAATCATATAATAATAAATTGGATATAAAATTGTACAAACAATTAAACAAATTGCAATATTTAAGAGTCAAATTGCGATATGCCAAAAACAACATTACATAAGTCATTTAAAGCAAATTGGAATATCCATTTTTTCATTGAAAAACTTTGCAATATTGATGTTTTCTCTTGGAAAAATAAATACAGTAAGATAGAGACAAATTTCACAAGTCTTGACTGAAATTGCAATATAATTCAGTTTTCCTTAAAAAAAGCGATTATATGCTAAACACAAATCACAATGTGGCCCTTAGAAGAAAATATAATATAATATACATAAACACAATTCCAATTTCAAAATATGTCCTTTATCTATAAGGAGTAATATGCCAAAATGAAAAATCACAATACATGCCCTTTATAAAAAATAGTGATATGCTAAAACCAAATTTAGAATATGCCCTTTATGAAAAATTGTAATATGACAAAACTAAATTGACAATATGTTCTTTATAAAAAAATAATAATAGGCCAAAACCAAATTGACAGTATGTTCCTTCTAAAAAAATAGGAATATGCCAAGACCAAATTGACAATATGCTCCTTATAAAAAAATAGGAATATGCCAAACTTATTCCACAAGTAACAAAAAAAAATCCACAAGAAAGAAAAAATTACGCAAGCTTATTTTTCATATTTTCACCCTTTCAACAAGATTCTCACTGTAGTTGAACTTGACTCACACTTTACCCGAATTAGTATAGTCGAAATACTTTTGATTTATGTTTAAAATATCTCACCCAAGAGTGTGTGTGTATCAGGCGAGAGTTTAAGAATCTTATCACACATCGGACAGGATCTTTGGCATTTAATGTGTCAGCTCAAAACATATTCTTGGGGTGTTGTGTGCTCAAATTCTCATCCGAGAATTTAAAGTCAACTCTCGGGCGAGAGTTTGGGTGGATTTATTTCTTTCACCTAGAGTTACTTTTTGGGTGGAAAAACTCTCGGCTGAGATTTTAAACAAACTCTCAAGTGAGACTTTCTCTTGCTCAAGAGTTTCTGGTCAACAGAACCAACGAGCATTTCTACATTTTACAGGAACTTCTAGCTTTGGTAGGCTCGAAACCCTTCAAAATCATAGAGTTATATGTCGGATTTTATACCAATAGATTCAGCTTTGAATATACTTTATCATGGTATAATTTATTTAATTTCATTAATCATTGATATTTTTTTTTCCAAACTCCATCGTTTAAAAAATTAGGGAGTTGAAAATCAATCACAATGAAAATTCAATATCTTAACAAAGACACCACCAAAAAATTTGAAATATTCACAAAGATCTTCCTTGTCGTATCATCTTCAAAAGTGTACTTTTAGTTTTTTCAACAACAATCACAATAAAAAGATAATCGACGCTCACCAACATGTGTCGATAATGCACCATTTTCTGAGCATATGTTATTTCGAAAAATAATAAAAAAATGTTCTCAAGTCCGAAATACCAAGAATAAGAACAGAGTGAACAAGGGGGGGAGAGTATGGAGTCAGGGAACACAAGACCAAATCCCCAGCGAGAATACGAGAAAAGGGAGCTAGAGGTGGGTCAGGAGCATTCGAGTCAGGGAGGAGGGTACTTTTTATGGAGAGACAGAGTGTCGAGGCTAAGAGGAAATGCCTGTTGACCCAATTCTTAAGTCTATTGATTTGAATGGAAAAAGAATGAAAGTAATCATGACTTAGAGAAATAAATGTAGAGTTTTACCAAAAACCCCTACCCATTAGACAAAGAGAGCATGGTGTAGAGATGTTGTCGGGGGGGAGTTTGAAGAGAGGATAACAAGATGATAATGTCCCTACTCGAACCATAATCTGCCATAAATATGAAGTAAAAAACCATGATTGTCATCATCATCATAGTTGGAGCTCTCAACCAAATGGCATCAATCAACAATCAGTGGAGTATGCACCCGGACATCCAGGAGGAGGATTGTACTCATCCTTATTCGTCCCTCCTACCCAATATCACCTTGAGAGGTGATGGGTGTCCCATCATGGGTTGGATGTGGTAGTTGAAGCCTTAAAGCTGCCCTATCACATCCCAAGCACCCAATCCAGGGATTTTATATTCAAATTATTAAGTATATAAAAAATTTAAGATTAAATTTAACACCTTGTTTTTAACCCCATAAGGTAATTATGAAAATATGAATGAAATGGCTAGAAGCCAGACATGAATGGTCCATTGTGACCAAGATGATGTAATTATGTACATTTTACATTTAATATAAAAACCCAACACTACTGCATACCAAGAAGGAAAAAGAATACATGGTGTTCTATGATTCTAGAAGAAGGAGAGTGATAAGGGGGTTTAAGGGGGAGATGACCCTAGTAACTTATCATTTAAGTCATTATCTTTAATATTCATTTTATCCTATGTTTTATTAATCCCTCTTTATAAAAGTGCATTAGCCATAATATTAGGTTAATTATCCTAAGCTTGGGATTAGAGGGGAAAAAGTGTCAAATCCCATGTATGTCATTTGTCTAGTTCCTATTGTCCTTGCATGTTGATTAGCCTGAGTTCTCAACATGCATATAATTATTGAGAACTAGTCCATTTGAACTTTATTCTCCCATGATTGAGCCATCACTTTTTGTCAAATATGAACCACCATCACCCGTACTATGGTCCGAAACATACCAAGAACAAATGAGTTCCCTGGAGTCCCAGCACGGAGAGTTCTTGGCTAGCCTATGCTCGATCCCTATAAGGGAATTGGGGTAACAAACCCGAGGAACTTTTAACTCAGAGAAGGGAGCCTGAGTAATTGTTAACTCAGACAAGGGAGACCCATTCCCTGGGTTGTGTTTCCTAATGGAGAAGGAGTGTGTCATGTCCCAAATTTGGCATTGGGTCACAATGGCCTAAGCAAATTGGCCCTATTCATTATAGTTTGTCAAATTGATGCTAAAAGTCAAATAATTGCCAAGGAAAATTACTAGTTTCCTAGGTTTGGGGTGGAAGCTTTGGGATTTGGAATAATGGGGATAATAAATGATGTTGGAACATTAGGATGGCATAAATATTTAATAAAGGAGATAAATAAATATATACAAGTAAAATCAAAGTGGCATTTGATCATGAAGACACATGGAGGAAGTGGGACCCACACAAGCTAGAATTTATGTGCCACATGGCATCCTCTTCTTGCAATTTCGAATCCATGGTAAGCCTAATGTTATTGGTATGAGTTATAAGTTCAACAATGCTTGGCATGAGTCAATGAGGTCTAAATATAGAGGAAGAGTAACTCCCATGGAAGAGGAAGAGTCAATTTGGAGCTAGTGAGACACTTGGGCTAGATTCCCTAGCTCTATGACAACAATGATGAAGATGCTATGACACCTATGACACAAATCAGACCTGAAGGCTGACATATGAAATATATGACATGTCAGGGCTAAAACTAGACTCCAAGAGGGCGCTCAAGGGTTTTAGTGCAGCTAAGATGCTTCCACATGTGATTTGGTGGAAGTGGGAGACTAGGAATTGTTGTACAAGTGGCGTTCTTTGGAATCTCTTCCCAAATTGAGTTGGCATGAGTCTCTTGGAAGGAATTCGACCCATGGAGGAAATTAGAACTTTATAAATGTCAAGAACAAAGAATTAAACCATCTTTTGATCATTTGTAGAATTTGCAATTGCATTTGTGAAGAGGGAGAGCTAGTGGATGACTAGTTTCTTGCCTTAGCCAATTTCGAGGGTGAAAGATTCCCATCCAAGTTGGTAATTGGAAACGCCATTCAGACCTTTCATTTGGAGATTTAATGGATTCTTTATTTGCAGGTGTAAGCTACAGGGAAGCTCATGGTTTCTTCTATTGCAGCTCACTCCTTCAACCATTTCTAGTTTTGATGGCATATTCTTGATCCTTGAGGGAGGGCGTCTTTGGTGAGATATTGTACTATTTGGGGGAGATTCTAATGAACCATTTCTTTGTAATATGAATTAAATACTCTTTTCTTCATATCCATAAAATTTCAGGTCGAAATTCCAAGTAGAAATGTATAAATCTCATGTTTAATGAAAGAATAGTGCCATTTCCCCACTACCTTGTTGTGAACCAATGTAATGCTGATGATTTCGAATGAATGAATGATTATCTAATAAATTTGTGATTAATGGACTGCCATGGATGTATTTTACAAGTTTCATGTACTTTACTTAATCATTTGAAGTTTTTTTACTCAGTTTAATTGCATTGGGAGAAGAAATAGTGCCATTTCCCCAAGGGTCGAATGGGTGATTTTTTGCAGCTGAATGGGAGAGGGTTGGAATAGATATAATAATCAATTAATGGTGAAAATTAGACCTTAATAACATCCTTAATACATTCCCTACCTCTTTTCATAAATTTGAGTGGGTTTGGAGGCATATGGGAAGCCATTTTCAGTACTTACCCCAGGGGGATTTGAACCCCAAATTACTAGTAAAATTGCATACTTGGTCTAGAATATTAAGAGAGTTTTCAGAGGTATTTTTGTGGCCATATATCATCCCTGAACATCATATTCAAGTCCTAATATCATTCATACACATTCTTTGAATATTTGAAGGCATTTGGAGTCAATTTGAGACCTAGAAACCCATACTAGTCAAAGGGAAATTACTAGTAAAGTTCCCTACATTGGCCAGAATTAAAAGAGGATTTGAAAAAGTATTTCAAAAGTCCAAAAGCATCCCTGAAACACATATTTATGTTCTAACATCATCCATATACCTTCTCAGAATATTTGGGAGCAATTGGAGCAATTTTGCGACCTAGAGCTCAAAACTAGTCAAAGGTCTAACTAGGGAAAAAAGTGAAAAATTGCCATTTTAATCAAATTCCTAACAAGGGACATTACAGTGGTATCAGAACATGATCTTGGAACCTGATGTGGTATGATATTCATTATGAAAAAAAATTTAGGGACCACCATTAGATATTGAAACCAAAAGTGTTTTTGTTGAAGAGCAAAAAGTGAGGAAAATAAGCCAATGGGTGAGCATATTTTCTCAAGCACAGGACCCCATAATAGAGAAAATGATTTTTAGAGAACACCAAGGCCTACTGTACCAAAATTTCTTGAATCCAAATATGGGGAAGAAAGTCATCTTGAATGGAAAAATTTGAGTGAAGGTTTCAGAAACACTATACCATTTTATCAATACCTCATTATCAAAAACAAGGGCAAGATGAAGGAAGGTAATGAGAATCCATTTCAAAATAGAGAGTCCAAAGATATTGATACTAAGTAAAACAAGGGGCAAAATGCATCATCTTTCTTGAAGGAGCAAAAGGAAGAGAAATCACAAGATCATGAAGAAGATTCTATTGAAAATATGGAAGATCATTTTGACACACCTTCTAGCTTAGACATGAACCAAAGAGCATCTACTGATGGACGCTTAAACTATGAAGGAGTACCTACTGATGGGTGCTCACACCTCATTGTTGGTGACATAGAGATCACTTTTGAAAGTGTTTCTGCAAGCCCAAGTTCCATTAAGCATGATAATGAAGACCTTGTAGCAGTTGAAGAAGAACCAAGATCAAATTCCCCATCACCACTTGAGCTTCATGAAGTTGGTCCAAGAAAAAAATGAAGAAGATGAGGAGTTTCATTTGCAAGAGCCTCATTTTATTGAAGGGTCCTTAAAGATGAATGAAAAAGAATATCCAAGAGTTCCTCAGCATTCTCCATGACACTCAAGCATTGGTGTCAGATTCTTGTTGGAGAGCTACTTCATTGGAGGAAACATCCTTCCTTGAAGACATGGAGAAGATTCAAAGAGCAATGTTCCACATCAAAGGTAATTTCATGTCTTTGATTTTTTATAGAAACCATTTGTTTGAGGTTAATGAATTGTTTACATGATGCATACTTGAAGAATAATGAGGATATTCATAAGCTCACAATTCAAAATGAGCAACTTCTTGAAAAG
The DNA here is from genome assembly GCA_027924585.1 of Larix kaempferi. Classification (NCBI taxonomy): domain Eukaryota; kingdom Viridiplantae; phylum Streptophyta; class Pinopsida; order Pinales; family Pinaceae; genus Larix; species Larix kaempferi. The sequence goes on from BSBM01001009.1 coordinate 7,481,284, forward strand.
TTGCAAGATACTTGTTTTTTCCTCCTATGTTTCAGATTGTCAAATGGTAGATTGTTTGGAGGATTCTCATGACATGGTGGATCATGAGAAATGTGGTAATTTGAATGTGATTAATGTGTTTAAATATGAACTTGAAGAGATCCAAACACTTGATGTGGTGGAAGAGGAACTTGAATTGTCTCTTGATGAAGGTTATGCAATTTTTAAAGAAGAGCATGATTCCTCTACATTGGAACCAATCTATGACAAAGGTTTCACACTTTTGAAGGAGCTGCATGATACTACCCATTTGGATCCTTCCCATGATGAAACTTCTGCACTCTTTGATCATTTTGGTGAGTTAGTTCATTCTCCTACATCCTACAATTACATGTTTTGCAGCATTAGTCTCAATGAAGTATGGGTGAAAGGGTTCTTTTTGATGGTGCCACATGAGGAGTAGAGAAGTCCTAGATTTACTTTTTATGATGATATGGTTGGAGCACATTCTTATTCACATTTTCAACAGCATCCTTTTTTACTTTATGATGATGCACATCTACATGGATGCACCTATGATATGCATTTGAGTCACTTGAAAACTCATGGGTTTTCTTGCTCAACACTTGATTCATTTGATGTTGGAGGAACTTCATCCAACACTTGGGTGAATAGATTTATGATTGGAGAACATTTTTGTTGGAAGCCACATACTTTTTTTATATCTTTATGATTCTCACATTCAAGGATGTATGGGTGAGACTTCTTTGAGTCATTTGAAATCTCTTTGTTTTTCTGCTCATTATTTGGTTCAGATTTTAGTGGAGATTCTTCATTCACTTCTTGGATGAAAGAATACATGGCTGAATATTTTGATGCATATCACATCCTTTTGGAGCAGCATTATAGGACATGGGATCCTCACCTATGTCATTGGAGCAGATTTGATTGGTCACTTGAAGCTTGTATGCACTTGGAAAATGGTGGTCTACTTGCTTGGAGGTATAAGCATTTTCATGATTCTTTGATGAAGCACATCCTTGATGTACATTTTCATTATGTTGTTATGTACTTTGATGATATGTATTTCGTACTCATGATGTTTGCAAGAATGCATACAAGAAAATGGGATCCAGGAATCCTCTTATCTAATGGCGTGGGTTGGAGAGCACTCTTAATTGTTGGGGTGCAATACAAGCAATGGGACCCTAGAATAATTTTTTATCTCATTGGTTTCAAAATTTTTGGGGAAACAAGCAGTATGGGAGATGGATTTCCCACTTAATAAAGTGATTTTTATCAGAGTAGTGCAGCAGCAAGCATGGTGGTTCCTCTCTAAAGTCTTCATGGAAACTCAAAGACTCAAGGTTGGGCAATTCAATGGCAACTTCAAAGAATTATACAGAAAGCATGTTCTTCAACACCCATGTTTGAAATTGCTTGAGGACAAGCAATATTGGGAAGGGAGGATTTATCATGTCCCAAATTTGGCATTGGGACACAATGGCCTAAGCAAATTGGCCCTATTCATTAGAGTTTGTCAAATTGATGCTAAATGTCAAATAATTGCCAAGGAGGAAAATTACTAGTTTCCTAGGTTTGGGGTGGAAGCTTTGGGATTTGGAATAATGGGGATAATAAATGATGTTGTAACATTAGGATGGCATAAATATTTAATAAAGGAGATAAATAAATATATACAAGTGAAAATAAAAGTGGCATTTGATCATGAAGACACATGGAGGAAGTGGGACCCACACAAGCTAGAATTTATGTGCCACATGGCATCCTCTTCTTGCAATTTCGAATCCATGGTAAGCCTAATGTTATTGGGATGAGTTATAAGTTCAACAATACTTGGATTGAGTCAATGAGGTCTAAATATAGAGGAAGAGTAACTCCCATGGAAGAGGAAGAGGCAATTTGGAGCTAGTGAGACACTTAGGATAGATTCCCTAGCTCTATGACAACAATGATGAAGATGCTATGACACATATCAGACCTAAAAGGCTGACATATGACATATATGATATGTCAGGTCTAAAAATAGACCCCAAGAGGGTGCTCAAGGGTGTTAGGGAAGCTAAGATGCTTCCACATGTGATTTGGTGGAAGTGGGAGACTAGGAATTGTTGTACAAGTGGCGTTCTTTGGAATCTCTTCCCAACTTGAGTTGACATGCGTCTCTTGAAAGGAATTATACCCATGGAGGAAATTAGAACTTTATAAATGTTAATAAAATAGAATTAATCCAGCTTTTGATCATTTGTAGAATTTGCAATTGCATTTGTGAAGAGGGAGAGCTAGTGGATGACTAGTTTCTTGCCTTAGCCAATTTCGAGGGTGAAAGATTCCCATCCAAGTTGGTAATTGGAAAGGACATTCAAACCTTTAATTTGGAGATTTAATGTAGTCTTTATTTGCAGGTGTGAGCTACAGGGCAGCTCATGGTTTCTTCTATTGCAGCTCACTCCTTCAACCATTTCCAGTTTTGATGGCATATTCTTGATCCCTGAGGGAGGGCGTTTTTGGTGAGATATTGTACTATTTGTGGGAGCTTCTAGTGCCCAATTTATTTTTTAATATGAATTAAATACTCTTTAATTCATATCCATAAATTTTCATGTCGAAATTCCAAGTAGAAATGTATAAATCTCATTTTTAATGAAAGAACAGTGCCATTTCCCCACTACCTTGTTGTGAACCAATGTAATGCTGATGATTTTGAATGAATGGATGATTCTATGATAAATTTGTGATTAATGGACTTCAATGGATGTATTTTACAAGTTTCATGTACTTTACTTGATCATTTGAAGTATTTTTACTCAATTTAATTGCATTGGGAGAAGAAATAGTGTCATTTCCCCAAGGATCGAATGGGTGATTTTTGCAGCTGAATGAGAGAGGGTTGGAACATATATAATAATAAATTAATGGTGCAAATGAGACATTAATAACATCCTTAATACATTCCCTACCTCTTTTCAAAAATTTGAGTGGGTTTGGAGGCATTTGGGAAGCCATTTTCAGTACTTACCCCAGGGGGATTCGAACCTCAAATTACTAGTAAAATTGCATACTTGGTCCAGAATCTTAAGAGAGTTTTCAGAGGTCTTTTGGTGTTGATGTATATGTAACTTCGGAATGTATTTCTCATATATGTATAATTGTATTTCCTATAGAGATGTTATTAATTCCTCTATATGGAAGTGTCGTAACTTTATACTTGATGGGTTATTAGACCACCTTGTTTTAGGGTCGGCCCTATATAAAGTCATGTGGGTCAAAGGGTTATTAGACCACCCTATTGGGGGTCGGCCATGTGGGTCAAAGGGTTATTAGACCACCCTATTGGGGGTTGTCCCCAGTCAGCTTTATGTTATGTGGTTAAGTTCGAGCCTACATGAGTTAGGTAAAAAGGCAAGTCAAGTCAAGTATAAAATAGAGTGCGGGAGGCACTCTATTTGCTCACTCACTTCTCACACATGCACTCAAGGAGGAGTGGCGCACTTATGGAGGAGGAGGATCTGATGCTAGGTTGTGTCTATCTCTTATGGTTGGTTGTATCATTGCTCTATCTATCTCTGAGGAAGTTATTGGGGTTTTTCACCTTTATGGCTTTCCCAAGTAAATCTTTGTGTCTCTGTGTGTGCTTGCATTATTGTCTCCATGATTGATATGCTGTAGATATGCTGTACATTTTGTTCGCTCAGCTAAGATCCTAGATCAAATTGAAGTAGATTCAGAAAATTTAACATGGAATCAGAGCTAGCCTGAAAGAAGGCATGATATGGCATGTATGACACTTGTTGCACTTACGATGCTAGGGCTTGATATAGCAAAAACCAGTCATCGTATCACTTTCGCTATAAATGTGTTTTGGAAAAGTTTTCAGATCTGAAAATTGTTACAGGACGAATATTAAATCTCCAGGTACCTTGTGTCCAAAGGAAAAACCTCTAATTCGTTGTACTTTTTGATTTATGATCTGTACAATATAGGGTTTCTGCCTCTTCCAGATCTGAGTCAAAATCAGGTGACCTTGGGAAAAAAGGTCATATCCTGGGCTAGGAAGATCCAAATGAAATTTCGTAAAAAGTGACAGGTAGTACACAGTCTGTACTATCTCAGAAAACTTTTTCAAAGGCCGAAGTTGAACCAGTGGACACATGGCACGCCGTACAAGTTCGCTTCTCCTGTATTATCCCATAAACAGGTCATGTTGCGACACTTGGAATAACCTCTCTCTCAGAGAGTCCAATTGAGGTCAGACCCTGTCAGGATGGAAATATAACAGGACGAGCTATCTCAGAAAACTTTTTCAGAGGCCGAAGTTCAAAGAGTGACACGTGGCACGCCGTACAAGTTCGCTCTTCTGTTTTATCCCAAAAACAGGTCACGTTGCGACATTTGACATAACTCTCTCTCAGAGAATCCAATTGAGGTCAGACCTGTCAGGATGGAAAGATAACAGGTCATGCTATCTCAGGAAACTTTTTCAGACCCTGTGGATTGAAAAGTTTGGAGTTACACTAGAAACAATCAGGTACATATTTCTGTCAAAACAGAATTATTTTTTGGTACCTTCATTCATGGCTTCCGGAAATTAGGGCTTTGGAGAAAGTTGGAATTTTTGTAATCAGAGACCACGGCTGAATGCTACTCATAAAAATAAAAATTTAGAGACCAAGATCAGAATTTTTGGTTGGGAAGAAGGCCGGGCTTGATCAGACCCTAGTTCGGGACTTTGATCAGGAAAGTGGAAAATTAGGGCTTCTGTAAAAATGGGAATTTTTGAAATCTGTGACCACGGCTGGAAGCTCCTCAGAAAAATAGAAGCTTAGAGATTTAGATCAAACTTTTTGATTGGATAGAAGAGTGATATTCATCAAACCCCAGTTCAGGGTCACGTCCAGTGAATCCTGAAGTTTCAAAGGCAAAATTGAGGAGTGAAACTTTGCAGTTTTCAAATTCTGAATATAGCAGCTTGATCAGCTCATCAAGGCGCATATTTCTATCCTTTCAGAAGTTTGAAATTCAAAGTTTGAGTTTTTAGGGTTTCTCTGACAAACCCATATCTAGCTCCAGTCCCAGTTCTTGTAAATCAAGTGGATTGGATTAATCCTAGAAGAAGATGGATTGGTCACCTGCATAAGTGAAGAAGTTCCTGTTTCAGAGGGAGATGAGCCTAAGGCCTTACATAAGAAGATTACAAGCGATCTCAACAGGTATGACTCATCGAGGTATGTTTCGATATTTGTCCATGATTAAGTTTATGGTATGTTTGTCTTCATGTTATTACGGTTAGTACAATTTTGATTTGTCGTATCACCTTAACAAAATTATGAATGCATAATAGAAGATATTCATTGGTTAGGGTATTGACACTTATGATTATACTAATGCATTATGGTGTTGTATGAGGTTTATGTTGTCTACTAACATGAAAGGTACACCAATAAAGACAAATCATGTTCCAGTTCAAGAACATATGATCATGATGACATGAAGATAAAGACTCATCCATTGTCATCGATCTCATAGAAGATCCATTTACGAGGTATGTATAACTTGGTTTTATAATGGCTAACCTATGAGATATGCAGGTTACTAGCACAAGTCATTGAAGAAAGACAAGAAGACATCATGTGAGTATGTTAGACATAAATAGCTAGCATGCTAATCCAGGTATGTTTTTCCTATATCAAGCTAGAATCCTACCTTGTGTTAGGATCTTATACTGTTGTTGATAATGATTATTCCTGAAGAGTCATAGGTTTGAATAATCATGGTTGTATGCATATTATGTTTCTTACCATAATTGATGATATGACTAACCAGAAGAATCATGAAGGTATAGGTTTGAATAATCACAGGTTTTATGCATATTATATCTCTTATCTTGATTGATGATTCAACTAACCTGAAGAGTCATAGGTTTGAGTAATTACAGGTTTAGACATGTTATGTTTCTTATGATTTGACTAACCATAAGAATCCTACATAAACCTTGAATAATAATGCTTACTATTTCTGTTTGAAATGATCATGACTATACATGCTTGAGATTATTGTGTTTTAATAGTATACTAATGAATGTATGATTTTATATTAGACCTAGAGGATAACACAATGATGATACTAACAAGCATGCATAGGGATCGAGAATGTATATAAGTTCAAGGACAGGTAATCCAGGGAGAAAAGATCAAGAGGGAGTACACTCCAGTGGTTTATGAAAGGATGCAGATATTCAGAGGGAGTTGTCCATCTCTCTACATTCCACAACAGAAAGGTGTAGAAGAAGCTACTACATATTAGGACTCCAGCAGCTCCTGCAAGAAAGCAAAGACTCAGAGGGATTCCACCCAACGAACAAAGAAAGATAAGTATTTTAATCATCATTTCTTGCATATTTGTTTGTTTAAATAAAATTGTTCAATGATGTATATGCTCATGTTCCTAGACTTAGGATATGTATTGTGCATAGTAAAATAGTTGCATTAATGAACAGTATACTACTAATATACATGGGTAAGTGGCCTATGGCACTGTACAACATTCCATTGCTACTTATCTAGAATGAAACCTCTTTGCTGACATGTTGGGAGTTGTGCACACTCTTAACAATGTTCTGGTAGAGATTGGAAGACATCTAGAAAGTTATGGGACATGGATAAATGTTGTATTGAAGCATTGGCTAATTGCATGACTGTATGACATATTTCTTTATGTATAAGAATTTGTTCTAAAAATTATGAGATGTTTCTAATCATGCAATTTAACCTGTTTTGTAAGAAAGACCGTATATCTTCACCTACAAAAGGTCTACAACATTTGTTCCAGCAACAAAGATATCTATTGAAGATATTGAAGTTCCCAGGATCTGGGATGAAGAAATGGAATGCCATGATCCGTCGATCATGAAGAACGATGTTTGGGATGTAGTCCCAAGACCTGAAGGGAAGTTTGTTATGACTTCCAGATGAAACTATCAGATCAAGCATGTTGCAGATGGCAGCATAGAGAAATATAAAAGTGATGAAATAGAAGATACACCAGATGGATTCAAGACAGCTTCCTTGAATGGTGTAGTTGAAGAAGAAGTGTATGTGGAGCATCCATTTGGTTCTGAGACACATGATAGGAAATCATATATGTGCAGAACTTGGTATGGTGAAGATAGATTGATTGCCGACACGCAGCGGAAGCTTACTACCGAGTTCGAGATGAAGAACTTGGGGATGATGCACTATTTGTTTTTGGCATGGAGGTGTGGAAGAGTGCAGAAGGAATCTTCCTTGGACAAGGGAAGTATGCAGTAGAGATCCTGAAGAGGTTCGGGATGATGGACTACAAGGCTATGGCCACACATATTGCATCGAACCTGAAGCGCCTGTGTGATGCTTCATCTGAGCCGATTGATATCACTATGTATCGTCAGATGATTGGGTCCTTGATGTACCTGACGAACACGAGACCAGATATTTGCCTTGCAGCGAACACATTGAGTTAGTTCCTGATGGATCCGAGGAGTGTTCACCTGGTTGCTGTAAAGCATGTTCTGAGGTACCTGAAGGGTACAGTGGATTATGGGCTCAAGTATGAAGCGAATCAAAAGTTTAACCTACAGGGTTATGATGATTCAGATTGGGCTGGCAGTGCTGCAGATAGGAAGAGCACATCTGGGTGTTGTTTCAATATGGGATCAGGTGTGATCTCTTGGTTTAGCAGGAAGCAGTCCTGTGTAGCACTGAGTACAGCTGAGGCAGAGTATGTTGCAGGCCTGTTCAGCTAGTTGTGAGGCAGTATGACTACGGAAGCTACTGTCTAAGTTATTTGATCTCCCGTTGGAGGCTACTGGTATCTTCTGTGATAGCCAGAGTTGTGTGAAGCTGTCCGAGAACCCAGTGTTTCATGACAGGTCGAAACACATAGAGATCAAATATCACTATATCAGGGATATGGTGCAGAGAGGAGCTGTGAAGCTTCTGTATGTTGCGACGGACGAGCAGATTGCAGATGTGCTGACGAAGCCACTATCCAGAGTGAAGTTCTAGTACTTCAGAGAGAGGCTTGGCGTACTTCAGATCGAGGACACTTCGAGGAAGAAGTGATGGACACATTTGCTGAAGCCATTCCAAGCATGTTGGAAGGAGGATCCTTCACATGGCTGTGGATGTAAGCGCTGGATAATGGGCATCAGGATGATGTTCTGGTTTCTGCTTGGATATGATCAGTTGGATCATTTATGTATGTACGCATCATGTTGGATGCTGGATATGATCAGTTGGATCATTTATGTATGTACGCATCATGTTGGATGCTGGATATGATCAGTTGGATCATTTATGTATGTATGCATCATGTTGGATGCTGGATATGATCAGTTGGATCATGTGTATGTATTTTGTATATGCATCATGTTGGATGCTTGGACCATGTATCTATATATGTAATCAGGTGGATACATTGTATGATCAGGTGGATCATGTATGGTGATATGTATCATGTATCAGGTGATACATTGTATGATCAGGAGGATCATGTATGATGATATGTATCAGGTAGATACTTGGTATGCATCAGGTGGATGCATTGATGATCAGGTGGATCATGCAGCAGGATGTTGCAGTGATGATCAGGATGGTCATGGATAATGAGCTTCAGGATGTTGCTCCAGATGACATGCAGCAGGACGTTGCAGTGATGATGATCAGGATGATCATGGATGATGAGCTTCAGGATGTTGCTCCAGATGACATGCAGCAGGACATTGCAGTGATGATGATCAGGACGATCATGAGTACATCAGGATGATGTATGGTGAGTATCAGGTTGATACTCTGTGGCCGTGGATCAGGTTGTGCAGATGAGCATGTCTGGGAGATCCTATAGGTCGAAGTTGTGTACCCGTAATAGCCTGGGATTCTCTTTCGAGACATTGCTCTAGGAGGACATGTAATTTGTGCCCTGGGATATTTCAGGTCGGAGTTGTGTACCCGTAACATCCTGAGATGCTCTTTCGAGGTTTTTCCATGACCACATGTAATTTGTGCCCTGGGAGATTTCAGGTCGGAGTTGTGTACCCGTAACATCCTGAGATGCTCTTGCTAGGTTTTGTGGTGGACCACATGTAATTTGTGCCCTGGGATATTTCAGGTCGGAGTTGTGTACCCATAACATCCTGAGATGCTCTTTCGAGGTTTTGTGGTGGGGTCACATGTAATAGCGCCCTGGGAGATCCTACAGGTCAGAGTTGTGTACCCGTAACATCCTGGGATGCTCTTTCGAGGTTTTGTGACGCACGTAATAAGTCCTGAGGATTCCACAGTATGGCCAATGATGATGAAGACCTGCAGGTGGTGAGCCTACATCCAGTATGAAAAAGGACTGGCTCTGTAGAACTTCCTATGAGGAGTAGATTCAGAGATTGATTGAGATAGCAGCAGCAGTGTCGATGATGATGACTCGATGACGATCATCCAATGACGATGATCCAGAGAAGATGACTTGTGCTAGAAGAACTGTGCTGAGAAATACCTTCCTAGTTAAGAGGGAGTGTTGATGTATATGTAACTTCGGAATGTATTTCATATATGTATATTGTATTCCTATAGAGATGTTATTATTCCTCTATATGGAAGTGTCATAACTTATACTTGATGGGTTATTAGACCACCTTGTTTGGGGTCGGCCCTATATAAGTCATGTGGGTCAAAGGGTTATTAGACCACCCTATTGGGGGTCGGCCATGTGGGTCAAAGGGTTATTAGATCACCCTATTGGGGGTCGGCCTAGTCAGCATTATGTTATGTGGTTAAGTTCGAGCCTACATGAGTTAGGTAAAAAGGCAAGTCAGGTCAAGTATAAATAGAGTGCGGGAGGCACTCTATTTGCTCACTCACTTCTCACACATGCACTCAAGGAGGAGTGGCGCACTTATGGAGGAGGAGGATCTGCTGCTAGGTTGTGTCTATCTCTTATGGTTGGTTGTATCATTGCTCTATCTATCTCTGAGGAAGTTATTGGGGTTTTTCACCTTTATGGTTTTCCCCAAGTAAATCTTTGTGTCTCTTGTGTGCTTGCATTATTGTCTCCATGATTGATATGTTGTAGATATGCTGTACATGTTGTTCTCTCAGTTAAGATCCTAGATCAGATTGAAGTAAATTCTGAAAATTTAACATTTGGTGGCCATATATCATCCATGAACATCATATTCAAGTCCTAATATCATTCATACACCTTCCTTGAATATTTTAAGGCATTTGGAGTCAATTTGAGACCTAGAGACCCATACTAGTCAAAGGAAAATTACTAGTAAAGTTACCTACATTGACCAGAATTGAAAGAGGATTTGCAGAAGTATTTTAAAAGTCCAAAAGAATCCATGAAACACATATTTATGTTCTAACATCATCCATATACATTCTCAGAATATTTGGGAGTAATTGGAGCAATTTGGGGACCTAGAGCTCAAAACTAGTCAAAGGTCTAACTAGGGAAAAAGTGAAAAATTGCTATTTTAATAAAATTCCTAACAAGGGACATTACAGAGTGCTAGAAGATTGAGATAATTGTAGCAAGAGAAATCGTTACCTTCTTGTGGTTTAATAGCCCCAGCTCGAGGGTGGCATGTCAAAGAATGATATGGTTTGACATAGCCTACGAATGGAAGGAACGTCCTTGGTCTGCAGTCAGTCGGTTTATATATTCAAATAAGTCTCAACCTGTGTATAAAATGTGTTATGTTTATATTTGATATGTGTTTAACGTCATTATTGTTTTATGATGATTTAATCGCATGGAATTATTGGCATTATGTGACTGCACTCATGTATAAATTGCCTACAATATATTCATATATGTATATATAAATTCCGAGTGATCATCATAGAGTTGAAAAGGACTGTGGAAGCCGAATGGGATGAGGGCAGGGCCTGGACTCTGTAGCCGGCAGAGCCGCCGTACTCAGGTCGCTGTCAGAATGTTTACACAGATCGAGGCGGTTTATGGTAAGAGGTTAATGGGTTAATCTTTTTTTACCATTTTTCTTTTTTTAGGGTTACTGTTAACTATGGAGCCGATTGACGAAGTCGACTACAAGTGTGATTTTCTCTGCCCTTGCGATATCTGGAGGTCGCCACCTGGCTGCATTGGGGGTGATTCTGGTGCCAGAATCCTTGGTGGTTTTGGGAAGGATCGTCCCTGGAAGTTTGAACATTCGCTCTTTGGTATTCCTCATGCACAGGGTGGAAGTCCCCCCGCGGCGATTGGTAAACCCGCACTCTCACCTCCGGTTTTGGGTTTTGATGTGTTTCATGAAACAAAGGTTGGTTTGGGAAACATTTGGGGAATTCCTGTAAATCCTACTCTATAATCTTCCCCTGGTGTGGCGCTCTCTGAAGTTGGTGGGGTTTCTGATTTTCTTACCTCTCCAGTAGGTCCTCCTGTTGGGTTGTCGGATCTAGGTTGCAGGGTCGTCTCTCCCCCTTGTCATATCAAGGTGGTTGATGCATCTAGCGTCGAAGGGTTTCTAGCTGTTAACCTGGGATCTGCTGAACAGAGAGGATTCTCTAGTCCATCCTTGACCTCTTCCCCGAAGAAATGTGAACCGACTCAGGGTTTGGAGACTCTGTGGGCTCCATGTACGTGAAGAAAGAATAGACGAAAGTGGCTTAAAAACTCTGGTAAAGCCCCAAACTATTCCTTAGGGGAAGACATAGGGTTTCAACAAATTATTTCGATGGTTCATACTATGTTGGTAGAAAGATTTATGGTAGAGGGGTGGCTCTTAAATCAGTAATTCAGTGGGCCACTAGGGCTTGGCAATTTCACTGTGGTTATGTACCAAGAATAGTAGCACTTTCAGGAGGATGGTTTGCGTTCCATTTCAATCTGGATGAGCATGCACAATGGGATTTAGGGAATCACTGGAGTCTGTTTGGGGCGCCCCTCCTACTCAAATCTTGGAACCCTCTTTTTGATGCTAGCAGGGAGCGTATGGACACTATCCCTCTCTGGGTTCGTCTACCAGGGCTTCCCCTTCACTACTGGGTTGAGGAGCACTTACGGAGGATTGGTAACCTGCTTGGAACCTTTCTGGATGCAGATTATTCCTTTGTGGAGACTTTAGTTCAAAAAGTTGCTAGAATCTTGGTCAATATAAATGTACGGGATGGGCTGGCTGATGGTATGGACCTGTGTTGGGGGCCGTATACCTTCCCACAAACCCTAGACTACGAAAATGTTCCTTTCCAGTGCAGACGATGTCATGAGTATGGACACTCGGTCATAGATTTCCCTCTTCCGGTTCGCATGAAATTTGTACCTTCTTTGAAAAGAAGGAATCTGGAGACGGAAGATTGTATTATTCCGACAAACTTAAATGCCGAACCTTCTGCTTCAGGACATTCGATGACCCCTTCTAGTCAAGATAGTATTGAAGGTTCTTTGGATGTGGAGGGGATTGTGCCAGATGTAGTAGCCACGGTTGAAGTCGAAGAATCCGAGCCCGTTCTTGTTCCGGATGCAGCCCCGGAGGATTTACAAAACATGATTCTTCGCTCCATGGACTTTGCAGCTGGTACCTCCTCTCCCTTATACTCTACTCCTTCATTCAATTTCTTTTTCAAGAACATTTCATTTCCTGGTTTTGATTGGGTGGAAGGTCTCAAAAATTCACACATTTCCCATCATTTTTTGCCTCCTTCATCTGTCCCGGAATGTGCTTCGCACATTCCATCCCCCATTGAACCACTCCTATTGGAACTCCCCACTGCTTGTATCACTGATACCCCATCTGAGTTGCATACTAATGTCCATCAACCCCCCTCCCCCTCGAGTGGTATTGGAAAAGATAATCCTAAGATGGCTAAAGTCAGAGGTCGGAAATCCTTCATTTCACATGCCAAGTCCCGTGCTCATGCGGACTTGCGCAGTGGCAAGCAACTTTCTATTGAAAGGGCACTTAGAACGGTGAAATCCCATTAAGAGGGGCTCCGATGAAGGTTCTATCTTATAACTATCGGGGTCTGGCTGGTCACTCCAAAAGACCAGCATTACGGCGAATGGTGGAGCTCGAACATCCGGACATTCTAATGTTACAGGAAACTATGTGTGGAGGTGATGAGGCTTTGGGAAGGTTAAGGGTTTGGTTCTCGGGCTAGTGTTTTGAAGCTTCTGATGCTAGGGGACGTTCTGGGGGTTTGGCTATTGGTTGGAGGGAGAACAGGGTGAAGGTTTCCTCCCTTTGGGGGATGGAGTCTGTGTTGGGGATGTCATGTCGGCCTCTGGATTGTGACAAATAATTTACAGTTGTTAACATTTATGGACCTTATGGAGATAGGGCTCCATTTTGGGAGTCCTTGCTAGCCAGAGACCTGGTTAAAGGTGACTCAGTTATTCTTGGGGGGGATCTCAACTTCTCTTTAGGCCAGGTGGAGGTGTGGGGGCCTCGTACTCAGGTGGATCCTCTCACGGTTTTCTTTACTAGGAAATTGGTTGAAGGAACTTTGGTTGATGTTGAACCAGTGTGCTTGAAACCTACTTGGAGGAACAAGAGGGTTGGTGCAAATAGGGTGGCTAAGAGACTGGATCGGTTCTTAGTCTCGGAGTAGCTGGTTGAATCCTTCTTCTATCTTCGGCAGTGGATCGGATCTGGAGGATTCTCCGATCACAAACCCATCTTTCTTGAGATAAAGGCTGGTCCGGCCAAACCTCCAGCTCCTCTGAAGTTTAATAAATTATGGCTGAAGGAACCCTCATTTATCGAACTATTTCAAACTCTTTGGATTCCTTATCAGCCTGGGAACATCAATTCTGCTGCATTTCATTTTGCTAAAAATATCAAAGCATTGAAAGGGCCAATCAAACAATGGGCTGCCAACAAGCGTTTAAAGGATGAAAAGGATCTGAAGCTAATTGAAGAGGAAATTGCAGCCATATCTCTAGAACACGGAGGAGGGTTCTCTTCCCAGAACTCGAAGGATGGACTTGCCCGACTGGAAGAAAGAAGGAATTTGATCCTTCAAACCATCGAAGAGACTTGGAGACTGAAGAGTAGGGCCATCTGGCTGGAAAGTGGGGATGAAAACTCCAAATTCTTCCATGCTTATGATAAAGGTAGGAGATCTGCAAATACTATCTGGAGTCTGAAGGATTAGGAGGGAATTGCTCACTCCACTTTTGAGGAAATGGCAGGAGTTGGAGTACATCATTTCCAAGACCTATTCAAAGCTAGTGATGGTGTTAATATTGAAGAGGTCATCAAGGTAGATCAGTTGTTTCCTCGCTTTGATGAAGAGGAGGATAACAGGATGTTGATGGATCACATTTCCAAAGATGGACTAAAAGAGGTGTTGGGCAGCTTCCAAAAGGACAAAAGTCCAGGACCGGATGGGTGGACCATTGAATTCTTTCTGGCTCTTTTTGACATCATTGGCTCGGATCTTCTGCAGCTGGTTGAAGACACTAGGAAGGAAGGCAGAATCCCTGCTGGCATCAATACCACTTTCATAGCTCTTATTCCAAAAGTGGATTCCCCCTCAAACCTATCCTCTCCACTCACATATCTGAGGAACAATTTGGTTTTCTTGATGGGTGCCAAATCCATGAAGCTATAGGGATAGCTCAAGAGGGTCTTCATAGCATCAAAACTAAGAAGATGAAAGGGGACATTTTAAAAATTGATCTTTCTAAAGCTTTTGACAAAGTGAGTTGCTTATACATCCGGCTATTACTTACTCACCTAGGCTTTGAGATTGGCTTTATCCGATGGGTCATGAGCTGCATTACCACAGTGTCTTTCTCGGTTTTTCTTAATGGTGCGACAACCCCTTTTTTTCACTCCGGTCGTGGTCTTCGTCAAGGTTGTCCCTTATCCCCTCTTCTTTTTTTCTGGTCATTGAATGCCTTAGCATAGCTATTAAGGAAGCCAGGAGATCTGGGATTTTTTATGGTATTATGATAGCCCCGAGAGTACTTCTTACCCATCTACTCTTTATGGACGATATTCTTATATTTTGCTCTGGTTCTCGAAGGGATGCTCAAACACTGCAAGAGATACTGGATCTGTTCTCCTTAGCAACTGGAATGGAGATTAACGCGGAAAAATCCACCATCACATCCTCACTCCTCTCTGAGGAGGAACAGCTCACTTACACAAGCCTTTTTCCTTTTACTCTTCTCACTCTCTCTGAAGGAATAAAATATTTGGGATTCAATTTGAATCCTAATGATTATATTAAACAGGATTAGGTTTGGCTTTTGGAAAAGTTGGAGAAAAGGTTGAAAAGTTGGAGCTTCAGGTGGCTCTCGAGAGATGGCAGACTGGTGCTGGTAAAATTTGTATTAGAAGCAATCCTTGTTTACTGGATGTCATTGGCATGGATGCCCCAGGGTATCCTGAATCAGGCTAGGAATATTTGTTTCAGGTTCCTTTGGAGTGGTAAGTAGGAATCCCATGTCAATCCCTGGGTAAAGTGGGATCGTATTACTGCTCCAAAGTCTTGTGGTGGGTGGGGGCTTAAAAATATCTTCCATTTCTCTACAGCATTGGCTGCAAAATGTGGATGGAGATTAATCAGCACTGGTGGCTTCTGGGCTCAGGTCAT
This sequence comes from Larix kaempferi, assembly GCA_027924585.1. Taxonomy (NCBI): domain Eukaryota; kingdom Viridiplantae; phylum Streptophyta; class Pinopsida; order Pinales; family Pinaceae; genus Larix; species Larix kaempferi. Next base: position 7,496,883 of record BSBM01001009.1, read on the forward strand.
GCTCCACAAATATATTATGTCGGACTCAATTGAGGAATGGATTCGCTCTCCCATCAAATCATTCACAGGAGGTTCTTGCATTTGGAAGGCAGTTGTTACCTCCTTTCAAATCATTGAACAGAATTTGGTTTGGGACATTGGAAATGGGCGGAGGGTGAGGATTGGGAGGGATCCATGGGTTGGATGTGATGTTCAACATTTACTTTCGGATGGGACAGTTGCAGCTCTGAACCAGAGAGGTTTTCACTATCTTTATCAACTAGCAGATTTGGAAAATATATGGATGGGAAGCCCAGTTTGGAGATCAGCTGTTTTTTTTTCGATTTGGGAGGGGAAATGGAGATTGAGTTGGGACAATATCTATAAGCCCTTGGACTGGATCATATATTCTTAAACAACCATGAAGATGAGCTAGTCTGGGATGGTGACCCCTCGGGCCACTATACACCCAAAGGCGGTTATCTCTAGATCAGTGAGGAACATGTGCCCCAGGATCCGTTATGGTGGTGGAGTAAATTGTGGAGACTCCACTGCCCTCATAAAACACGTATCTTTATGTGGTGTGTTTTGGCAAATACAGTTCCGACCTGGGACTTTCTCCAGAAAAGAAGTCTGCACAGCCCTGGAAGATGCTACCTTTGCTATCAGGGGGGAAGAGACTATGGTAAACTTATTCCTTTTCTGCTCCTTTATGATGGAGGTGTGGAACATTGTCTCCAGGATTTTAAAGGTTGCATTTCATTGGACAAGGACTTTGATGGAAGATGCATGGAATCGTTGGTATCATAACCCCAGATACAACTCTTACAGGGCTTTACCTCTAATAGTTATTTGGGGAGTGTGGCTTTCCCGCAATAAAAGTTTGTTATCTGATAAGGATGGCTTACCAGCACAAATAACAGTCAACTGCTGTGGGATCTATTTGTCTTATCATCATCTTAAAACTCCCACTCCTCCACATGATATTCAGCCATTAATTATTGACTCCTCGCAGCCTTGGGGATTCTTCGATGGAGCCTGTCAAAATGATTTATGTGGGGGAGGGGCAATTCTGTATCTGTCCAATGTTCATTTCTTTGTATTGACTTTGGGACTTGGGAAGGGGAGCAACAACTGGGTGGAAGTCTTAAGCCTAAGATACCTTCTTTCTTTTGCTTTAAATTGAGGTCTAAGGAATCTTTCTGTTTATGGAGACTCTTTAAATGTTATAAAATGGGTTGCTGGTACTCAATTGTGCAACAACCGAAGGATAACATCAGTTTTGGAACATATTCAAAATGCCTCACTCTCCTTTGAAAATTTTACTTGCAGGCATATATTTCGAGAAAACAACACAGAAGCGGACCGGGCCTCGAAAGAGGGGCTGCTTCTGAGGATAGGATTTTGGAAAGTTCGAGAATTTGTAAATGGGGTGGGCAGGGACCTCTTTCACCGACCATTCATAGAATGAAGAACTTCTCTGTCAGAAATTTTTGGCATAAATTTTTGTTAAGTATCAGTCTCGATGGCAATATAAGCCACGGATCATAATTACAGCTTGTATTTTCCATGGTTCAAACACGACTATTTTTTGTATTATAGATGTTATTACCCACGTGGTGGGAACATCAGGTATCACAACATCCAGTTCTAAGACTGTTTATGACTATTAACTCTTTTAAGACACTCTATCAGAGTGCAGATGATCAATGTAATTTTGTACTCGAAAGATGAAATGAAATTGCGCTTTTTTTTCAGGGAAAAAAAAATTCTGAGTGATCATTTATGTATTTAATTATGCAATAAATATTTAATTTAAATAATGGAAAAACGAAATTGAATATTAGAGTTGTTAACGATTAATAGTTTGGGTATTCCATGGCCCCAATGGTATCATGAGGACATTGGGTGTGTGACAAATTGGCATCATCCCAGGGTTGCAACATTGGGACTGCATGGGCTGTATTTGAATTCTACAAGTAAAATTACAAGTTGCACATGAAGTGTTTGACGAAATGTATTAGAAAAATAGTTTTGGGAAAAATAGGTTTTGGTCCTCCATTGTTTATATGCAGGGAATTAATCAACATATAAATGGTTTTTTATTGATTTGACCAAATGTGGAGAGAAATCACAGTAAAATATTACCTTTTTTAGTTTTTTTTATAACTAGAGAAAAATATAGTTTACCATCTAGTTATATAAGAATCCATATGGGAACAATTCAGATTTAAGAAAAGTTTGGTAAAATATGAATCAGTTCCATGGAATTACATTTTTCGTTAATTGGCATAAAATGTAGTTATGTTAGTTGACAGAAATTTTTCAACTAGAGAAAATCCATGTGCAATTTCCTATATGCTAGATATGCCTTTCATATAGCCACTTGTTAAAAAATTCAAAATTTAAAGTATTTATGGGAAATTTGGAAATATTTTAAAATAATATTTTTGTAAGCCCATACTAATGCCACATGGACAATGTGACATAAAGGTGCCATATGGGTCCAGGGTGATGTGGATTTTCCACTTGTGTGAAGGGTGTAATGTGGACCAGCCACGTCAAACAAGATCTAGCTTACATGATAAGCGTTAAAAACAATATTAGCACCCAAATGTTAAAATATGATTCGGGGGAATATAAGAGCTTAACACCTTAGTGTTAGATCCAACGTATCATGTGATAAAGGGCTGAGAGCAAAGGGATAGGTGGAAAAGGGACTAATCATCGTTAGTGGGAAAGGTTAGTCAAAAGCACCTATGATCGATGGATATGATCCATAACGCCTCCATGACTTGCACACTAGTTAACCACAAGTGACCAAGTCGTTGAGAGGATACCACCTATCCACGTCTAAACCTTTTATTGGAAACGACTCTAACAAAAACATTTTCAAAACCGTTTTCTTGGCAAGCCGTTACCACTTTTGGTAATGGAAAACAATTGGTGTATTTCCACCCAAGGGAAAGGGGTATAGTGACCTGGTGGACAATGGAGGGTGACTTGGATGAATCATAAGATGACACGTAGGACTTGTCTGGCACATCAGTAAACACTTGTCATGACACATCAGTACCATGCCATGTCGATATCATTCCACGTCAAAGAAAAAATTAGAAATGTTAAAAAAACAAGTAGGGAGCCAAAATTTTGTTTTTCCCATAATAAGAGCATATTACCTAAAAATTGATGAGACTTACGCCATTTATAGAGGCTACAGGTTATCCAGTGAGGGGCATGGACCCATTCTCCTTCAATTTTGCATAAATTTCGATTTAATGGGTTTTGAAGGTGCGTAGCCCAAGGATGGACGGGAGCCAAGTTGAGGCCCTAATTGTTGTGATGTAGTCATGATCTAGGCACACAGATAACTCTAGATCCTTGAGACCAAATTCCAAAAGGTGTGTAGCCGAGATGCAAAAGAAGGTTGAAATCCACTATTTGCACGAGCAAAAGGTTGATTTTTTAAAACCTGGAGGTAAAAGTGACCCAAGAGCTCATAACCAAACAATTTTATTATTTCCTACATTTTTTCTACTCATCAAGATGAACAAATTTCTTAGAGGATATTTTTCCAGAACTGCTTAGCTTGGGAGATAGCAGTTTTTAGTGAATATTATGAGTCTGGAAGAATTGCAGAAATTAAAAGTTGGTAATTCCATAATTTTATAAATTTTGATGGGAATATCATATTTGAACACTGAAAGTGTCTAGGTACTCACCAACATATGGACTATCATCACCCAATATAAAAAAAAATCCAATTCCTTACTGATTTTCTTCTATAGGTCTCACAAGTTGGTACTTCAGAATAAGCGTAGTTACATAAACAAGGTAAATTTAGACAAAAAATGTGATTTCATAGAGATATAACTTTTAGCAGTGAAATCAAAACTGAATAGGGGTATATTCATTGGAAAGAGTATCAATAGGATATTAATTACAAGGAACTTGATTATGGAACATTATTTCTTATTTTTCCATAAATATAACAGAAAAGGGGCTTGTAGCCTAATTTGACAAAAACTATCAAATGGGTATTTTCCACGGAAATTTGTATACATGAAATTTTTTATAAAATTTTGGGAAATGATTTATCTAACAGATTTTATGTAGGCACATATTGTAGATATAAGGTATAGGTCTCAAGAGTGTGTATTTTGAGATTCATATTAGCTACATGAATCAATATTGTGCAAAAGTGCTAACTTGGGAAATTAAATGTAATTTTTAACTCTAAACACATAATTAAGAGTATGTATAGTCATTGGAAAGGTAATATAAAGGAGAATATAAAAGATCGAACTGGTTTTTGAAATAAGTTTCTATTTATTCGAGAAAGTGCACAAAACAGAGTCTCCTAGCTTAATTAAACAAGAAATAATGCAAATTGGGTGAATTTACAAATTTTGGAGGAATGCAATTTTTCATTGCGAGATCGAAATGGGGTGTGGATACAGTCATTGTGAAGATGATTCAAAGGAGAAGGTGATACAAGGTTCTTATTTTTTTTAATTATATTTATGTTTATTTCAGAAAGTGAGCAAAGCAGAACCTTGGAGTTTAACTGGATAAGGAAAATCTTGTTGTAGAGAAAATCCAAAATATTTGCAATTAGGGAAAAGAGTTATGATGAGAGAGGTACATTAAAAAAATGAAATCAAGCATGTATGATTACAAATATTCCATGAGGGTGTAAAATCAAAAATGTATGAGAAAATCATGGTAGATCATTGCTTGAAGGTTGAACCAAGGTAGTCTTAGTGCATGATAATATGACAATACTATTGAGAAGGAGGGACACTCCAAGAGAGACCATTATGACAGTATTATTTCAAAAGTGGTTAAATACCTTACATGAAGGTTATTGATCTTTCTTGCAGCTTGTATCTTATAAACAATCATGATGAAGGAAGAACAAAGAAGGCTTGCTAGTGTATGGAGAAAGAGTACATGCAAGCATTGAATAATATTAACACATATAAGTTCAGTGGCATAGAAGAAGTATGGGAAATTTAGTTTTTCCAATCGATTATTGTGTATGGCCAAAGTAGCAGTGATATGAATAAGGAACATGGAACAAAGAAATAAATAAAAGATGACACAAATATAATGCATAAAAGGAGGATTCAATTCCTTAACCTCCTAAAGTAAGGATAGCCAAGTAATTAATGAAGAAATATGATCCATGATTACAAAGAGGGTGATCATAAAAGATGCTAATGGATTAATTACAAACTCCATTGAATGGAACTATCATGTCCGACATAATAGAGCTTGCATGAAGTGATCTAAAGAGGTGTAGGGAAAATTCTAAAATTAAATAAAGCTTGCACACAATCAGAGATAAGAGCATGGGATGTCTTTTTGTGCATGTCCAAGTCACTTGAAGATATTAAAGAATGAAGAATATGATTCCAACAATAAAGGAGAATGGTCAAACATGGGAATATAGAGAATGCTAACAACATTTTAAAGGAACAAATGAGTAGCAAATTTAGTAAAACATAACCAGTGTGGACACTCCCAGATGGAAGCGAAGGCATACAAAGATAACATAATACCAATGATTTATATAGAATGAAAGAAGAATGGACCATGAGAAGTAGTCCATATGGATTTGGTGTGATATAAGTTGTAGTTGTATGAGTGTTGAAGAATGAAGGTAGGTAAATTTAAACTTATAATCAAAATGGTCAGGAAATGAATCAATAAATGGAACTTGAAGTGCTTAGAAATTCAGAAAAAAGAGCCAAGTTGGGCTTAGATGGAAAATTTATTACGTAAATTGAACAATAGTGCAAAGGTAAATTGAATAGAAAGGAAACTCAGTGAAGGAACAAAACTGTGGTGAAAACAGATGGGTTTGGACTTCAGCCCAAGGAAACAAAGGAATCTACATAAGGCTAGAAGTGTTTTTGTAGCAAGAAATGATGAAGATGGACAATGGGACAGCAAGAAATGAAATAGATTATATCTCTCAAATGCATATGCATTAGTAGGCATACTAATATAGGATGCATGGCGCATGTGAATATACTTGTGCATACATGTGATATTGCATATTGGTAAAAGTAGTATGATTTTACATATGCAGTGAGCAATTGATGATAACTAGTATGGTTGATGATGATTGTATGACCATAAATGGTTTAAGTATGGCTAAAGACGTTGATGGCGTGGTTGGATATGCCATGTAACCATCTGAGAAAATATTAGGATAATAAATCTACAATAAATAGGTTGGTAAAAGGATTGTGCAATTTCTTTCAAGAGACCAACTTATTAGGTAAAATCAAAGGTGTTGAGGGTAGGCATGCAAGTAATGAATTTATTTATGCAAATTTCTCAAGTGTTAAAAAAAGGGGATTGGGTAAGAATCCCTTCAACTGTATTCTAGTACCATGAATTGGTATGCATATGATGTTTGAATGCATTTAATTTAATGTTATTCCACATGAAATGATGTGGTAGAGGCAGAAAGTCTTATACCTATATGAATATTTGGACTTTAGAATGCATTAATGTGAAATTAAATAACATTATATGTGTGTGTTGGTTAAGTAAATAACCAAGGCAAATCAGAGTTTGTGAATTTGATATGGTGTTCATCCATAAATGAAAGAATGCATTGATTGTGTGTGAATTATTAGATGGTATAAACCATGTGGTTACACATACACACATGTGGGCATATGTGTTGAATGCATTATGCGAATGCATGTTAAGCCATATTTAATTGCATAATTTGTTAACAGTTGAATGATGAAATTATTGGTAATGCATAATTCTAAGATTATTCCAAGAGTTGTTATGAATACAGTGAAAGAAATGCATGAAAAAGTAGTTACATTGGATGGACTACAAGAATGCTCTATCGAGAGAACAAAGTTGTGTAAAAGAAGAATATTTCTTGGATATGGAATTAAAAGTGATCCATAACGAAGACAAATATTATTGCTCATTCCACTGAAAGATGAGTATTGTGTGTGGAACTCATGTTATTATTAGGAATTTAATTGTGGTGATAATGATTTCCAATATTAATTGATACATAAATGTATGATTCTTAATACATGTATGTTTATGTTTATGACACAAGTGGATGGTGAACCTACTTACTATGAGTCCATGATGGAAATTGAAAGTTGAAAATCCCCGGAAGAAGGCCATTGCAAGGACACGAGAACCCTAAAATTTGTGCTCTTCTTGTGAAAGAAAGCCTTGGCAAATGATGGATCGCCTGAGGGACTATTCAATCATAGAATGGGATTCCTGATATGAGGGTGAGTGAATACAAAGAAGAAGCAAATTTAATGAATATGCTATGAGTGGTTCATGATATCTTTAGATCCCTAGCCTAGATATTCCCTATCCAACCTATGCTAGAGCACTAGAAGGGAATCAGGATAAAAATCTCTAGGGACTGTTAAATTAGAGAAGGGAACCCGAGGGATTGTTAACTTAGAGAAGGGAGCCCCATTCCTTGTGCTGTGCAGGATGATGGGGGAGGAGTGATATCGATTGGGACAGTTGTAGAGGGTGTGTCAAGAGGATAAATGAGTTGAATTATTTCTAGTCCACATTATGAAAGAAAAGAAATATGCATGAAAATAAGTATTGGATAGAGATTTAATACTTATTTGATGAAATGAATATATGTTATTACCTTTTGGAATTGAAAATTTGTTACATAGAGTATGACTATTTCATGAGAATGATTATAACATGCATACTTGTTCTTAATGATTGATATAGGTACATGTGGATGTGTCGAACCTACGAAGGAAACAAAGGAAATGGACGATCATTGTTGGTGCATTGTGGATGAGTGTCCAACAAATACACCAAAGTACAAGGACCAAGAACATTGTGGAAAATATGCCTGAGGAAGCAACTTGCGAACTAAAAGATGTCGTGTAGCAACATATTGTACATGTCTAAAGACATGTTAAATTATGTCATTGTATATATAGTGATGATGATGCACCGAGGACGGTGCAAAAATTTTAGGGGAGGGTAATGTAACACCCCATTTTTTACCCCCATAATGTAGTTATGTAAATATGGATGAAATGGCTAGAAGCTAGACATGAATGGTCCACTATGACTAAGATGATGTAATTATGTACATTTTTACATTTAATATAAAAACCCACAATGACCACAAACCAAGAAGGACAAAGAAGAGATGGGGAAATATGATCCCACAAGAGAGAGAATGAGAAGGGGGTTTAAGAGGGAGATGACCCTAATGACTTATCATTTAATTCACTGTCTTTAATATTCAGTTTATCTTATTTTTATTAATCCCTCCTTATAAAAGTGCTTTAGCCATAATCCTGGTTTAGTTATCCTAATATTGGGATTAGATGGGGAAAATGTCAAATCCCATGTATGTCATTTGACTAGATCCTATCATCCTTGCATGCCACTTGCCTAGTTATCAACATCCATATAATTATTGAAAACTAGCCATTCGGAAATCATTCTTCCTTGATTGAGCCATTAGTTGTTGTCAGATATGAACCACCATAACCCATATTGTATTCTGGACCATATAGACTCGAATGGATGAGTTCCCTGGAGTCCCGGCATGGAGAGTTCTTGGTTGGCCTACATCAGAGTCCTGGAAAGGAATTGGGGTAACAAACCCAAGGGACTGATAACTCAAAGAAGAGAGATCGAGGAATTGCTAACTCGGAGAAGGGATCCCCATTCATTGGTTTGTGCAGGCTGATGGAAAAGGAGTGCTAGGAAATTGGGATAACTATAGCGAGAGAAATCGATACCTTCTTTTGGTTTAATAGCCCCAGCTTGGGGGTGTCCTGTCAAAGAAAAACATGCCTTGACAGAGCCTATGGTTGGAAGGAATGTCCTTGGTCTGCAGTAAGTCGGTTTATATTTTCAGATGAGTCTCAACCAATGTATAAAATGTGTTGTGTTTAGCTCTGATATGTGTTTGATGTAATTAGTGTTATATGGTTATTTAATTGCATGGAATTCTTGGCATTATGTGACTGCATTCATGTAGAAATCACCTGCAATATCTTTGTATATGTATATATAAGTTATGAGTGATCATTTATGTATTTAATTCCACTATAAATATTTAATCTAAACAATGGAAAAATGAAATTGAATATCATAGGTGTCTTCGGTTAATAATTTGGGTGTTCCATGGCCCCGATGGCATCGTGAGAACACTAGGTATGTGACATTACAATAGATTATATTAATTTATTTTATTATGATTTAAAAAAAAATCATCTCACTTTTCAAATTTACCAATTCCGCTTCTCTTTATCTTTTTCTCATATGGAAGATGAGATATTTATGTCAATAATCCCATAGAATTTAATGAGAAGGGATCTTACAACCTCCTTGAACATTAAGCCTTAGTCAAAAAAATTGAACCAATGAAACTATGCCTTGGGACACTCTCTCTCTCTCTCTCTCTCTCTCTCTCTCTCTCTCTCTCTCTCTCTCTCTCTCTATATATATATATATATATATATATATATATATATATATATATATAATTCAAAGAAAATAGCCGTGGCAAATCAAATTCACAAGGAGATGAAAGAGAATGGAGAGCATGGAGGAAGAATTAATAGGATATTTGGAAGAAAGAGAGGAGACAATTCTAATGTCCATTTTTATTTCAAGCTGTGGGTTGATAGAAATTTGGAGAAAGGCTAGGGCCTATGGTAATACAACAAAGGGTCTACGGGAGGTATCTCACTTACCTAGAAACTTAGGATAGTGAAATGAGGTGGAGGAAAATTCAAAAAGGTTGGGGGTGTCAATATTTTACAATGTGCAAGGTGAACGGACACATGATGACATTAAGGAGATTTGGTCTATATTAGAGACAATAGAGGTTGTCATATATTGAGTAAATTTTGAATTCCTTAAGGCGGGGGATCCTTTACTCATACTAGTGGTAGGAGTGGGAAAACCATTCTAGAACTATGTGCAATTGAAGGAAGTTCAAGAAATGGAGTTTGGTTAATGGGTGGACAAGGAAATATGTGGGAAAGGGTTTGTAGCATTAAGCTGAGATGAATAGTCAGGAGCAAGTGTCGAAATGAAGTCAAGTCATGAAATCTTATTTAATCCTAGCGATTTTAAAAGAAAAAGGAAATGAAAGTGCATTTAGAAAGAATAAGATAATCCTAGAGTTAGGTGAAGATATAAGTATGGGATACATTATAAACTTAATGGAAAACACACTAATTAGGTGTTTTATGGGGAAGGATCCCTAAAACGAATCTGTGCACCTATGAATGGAGAAAGCATAGTTTGGAATGTTATAGCATTTGCTAGAATTTCACATTCTCATTTAAAAATGGATCACTTTTGAGTGTCAGATGAGGCTGATGTGGAGAAGGTCCTAGCATGGAGGTGGTTCTAATGCCCTTCTTTTGTGTACCTAAGAAGACAGAGTCCAAGTTTTTACCCTAAAAAATAATCCATGTACTTGCAACCTATTTGGGTGAGGTCACCCAGATTACCCATGGAATTATGGTTTGAAGTAATGCTCAAGATCCTAGGTGACAAGTTATGAAAATTCATGGCTTTGGAAGAATATTCTCACTATAAGGTGGATAAGAAGGTGATAAAAAAATTGGTGGAGATTGATTTTTCAATAGGGTTTGGCATAAGAAATTGAGATAGGTTGAGGCAAGTGGAATTGTTTACAAGTATTGGAATATCGGAAATTCCCATTTGAATTCTTAAATTTTCATTCTACACGTCATGTGTGGAAAGCATGCTTGAACCCTTCTAAAAATTGGTTCTAGAAGACAAACAAAAGGAAATAGTGGAGTTTGTAAAATCTCAAGAGATTTTAACTAAAAAGAAGGAAGTCGAGGGGCATTTTATCATCATTGAGGTGTATGTAAATGAAGAATATGTTGGTTATTATACCTATTTGAATTGGTTATGCATATGATTCATATAGTTAAACACAATTATACATAAAGCAATGGCACACACAACACATCAACACAATACACAGAAATTACCCTGGAAACCCCTCTGCCTAGGGAAAACTATCAAAATAGTGATCTTACCACTCATCTATTAATCAACAGTCTTAACTAGCATTTACAATTGTGATTTACTAGACCACAAATCACATGTCACCACATCCCGCCATTTGCATAGCCATTACATCTTAGTTATAGATGCAATACATACACTAACTCATTGTACCTGAGTTAGTTACAACCAATTGCTCATAATGGAAATCCATAACTTACTAACCAATTCCAGTTATTTTGTTATAGTTGACTTCACTGGTTCAACCTTGCTTGATCACTCTTTGATATTATGGTCGTTCCATCGACTTCACATCGACCAATCGTTTGTATTCGACCAAAAAACTATTCCAATAGGTCATTCAACCAAAATTCCACTATTTACTGACTTTCGACTTTAGTCGCCTTATACCAATCGACTATCGACTTCAACTGTCAATTTCATGCAAAGAATGTAACATTCCCAACATTCTCCCACTTGTTGTTTTCTTTGCATAAACAAGAGATTAAGAACTTCAGTTCACTTAGGCAGGGCTACAAGCCCATTGATTCCCTACATTAGGAAAGCATCTCGGTACTCATAAAATTGGTCAATGATTCTACAACATTCTTCATAGTGTCTACCTTCTCCAGCAACACCTTTTGGTTCCCCACCATTTCTCTCACAAAATAGTATTGTACATCAATGTGCTTCATCTTTGAATTATATGTTGGGTTATTTTCCAAGAAGATTGCACTTTGAGTATTACAATCCAGCCTAACAACACGCTAACCAAACAAACCTATGAACACAATTTATGCAACCAAAAATCACCCTTACATGCATGAGTAGATGCCATTTATTCATCCTCAATATTAACCAATAGTGTAACGAGCGACTATCTCCTACTCATCCAACTGAATACTCCACCAAATAGCTCAAAAACATATCCACTGGTCAATCATTTGCGGTAGCGATATCCAACTCAGTCGGAGTCGAAAAGACCGTGTACATTTATCTCCTTGTTTTTCTCAGGTTTCCCTTGATATCATATGTTAAATTTTGAGCATTAATTCACAATACTCTAGGATCTTTACTGAGAGAATAACATGTACAGTATATCAATGCATATCAATCATAACAAGCATGTCAATCATCATAAGAATCAAAAGCATGAGAGACAAGAGACACAGAGTTTCTGTGGGGAAAACCCTAAGGTGAAAAACCCCACAACTTCCTCAGAGATAGAGAGAGCAATGGCTCAACCAAAGTACAACCAAAATACACAGACATAGTCTCCTAGTAGCAGATGATCCTCCTCCTCACTAGTGCGCCAATTTCTGAGTGAGAGAAGTGTGAGTTTCCGAATGATCCAAATAGAGATATCCCGATCTCTATTTATACTTAACATGTTTTCCCAATATCCTTATGGGGCCGACTTGTCTAGTTAGGTACATCAATTACATATTACATAAAATAGGGCCAACCCCACACATGGTGGTCTAATAACCCATCGGCAAGTTGACATACCTGCGACACTTGTCAATACACAAGACGACACTTCCTTATAGAGGAATAACAAATCTCTTATAAGGGTACAATAAATATATATGAAATACATTCCGAAGTTACATATACATCAACATCATATTGCATAATCTTTTGTGCAACGTAGGTACCTGAATACTCTCTTGATTACAGTCTAGTTCTCTTTTCCAAGTGTTGACATATACATACTCAATACTCCCATTGTATGGGAATTATCTAGTCGATTACAAACCATAGCATACATTAGAATACCTACAGAAATGGCATAGGCACATGTGGCATGTACTCTATTTATTCATGTGTCTTAGGACACTATTCAATAGATAACTTAACTCCCATAGGAATAGGAACATTGATCGGTTTTCACTCCTGCATGTTGAAACATTTTAGAATTGTCTCAACATATTTACTTTGATTCAACTAGACCCTTCTACCTACTCGATCTCTCTTTATTTTCATTCCAAGAATGAAATTTGTTGCACATAGATCCTTCATAATGAACTTGGAGGCAACTGCAATTTACCTCCTTAATCAGATCCATGTTATTTCCGACCAACAACATATCATCGACATACAAAAATCCATATACAAACTTATCACCTACTTTATTTCCATACACACATTTATCAACCTAACTTCTTACAAACCCCAGCTGCTGGATATACATATCAAAATTATGGTACCACGTCTTGGGTGATTGCTTTAGACTGTATACAAACTTCTTGAGCTTACAAAACAACTCATTTTCTCCTTCCACCATAAAAAATTCAGGTTGCTTCATATATATTTCTTCTTCAAGGTCACCATGAAAAAATTTTATCTGTACATCCATCTATTCTATATCAAGATAAAATGTTGTATCTAAAGACATTAGTACCCTAATGAAATTTAACTTAGCAACATGAGAGAAAATCTCACCAAAGTCGACTCCCTCAACTTGGAAATACCTTTTCACTACCAGTCGAGCCTTGAAATTCTCGACTTGTCCTCCTGCATTAAAATTTTTCTTGAACACCCACTTACTTCCGATGGTTTTCCTTCCATTTGGTAATGCGACTAGATTCCATGTTTCTTTCTTTCTCAAGGTTTCCATTTCTTCCTCTGTGTCCCTTTTCCAAAGTTTACCCTCTATTGATTTGATCACTTCCTTTACTAACATGGGATCATCTTCTATGGAAGATAACACAAAATCATAGTGAAATTAAGGTGTACTATACCTTTTCGATAGTTTCCTTGCTCAACCAGACCTCCTGATGACCAAAATATGTTGTTCCACCTCTTCGTCAGATTCAGTTGACTCTCCTAAATCCAAATTTTTTTCATTCATTTCAAACTCTTGCTTCTTTGGTTCCTTTTCTCTTTTAACCTCATCATACCTAGAAGTACCTTCAACTTCTCTAAAGATCACATCTCTACTATAAATTACCTTCCTTATGATCGGATTCCACATCTTATACCCTTTCACTCCATCCTTGTACCCGATGAAAATATGATTCTCTGAATTGCTGTCAAATTTTCTTCTTTTATCCTTTAGGATATACACAAAGGTATCACACCCAAAAAATATGAGATGTGTAAGAGAGGAATTTTTACCATTCCATGCCTCTATGGAGTCTTCTAGACCATATATGTTGACAATGACCTATGCACCAAGTAACATGTCATGTCAACTACCTTTGCCCAAAATTCTTATGCAGTACCTACACCACCAAGCATGCTCCTCGTTTTCTCCATCAACGTTCTATTCATTCTTTCAGCAACTCGATTCTGTTGAGGCATGTATGGAGTTTTGTTTTGTTGAGATATATTTTGCTTTCTATAGAACTGGTCGAATTCCTTCCCACAAAATTCTCCTCCATTACAGTTCTCAACACCTTGATCATTTTACCATTTTGGTTTTCTACAAGAGCCTTGAACTCTTGAAACTTCTCAAAGACCTCATATTTATTCCTCGGAAAACACAACCATGTCATTTTGGATAAATCATCTATGAAAGAGACATAATACTGTGATCCTCCTAGTGAAGGGACTGACATTGGTCCAAACACATTACTATGTATTAAATCCAGTACTTCCTTATCCCTAGCAGCACGAGATGAGAAACTTACACAAATTTGTTTTCCATATATGCAATGTTCAAAGAAGTTGAATTCTTTATAATAGTTGGGGAGATATAATATTGGATTCAGGAAATACTACATTAGAACCTATGTCAATGTGTATTCTTCCCAATAGCTTGTACACGGTTCCAGTCTGAACTCCTCTCATTAGTACCATCACTCCTCACACCATCTTGCACGTATATTTATCAAATACAGACTGCACTCCTACATTCCCCATGTTACTAACCGATATTATGTTTTGAGCCAAACCTGGATATGAAACACTCCTGGAAGTGTTCCTAATATTCCATCTTTTAGTATCAGTCCAACTTTATCTTGTCTGACTATACTAGTTGGTTAATCATCTCCCCAAAAGGAAATCATCACCATCAAAATTATCATATTCACATAACCATTCTCTACGAGGTGTCATATGATATGACACACCAGATTCGATTATCCAAGATTCACGATCTGACTATGTATTTGAGGTGGCTAAATACACATCACCTTTCTCTTCTTGTGAAGACTTACCTTCATTCGATTGTGCTTCCTTAGATCCTTTGTTTTTATCGACTTCTATTGACTTACATTTTTGCCTATAATTCCCGACTTTATCGCATTTCCAACATGTTTTCATCGTCGGACCAAGATATTTAGATCTAGTCTTAGATCTGCATCTCGACTTCGATCTTCTACCAGATATTTTTCCTTTTTCTCTATCTACCAATCGACCTCTTACCATCAAGGTGTTGTGAGTCAAACCTTCCATATTCTTTCATCTCATTTCTTCTATTAACATAGATGTAGCCACATCATCGATATTCAATGTGGTATTATTGCTTCCAATAGCCATGACTAGGGTATCCCATGAATATGGAAAAGAACACAATAGACTGATGCATTTTTCCTCGTCGGTGATTTTAATATCCACAAACAACAACTAACTAATCATAGTTTTGAATGCATTCAAGTGCTCTGTAATCGAGTCACCTTCACTCATCCTCAGAAGATATAACTTCTTCCAAAGAAACAACTTGTTAATCAGATATTTCAACTAGTACAAGCTCCCCAAATTTTGCCATAGATTTTTTGTAGTGTCTTCTTCTGAGACAATTAGCAGTACATAATCTACTAAACAAAGCCGGATTATATTATTTTCCTTCCTGTCAATTTTCTACCAATGTTCCTTCAACACACCAATCAGATTCAATCTTTGGTCGACTGCAACGCATTGTTTTCGATCCACAAGGAGATCCTCCATTTTAAGCTTCCAAATCTCAAATTTTTTGCCATTAAACTTTTCAATTTCTATCCTTGATGTGTTATCCATTCTAAATATAAATCAATTTTTCCAGAAACACCCACTGAAACACGTATTCACCAGATCCAGGACCAATCCAAACCCTTAGCAACAAAGGATTACCCTTGTAGCCAAATATAGCTATGATACCAACCGTTGGGTTATTATACCTATTTATAGTGGTTATGCATATGATTCATATAGTTAAACACAATTATACATAAAGAAATGGAACACACAACACATCAACAAAATACATAGAAATTACCATGGAAATTCCTCTACTGGGGGAAAACCAACAAACCAATGAGGTTACCACTCATTTATTAATCAACACTCTTAACCAGTGTTTACAACCATGATTTACTAGACTACAAATCACACTTCATCACATCCTGCCATTTTCATAGACATCGCATCTTAGTTATAGATGTAATACATATACTAACTTCCTAACCACTTTTAGTTATTATGTTACAATCAACTTGATTGGTTCAACCTTGGTCGATATCCCATTTATATTTTGGTCATTTCGACTAATTCCCATTGACCAGTCATTTGTCTTCAGCCAAACAACTATTTCAGTCAACCATTCGACCAAACTTCCATTATCTGCTAATTTCAGAATCCAACCGACTTATACTAGTCGACCATCGACTTCGACCTTTGATTTCATGCAATGAATATAACATTCCCGACAGAATAACATAAGGAAAATTATCCAAGGGTTGAAATAATTAGGACAATTGGAAGATAGGCATTGAGGATTTTCTCGTTGGAAAAATAGAAGACATATTAGGGCCTATAGTAGTTTCAATAAACTCGCCAAAAAAAGGAAATTATCCTTCTCCCAATTCTCTATCATATATAAAGAAAAATCCTCCAAATGAAATTTGGTTGATGAATTCTCATTCCTACAACTCCCCTTTAGTTAATGAATTGGGTGATACAAAGAAAAAATAGTTCCTTGGTACAATCCTTCTTGGTCAGATGTTATTTCCAAGGATTCTATCCAAGTAGAAAAGGGGATACTAAACTCTAAGAATATTTGAGACCTCCCTAGTTAGTGGTACATCTCCTAAAGTAGAAGGAAGTAAAGTATTTAGATACAAACTTAGACCTAGAACGGATTCCTTTTAGAAATAAGAGATAGTAATATCAGGAGGAATAGCCATAGAACCTATCAATCTTCAATAGTTGGTAGAAAAGCATGTTTCTTTGTAGCACAAAAGCAAGTCATAAAAGAATTAAAAGAAGGAAAACAAACGACCATTAAAGGAACCCTTAAATCAAGGAGTGCCTCTAACAAGGTTAACCCATGATAGTAATTTCCTTAAAAATGTAGGGGTGCCCATAAAAATGTATCCCTTAAAAGGTTCCTTAAGAAATACAATATAGATGTAATAATAAGTGGAGAAACAATATGGGACAGATCCAAAGCAGAAGCTATTATGTCTTCTTGTTTAAAAGAACGGTCCTCCAGTTTTGTAGTTTTCAAATGGAAGATCATGAATCATTATGACAATTTGGAAGGATTCAATGGAATTCATAAACTCTTCTTTTTAAATCTTAGTATCTTGATTGATCTCAAATCAAAATAAATAGGAAAAGTTTTTCCTTTAATAAATCTATATGTCCCTATGGAGATGGGAAGATATTTTGTGGATAATTTCATAATTTCGTTTGGTATGAGTAGGAATAATAATGTCATCATGGAGGGGGGGGCATCTAAATTTGACATTCAAGAAAGGAGAAATATGGGGGGATAGAGCTATGCAAGTTTCATTGGAAAAATAATGTTAAGAAATGTTTGAGGATCTAGGGCCTTGTGATATGGAACCATCAATGTTCGTTTCGACATGGATATATTTGATCTATAAACTATCATGGATATTCCATTGGAACAATTTCTCACAACATATCTAACAATATTCTAAAAATATCTTATTAAATAGTGTATTATTTTAGATCTTCAAATTTAATTGTTACTATCTTAATGCATGAAATATTGAATAATCCTATGCAAGAAAATAACACACCATCCACACAATGAACACAAGATGCACCCTAGGGAAACCCAATATTGGAAAAACCTAGCTAGAATATGAGGCCTGTGCTCTTGCTCTTTTCTTCTCAGTTATAAAATGCAAGTACAAATAAATTCCACTCATGATGGAGTTTCCATGGACATTGTGGTTTGAATGGTTGTTATATGATCTTCTACTTCCTCATATATGCTTCAAAACCCCACTCATAGATGCTCTACTGAACTATGGAATAATAAATAATACAATAATAAAGGCACCCCTTATTTTTCTAGAGGCCCAATATTTAACATAACCTAATTTTTTTTGTGAAAATTTGAGCACAATCTGGATCTAGTTCACGGAAAAATCCTCACAATGAATTTACAAGCAAGAATGCATAGAAGAAAGAAAATTTGAGCAGAATCACATGAGAAAGAAAACTCAATTGATTAAAAAATCCATCATGATATTATTGAACAATAAGGGTACAATAAATAATACATCTCAAGAGAGAAAATCGAATGCACTAAAGGCAATTCGAAAAGATCACAAAATGCAGGCTTACTAAAAGCAAAAAACCCCCAATAGTGAACACATCACTTTCCAATGTTGATGTATATGTAACTTCGGAATGTATTTCATATATGTATATTGTACTCCTATATAGATGGTATTATTCCTCTATACGGATGTGTTTGTATTCCTGTAGAGATGTTATTATTCCTCTATACATAAGTGTCGTCATTTATATTGTAAGTGTCGTAACTTATAATTGATGGGTTATTAGACCACCTTGTTGGGGTTGGCCCTGTATAAGTCATGTGGGTCAAAGGGTTATTAGACCACCCTATTGGGGGTCGGCCATGTGGGTCGAAGGGTTATTAGACCACCCTATTGGGTGTCGTCCCAATCAAATTTTTGTTATGTGGTTAAGTTGAGGCCGACCTAGTAAAGGTTATTAGGCAAGTCAAGTCAAGTATAAATAGAGTGTAGGAGGCACTCTATTTCATCATTCTATTCTCTCACACACTTTTTGGAGAGTGCCGCACTTGTGGAGGAGGAGAATCTACTGCTAGGAGATGTCTATCTCTTATGCTTGGGTTGTATCATTGCTCTATCTATCTCTGAGGAAGTTATTGGGGTTTTTTCACCTTTATGGTTTTCCCCAAGTAAACTCTGTGTCTCTTGTGTGCTTGCATTATTGTGTCCATGATTGATATGCTGTAGATATGTTGTACATCTTGTTCTCTCAATTAAGATCCTAGATCAGATTGAAGTAAATTCTGAAAAACTAACATTGTATCAGAGCTAGCCTGAAAGAAGGCATGGTATGGCATGTATGACACTTGTTGCACTTGCGATGCTAGGGCTTGATATAGAAAAAACCAGTCATCGTAGAACTTTCGCTATAAATCCATTTGGCAATGTTTTCGGATCTGAAAGTTTTACAGGTCGAAGATCAGATCCCCATGTACCTTGTGTCCAAAGGGAAACTTCTAATTTGTTGTACTTTGTGTTTTATGATCTGTACAATCTAGGGTTTCTGCCTCTTCCAGATCTGAGTCATAAACAGGTGACCTAGGAAAAAAGGTCATAACTTCGGCTAGGAAGCTCCAAATGAAATTTCATAAAAATTGACAGGTAGTGCATGGACTGTACTTTCTTAGTTAAATTTTTCAGAGGTCGAAATTGAACCAGTGACATGTGGCACACCGTACAAGTTCGCTCTCATGTTTTATCCCATAAACAGGTTATGTTGCGAAACGTTTCATAACTCTCTCTCAGAGAATCCAATTGAGGTCAGATCTGTGGGTTTGGAAAGATGATAGGTTTGGCTACCATAGGTAGAATCTTCAGATCATTTGTATTAGAAAGTTAGGAGTTACACTAGAAACAATCAGGTGCATATTTTTGTCAAAACATAATTATTTTTTAGCACCTTCATTCATGGCTTCAGGAATTTAGGGTTTCAGAGAAAGTTGGAATTTTTCTAATCGGAGACCACAGCTGGATGATACTCATCAAAATAGAAATTTAGAGACCAAGATCATATTTTTTGGTTGGGAAGAAGGACGGGCTTGATCAAATCCCAGTTCGGGACTTTGATCGGAAAAATGGAAAATTAGGGCTTCTGCAAAAGTTGGAATTTTGGAAATCTGTGATCACGGCTGGAAGCTCCTCTGAAAAACAGAAGCTTAGAGATTTGAATCAAACTTTTTGGTTGGGTGAAGCTCCGGGAAACTCAAACCCTAATTCAGGGTCCTCCCTGGTGAATTCAGAAATCTAAAAGGGAATTTTGAGGGGTGAAACTTTGCAGTTTTCAAATTCTGAGTATACCAACTTGACCAGCTCAGAAAGGAGCATCTTTCTATCCTTTCAAAAGTTTGAAATTCAAAGTTTGAATTTTTAGGGTTTCTCTGACAAACCCTAATCCAGCTCCAGATCCATTTCCTGCAAAGCAAGTGCATTGGGTTAATCCTAGAAGAGAATGGATTGGTCACCTGCATAAGTGAAGAAGTTCCTGTTTCAGAGGGAGATGAGGCTAAGGCCTTTCATAAGAAGATTACAAGCAATTTCGACAGGTATGACTTATCCAGGTATGTTTCGAGATTTGTTCATGATTAAGTTTAGGTATGTTTGTCTTCATATTATTACGGTTAGTACAATCTTGATTAAATTTAGACTTGTTGTATCACCTTAATAAAATTATGAATGCATGATAGAATATATTCATTGATTAGGGTGTTGACACTTATGATAGTACTAATGCATTATGGTGTTGTATGAGGTTTATGTTGTCCGCTAACATGAAAGGTACACCAAGAAAGACAAATCATGTTCTAGTTCAAGAACATATGATCATGGTGACATGAAGACAAATATTCATCCATTGCCATGGATCACTTAGAAGATCTATTTACGAGGTATGCATAACTTGGTTCTATAATGGTTAACTTATGAGATATGCAGGTTACTAGCACAAGTCATTGAAGAGAACAAGAAGATATCATGTGGGTATGTTAGACATAACTAGCTAACATACTAATCCAGGTATGTTTTTCCTATATCAAGTTAGAATCCTACCTTGTGATAGGATCTTTTATATAAGTATACCTGGCATGATTGATAATGATTATTCATAGGTTTGAATAATCATGGTTGTATGCATATTATGTTTCTTACCTTAATTGATGATATGACTAACCAAAAGAGTCATAAAAGTATAGGTTTGAGTAATCACAGGTTTAGGCATATTATGTTTCTTACTTTAATTTATGATATGACTAACCATAAGAGTCCTTGAATACTAATTCTTATTATTTCTGTTTGAAATGATCATGACTATACATGCTAAAGATTATTGTGTTTTGATAGTATTGAGAATATACTAATAAATGTATGATTATGTATGAGATCTCGAGGATATCACAATAATGATACTTGTAATCATGCATAGTGATCGAGGATGGATATAAGTTCAAGGAAAGGTAATCCAAGAAGCAAAGATCAAGAGGGAGCACACTCTAGTAGTTTCTGCAAGGATGCAGATATTCAGAGGGAGTCGACCACTTCTCACAATCCACATCAGGATGGAGTTGCAAAGATTCAGAGGGAGTCCACCCAACAACCAAACAAAGATAAGTATTTGAATTGTCATTTCTTACATATTTGTTTGTTTAAATAATGTTGTTCAATGATGTATATGCTTATGTTCCTAGACTTAGGTTGTGTATTATGCATATTAGAATAATTGCATTAATGAACAGTATACTACTAATATGCATGTGATGGGTAAGTGGCCTATGGCACTGTACAACATTCCATTGCTACTTATATAGAACGAAACCTCTTTGCTGACATGTTGGGAGTTGTGCACACTCTTAACAATGTTCTGGTAGAGATTGGAAGGCATCTAAAAAGTTACGGGATATGGATAAATGTTGTATTGAAGCATTGGCTAAATAATTCCATGACTGTATGACATACTTCTTTATGTGTAAGAAATTGTTCTAAAAACTATGAGATGTTTCTAATCATGCAATTTAACTTGTTTTGTAGGAAATATCGTATACCATCACCTACAAAAGAAGGAATACAACATTTGTTCCAGCAACAAAGATATATATTGAAGATATTGAAGTTCCCGGGATGGGATGAAGTAATGGAAGAATGCCATGATCAGTCGATCATGAAAAATGATGTTTGGGATGCAGTCCCAAGACCTGAAGGGAAGTCTGCTGTGACTTCCAAATGGATCTATAAGATCAAGCATGCTGCAGATGGTAGCATGGAGAAAGACAAAACGAGTGATGAAATGGAAGATACACCAAATGGATGTCAAGACAGCCTTCTTGAATGGTGTAGTCGAAGACGAAGTGTATGTGGAGCAGCCACTTGGTTTTGAAACACATGACAAGAAGTCATATGTGTGCAGGTTAAAGAATTCCTTATATGGCTTGAAGCAAGCTCCTAGGACTTGGGGATGATGCACTATTTTTTAGGTATGGAGGTGTGGCAGAGTGCAGATGGAATATTCCTTGGACAAGGGAAGTATGTAGTGGAGATCCTGAAGAGGTTCGGGATCATGGACTGCAAGTCCATGGCCACACCTATGGCATCGAACCTGAAGCTTATGTGTGATGCTTCATCTGATCCGGTTGATGTCACTGTGTATCGTCAGATGATTGGGTCCTTGATGTACCTGACAAACACGAGACCAATTATTTGCTTTGCGGTGAACACATTGAGCTAGTTCCTAACAAATCCCAGAGTTGTTCACCTGGTTGCTTTAAATCATATTCTGAGGTACCTGAAGGGTACGGTTGACTATGGGCTCAAGTATGATGCGAATCAAAAGTTTAACCTGCAGGGTTATGTTGAGTCAGATTGGGCAGGCAGTGCTGCAGATAGGAAGAGCACTTCTGGGTGCTTCTTTAGTATGGGATCAGGTGTGATCTCTTAGTTTAGCAGGAAGCACTCATGTGTAGCACTGAGTACAGCTGACGCAAAGTATGTTGCAGCTTGTTCGGCTAGTTGTGAGGCAGTATGGCTTAGGAAGCTACTGTCTGAGTTATTTGATCTCTCATTGGAGGCTACTGGTATCTTTTGTGACAACCAGAGTTGTGTGAAGCTGTCTGAGAACCCGGTGTTCCACGACAGGTCGAAACACATAGAGATAAAATATCACTATATCAGGGATATGGTGCAGAGAGGAGCAGTGAAGCGTTTGTATGTTGCAACGGATGAGCATATTGCAGATGTGCTGACGAAGCTACTAGCCAAAGTGAAGTTCGAGTACTTCAAAGAGAGGCTTGGTGTTCTTCAGATCGATGACACTTCGAGGAAGAAGTGATGGAGACATTTGCTGAATCCATTCCAATCATGCTAGAAGGAGGATCCTTCACATGGCTGTGGATGTAAGCGCTGGATGATGAGCATCAGGACGATGCTCCAATTATTGCTCTGTATATGTATATGCATCATGTTGGATGCTTGATATGATTAGTTGGATCATTTATGTATGTATGCATCATGTTGGATGTTGGATGTTGGATATGATCAGTTGGATCATTTATGTATGTATGCATCATGTTGGATGCTGGATATGATCAATTGGATCATGTGTATCTATTTGTATATGTATCAGGTGGATACATTGTATGATCAGGTAGATCATGTATCATGATATGTATCAGGAAGATACTGTGTATGCACCAGATGGATGCATTGTATGATCAAGATGATCATGGATGATGAGCTTCAAGATGTTGCTCCAGATGACATGCATCAGGACGATGCAGTGATGATGATCAGGATGATGTATGGTGAGTATCAGGTTGATACTTTGTGTCCGTGGACAGGTTGTGCAGATAAGCATATAATAGCACCCTGGGAGGTTTGCAGATTCTCTTGCTAGGTTTTTCCACTGGAATATAATAGCTCCCTGGGAGATCTAGCAAATGCTCTTTCGAGGTTTTGCTTTGGGAGTACATATAATAGCGCCCTGGGAGGTTTGCAGATTCTCTTGCTAGGTTTTTCTGCTGGCATATAATAGCTCCGTGGGAGATCTGGCAAACACTCTTTTGAGGTTTTGTCCTATGGCATGTAAGTAGACCTGGGAGATCTAGATAGAATGAAAAAGGCCTCAGATGCTCTTTTGAGGCATTTCCATGACCACATGTAATAAGTCCTGGAGATCTGGACAGGATGAAAAAGGCCTCAAATGCTCTTTAGGGTTCTTGCTTGACAAGACACTCTTTTAAGGTTTTGTGGTGGGGGTCACATGTAATAAGTCCTGGAGATCTGGATAGGATGAAAAAGGCCTCAGATTCTCTTTAGGGTTCTTGCTAGTCAAGAGACTCTTTTAAGGTTTTGTGACAGTCACATGTAATAACTCCCTGGGAGATCGGATAGGTTGGGCTGTGTGCCCGTAATCAGTCCTGGGATGCTCTTGCGAGGTTTTGTGACGCACGTAATAAGTCCTGAGGATTCCATAGTATGGCCAGTGATGATGAAGACCTGCAGATGGTGGGCCTACATCCAGTATGAAAAAGGACTGGCTCTGTAGAACTTCCTATGACAAGTAGATTCAGAGATTGATTGAGATAGGAGTAGTAGTGATGATGACGATGACTCGATGACAATTATCCAATGATGATGATCCAGAGAAGAAGACTTGTGCTAGAAGACCTATGTCGAGAAATACCTTCCTAGTTAAGAGGGAGTGTTTATGTATATGTAACTTCAGAATGTATTTCATATATGTATATTGTACTCCTATAGAGATGGTATTATTCTTCTATACGGATGTGTTTGTATTCCTATAGAGATGTTATTATTCCTCTATACGGAAGTGTCATCATTTATATTGTAAGTGTCGTAACTTATACTTGATGGGTTATTAGACCACCTTGTTGGGGTCGGCCCTGTATAAGTCATGTGGGTCAAATGGTTATTAGACCACCCTATTGGGGGTCAGCCATGTGGGTCAAAGGGTTATTAGACCAACCTATTGGGTGTCAGCCCAGTCAGCTTTGTGTTATGTGGTTAAGTTGAGGCCGTCCTAGTAAAGGTTATTAGGCAAGTCAAGTCAAGTATAAATAGAGTGCGGGAGGCACTCTATTTCATCATTCTATTCTCTCACACACTCTTTGGAGAGTGGCACACTTGTTGAGGAGGAGAAGTTGCTTCTAGGAGATGTCTATCTCTTATGCTTGGGTTGTATCATTGCTCTATCTATCTCTAAGGAAGTTATTGGGGTTTTTTTCACCTTTATGGTTTTCCCCAAGTAAACTCTGTGTCTCTTGTGTGCTTGCATTATTGTGTCCATGATTGATATGATGTAGATATGATGTACATGTTGTTCTCTCAGTTAAGATCCTAGATCAGATTGAAGTAAATTCTGAAAAACTAACATCAAAAAGATCACAAAATGTAGGCTTACTAAAAGCAAAAAACCCCCAATAGTGGACACATCACTTTCTAACTCAGTCAAGGACCTCACGAATTAGATAAATCACATATGGAAGCTAATGAATGATGAAAAATTAGTAAGATGATGTATTTTGGAGAGAAAAATATGGAGGATGTGTTGGCTAAAAACTAGACAGCTTGTCAAGTCCATAAAGTCACCTAGCTTTATCCTTATCCACTGAAAAGCAGAAAAAGTAGGACAAATCTGTGTTAAAGCAGGAAAGCAATCTTACCATTCTAGATTGTCATAAAAAGCAGACAGAATCTACCAAAATATATATGATGGATAACTTGTGGACAATGATGACAAGTGTGATCCTAAAAAGGCAATATGTGGCCAACTACCTAGTCAAACACCTAGGAAAGTATAAAAAATGAATAATACTTTATATCCTAAGTCTAGATGGGTTTTTAATATTATAACACCCCCCTTAAGCCTGATTGTATGTGAGTAAAATCATAAATATAGGGCCCAGCAACTAGGCTTAGTCACCCCTTTTACATAATTTTGTCCACAAAACAAGGAAAGAAGGAAAACCTCATGGGACAAAAAAACTCCCCTAAAAAATTGGTCATGTGCACACCAAAACTTAATGATTCTCCAAAATCAAGTAGGTGTCGATTTGATCATATGTTTGGAGGTATCTTCCTCTTGGGAAGAAGTGGATCATGCTCCAAAAACATGTGCTTGAATTCTCCATCAGTGGATGCAAGCGAACCTAGAAGCTCTTTGAACCAAACTTGGTAAGAACAAATCCATAGATATACAGACCATTTTGGAACTTGAATTTCGAACCACATGAGGCAGGATCAGCTCCAATCATATCTGATTAATCTTGAAAATTGAACTTTTGATCAGTGGAAGTTAAATCAGCTCCAAGATTTGATATATGATTCCTTGATATCTCCTTTGAACCAACATGGGTGAGATCAGAACCAAATGAAACATGATGAGATTGAGAATCAGTCTCAAGTAAAAGGTGGTGTCCTCCATATTCAATGAAACTCTAAGAACCAGTTCTAGCAATCAGGAATAAGTACATAGGAAGCATGTAATCAAGGAGGGTGAATGCATCACTTCCAAATTATGGTCTATCTTCCAAAATCTTCAATAGATCACCATTTTTCACACTAGTAGACTCATGTGAAAGAGAGGAAACGAATTACTCTTCATCTTCTAGAGCATGAATTGGATGATCTTTCTCAGAAATCAAAGTAGAAGACTCATAGGAGAACATGAGAGAGAGATGGAATTCTTCATCTTCAACAAATGTATGTATTAAATAAATTTATGCAATTTCTTCTTCTTTTATTTGAATAAATTATTTAGAGAGAGTTGATGCCAAGAAATTGGGAGGGATAAACAATGAGGACATGTACATAGGCTCACTCCATGCACCAATCTTCTGCTTATCTAGAGACCTGTCCAAGTTGGACCATAGCTCAAAAGGATATTCTGAGAACCAATGAGGTAGTGCATATATGAATACATTGCCAAACACATAAATCTGAATGCTATGTCATAGTCATTCATCCATTCATTCTTCTCTTCAAAGGACTTTGGCTCACTCACAGCACTAATAGACACATCATAGAGACATTGTCTCTTCATAGATGCAACCATCTTTGGATTCCACTCAACATTATTGAATGGAGTAAGAGAAGGAACTGATTTCGAATTCATGAAGTTGTACCAGCACAAAATACCTGCAAAAAACAATCAAGAGGAAAACACTGTAAGCTTAATCATGCTCTAAGAGAAGGAACTGTTTTCGAATCCATGAAGTTGTACCGGCACAAAATACCTGCAAAAAAAAATCAGGAGGAAAACTCTATAAGCTTAATCATGCTTTCATACCATGTGAAAATTTGAGCACAATCTGGATCTAGTTCACAAAAAAATCCTCACAATGAATTTACAAGCAAGAATGCATAGAAGAGAGAAAATTTGAGTAGAATCACATGAGAAAGAGAACTCAATTGAGTAAAAATCCATCATGATATCATTGAACAATAAGAGTACAATAAATAATACATCTCAAAATATAAAATCAAATGCACTAAAGGCAATTTGGAAAGCTCACAAAAGGTAGGCTTACTGAAAGCAAAAAAACCCCAATAGTGGCAACATCACTTTCCAACTTAGTCAAGGACCTCAGGAATTAGCTAAATCAGATATGGCAGGTAATGAGTGATGAAAAAGTAGTAAGATGATGGATTTTGGAGAGAAAAATATGGAGGATGTGTTGGCCAAGAACTAGACAACTTGCCAAGTCCATAAAGGAACCTAACTTTATCCTTATCTACTGAAAAGCAGAAAAAGTAGGACAAATCTGTGTAAAAGTAGGAAAGCGCTCGTACCATTCAGGGCTTTCATAAAAATAAAATAGAATCTACAAGAATATATCAGAGATCGCACTTTGGATAATGATGACAAGCGTGAGCCTAAAAAGGCAATATGTGGCCAACTACCTAGTCAAACACCTAAGAAAGTATCAAAAATGAATAATACTTTATATCCTAAGTCTCTATGGGTTTTTAATATTCTAACATGTTTAGGGTTAGGGTTAGGTTTTTTGTATGCCTTAATCCCCAATTAATGTTTTGGTTTTGGACCCTTTAGAATATTGTTTAAATTTGTTGGTGTTAATTAAGGCCTTTTAATAAAGCCAAACCAACATGCACATTAATTATCAATCCAGAATCGTAAAACTTTCAAGGCTACATGCACAATATATGCAGATACAAATTCTTCCCAAGTGATGTAAAAATATCTAGATGCGGACACAATTAATGAGACAAGGTAGCACACAATCCATTAATACTAAGAAATATTCCTTTAAGATATAACAGAAATTCAATTCTATCCCACTCTACTGAAAGAGAAATCAACACACCAATTCTTAAATTAATCAGTTCATGAACCTACTCTACTGAAGTACATCTGTAAAACTACCTATCCTACAGTAATCCACACAATTCAATAAAAACTTCAATGAATCCAAAACAACTTCTATTTCAAAATAGAACTATGGTGCGTTAAAAGAAAACCCAACTTCTTATCTTGCAAGTAACAGAACTATCAAGGAAAAAGTAACAGCTCAGACTAGATCCAGATCATAAAACCATGAAACACTAATTCATTCATATTAAGAATTACTTTGTTCAAGCAATCATATACGCAGATCGAGTAACAACAATCCAACAATTAACTAATTCCAAAATCTTGTCACAACACTCACAAATAAATTATACAGTCAGCAAAAGTTAATGAAACACACTGCAATCTTACTAATTATGAAATCTACACATTATAACAAGCAGCTCCTTGTCAGTGAAGGAGGTCCTTCCTCCTCTAACCAGAGATGCAACACACAATCAAAAGATCAAAAGATCATTTTATTAAAAATAAAGGATTGATACAAGTTACAACAGTATGTAAATCAATACTCTTTTCTCCCCAAGTCTCAACTTGCTCTCTTGCTATCCCCGTAATAGAAAAACACATTCCCTTTTATATTCTCTTTGAGTATCAACTCTCCTACTTGGAATAGTTGAACTCCTTGAGAATCAGAGATTCTCAAGGCTCTTCATTCAACTCTATATTCTATATCTATTACTTGCTTTTAGTTACTGTTACAAATTTTGTTTACAGGAAATATACAAGATAACGATCCATCCAAAAATAACTTTGAGGGTTGATACTCCTGAATCCTTAGGTAACAAATCGTTTCCCTTCTGGCACTTCTGACTATTCGAACTTAAGCATCAGTCAAAGACCAAATGCTTAAGTGCCAAAAAATAGCAACCAAATCATGATATGAGTAACACCGGCATATTTTGTACCAATGAAGAAGTAACAACACCCTATGTTCAATCCACGATCATGATGCCTTTATCATGTTTGCACAAGATCCTGAATAATACTATTAGTAAGCTAAACCCAAGCACAAAACCACCTTAAATGTTTAAATTATAACTTAAAGCAACATGATATTCAAAGAAGTTGTACATGTGGTCTAGCACTTGAATTAAGGATAAAATTATATAAAAAATGAACTGGGACTAGCTCAAATGTATTTAAAATAGGGTAAATGAGTGGTAAAAAATGTGACATTTTACAGGCCCAACATCTCCCCCCCAACTTATCCAAATGCATGTCCTCGTGCATTGAGGTCTTTGTTGTCCCTTGCATGAGATGCACGTAAAGATCTAAGTTGAAATGCACCATGTTTCTTTTCCTGAGCAAATATGAACCCTGCTACAAGCATCAACTCTACTCCCCACAACTGTTATGAAGGAACGTCATACACAGGTCTATACTAATCTGTAGGTAATCATATCAGGGGAAAATGAAACTTCAACCCAATCCATTCTGACCCCTTTTGTTGGATGCACTCAATGTATTTATTCAATCTGTCTATTGCCTCTTAAAGTTGGGAAACCCAAATGGTTCCCTGATTCTCACTTCCCTTGAGGAAAACTACCACCTTCTTAAATAGATTCTCAGAGCATCTGAAGAAATATCATTAACACACTGCACACAATGAGACAATATATGTCCCTGAATAGAGACAGCCGTTTGAGCTGCAGCAGGGGATATCTAGAATGGAATATGGGTTCTAATACACATTTTTTCATTAAAAGATTATGCCCTAGTGGTTAACTCACATGTGGCTTGATTCATTTCTAGGATATCCTAGGTTGTCTTCCATCTAAGTTGATTCAACATGTAGGACAAGAAATCCCTTAACTAAAGATCCCTAATCAAGGGAACGGGATTGAAATCTTTCTTTATCGATAGAATAAAATTATGTAAATAAAACTCACACAAAGAGTGATGGGTGAGTATATCTACCTGAAGGAAAATTCCACAAAATTCTTTATCAATTGTGATCTAAGGATTCTAACCTTCAAATAATGCAGCTAATTGAAAAGGAAAAAATTGCTCCTTCAAGAATAGAGCATACACAGGAGATGGTTCCCTGCACCCTAATAACTCATAAACGAGTTGTTTCATACTCTTCTTCTCTTCCTGAAGATTCTTAAACTATTCCTAAGCCACCTCCAATTTTCTCTTGTCTTATTGCCTCTCTTGTCAATTTGAGGTGATAATCAAATATTACCTGGTATCTTCCCTCGCAAGTAAGGTATTTTTGAATATACAGGGCTACCTCCTTCCAAATTCCAAGTAATGAACTCTTAGAATAACCCCTTCCTTGTCGCTGCAACACTTCTCCATTACTACAAAATTCCTTCTCTACCTGCACCAAAGATGTTTTTCTTGCAAACCATCATTATCCAACTGGGGTTAAACATGTTACCCTCGCTATAACTTCTTCTATAACTGGAATCTCCAACCCTCTCACTGTAGACTTTACCTCCTCCAAGTTCTAATTAGAAAACTCCAGCGCTATCTCCTTATCAAACCCATGCAATCTCTCGAAGTACACCACCATTCCACATTCTGAAATAGTTGGTGTACCTCCCTTCTTGATCGTATTTACTCTATACTCTCTAGTTCATGGCGTACTACAAAACCCCCCATTTTCCCTATCTGTTGGTTTTCCTTGCTTTGGAGGTTGCTGCAGGATATTACTTGGGAAAATATCAGATTGTATGCAAGGATGGAAAGGGTGGCATGGATTTTTGGTTCATATTGGGTAAGTTTCATTTTTTTTACAAGTTTGATCTTTACGAAATAACTACCCATTATGGTATGAAAATATTGGGAATAACACACCTATGATCTGGCAGTCTCGTGAATGACACACCCCCCAACTTAATTGGCTTGGGCGTCCTCGTCCAATCTAGTATAAAAAGTGTCATCCCTTGTCATATCAAATTGAATTAATAAATAATTAAACAGTTAAGGGGTCATACCTAGATTAACTTACCATTCGTAATGAACAGTGGAGCATGCCAAATGATAATACCCCTTGATGAACGCAATAGCTGTGGATATGTCCGGATGAAGTATGATGCACATGATGAATAGGGATGATGATCTAACCAACAAAGAGTGTGGAAAAAATTGAATGAGAACTATGAAAGTGACGGTTGTTACTTCCAAGGTAGAGGATATTGCTAAATATAGCAGAGAAAAGAATACAGTATTGTTGACTACTAACTCTAGGTATAGTGTTGCGACTAGAATTCCTCACGTGCAATTTTTTAATGAAGATGATGCTACAATGACCATTGCTTGATCGTGTTGTTACTTACACAAGTAACGACAGTTGAACCAATAAAATTAACAACATTTGAGTATTCATCGTACTGCTACGAAAAGAAATAACCAAGGTAATAGCATGCAATCAAGTAACAACAGATGAACAAGTAACAGTGCATGAAGGAGTAATAGCATATGAAAAATAACACCGCATGAAGGAAATGATGGCGCATGAGGAAGTATCACATAAACAAGTAACAACATCAAAAAAAGTTTCATTTCTGAGATTGAAGCTAAATATTTGTTTGGAATTGAATTTTTTTTTTTTGCAAAGTACCAGCCTCTAGAGACTAGTTTTCAACTGGAATTTGTCTAGCTGCATCCCAAATGAGATTTTCACAACCACAAATTATTTTTTCTCGGGAATCAGCTACTAGAATACTAGTTTTCAACTGAAACTTGTCTAATTGCGCCCCAACTAAGGTTTTCACAACTAGATTTATTTTTTATCGTGTGGATGGAGAGGAATGTTCCCCGTTCAGTAGCACCTACAATTGTTGATTAGAAGAAATATCCTAAACAAAAGAATCTCTTGAATATGGATTATGATATATCCGTAAGCGATGTCCATTTCCAATCCGATGGGTACGGTCTTCATCTATAGTAACCAGTTTAACAGTCCCATTGTTGAAGACTGTGTCAACTTCATAAGGACCTAGCCATCTAGTACTAAGTTTACCATTAAAATATTTGAATCGGGAATCATACAATAGGGCACAAATATATCCAGGATGAAACACTTTTTTCTTGATAAGTTTGTCATGCCATTTAACACGTCGTTGTTGGAAAACCTCTATATGTTGAAATGCTGCTACTCATCTCTTGTCCAACTCATTCAACTGCTCCAACCTATGCTTTTGAGCCTCTGTTAAGTCCAATCCAACTTCCACAACAGTTCTTAGTGTTTTGATTTCAAATTCAATTGGAAAAATCAGACACTTACCATATACTAAGTCAAATGGAGAAAAACTTGTACTGTTGTGCCAAGTTGTCATGTATGCCCAAAGGATTTCTGGTAACCTTTCATCCAAATCTATGAAATGACTAGCCATATTTTCTTTCATAATGTTCTCCAATACCTTATTTATGCTTCCCACTTTCCCATTGGCTTGTGGATGATATGGTGAAGTGACACGATGTTGGATCTTGTACTTTGAAAGAATTTCCTTGATTCTATTTCCTATGAGTTGTTTTCCTCCGTTAGTGACAACCTCTTTGGGAATCCCATAACGAACAAAAATTTCTTCAAATAGGAAGTCCATGACAGATTGTTCTGTTGCTTTTATCAGGGCCCTTGCCTCCACCCATTTAGTTACATAATCGGTGCAGACCAGAATGTAATATTTATGTTTAAATGGAGAATTAATTGGGCCTACAAAGTCAAGAGCCCATTTTTCAAAGGGTTTTATGACTACTTGCACTTGTAATGACATCTCATCTGATTGAATTGGATGACCCATTCTTTGAAAACTATCACATCCTTGCACATATTGTTTTGCATCTTGGAATATTGTAGGCCAATAATAGCCCATATGCAATGCTTTATGCCATGTTCTCCTATCAGCAAAATTCCGCCCGCAAGGTTCATCATGGAAGGCCTTTAAGATATCAGGAATTTCATCTTCACTGACACATCTTTGGATAATCTGATCAGGTCCTATGTAAAATAGATAACCCTTCACCCATGAGTATATTGCACTTTGTTGAATGATACTTTGTATTTATCTGGGCCAGATATGATGAGGTATCTTCCCTGTAGTAAGAAAAATAGCAATATCTGCGTACCATGGTATATAAGTAGAAACAACAAATAAATGTTCATCAGGAAATTCATCCTCTAGAGGAGAATCATCCCTGATTGTGAAAAATATGAATAAAAATTATGTTACTTTGTTTTCTTTACCAAGATTATGAACAATTTTAATATCAAACTCTTGTAATAGTAACAACCACCTAGTAACTCATGCATTAGTAATGGGATTATTAGCGAGATAATTGATTGTTGAATGGTATATGTGGATGAAAGTTGGGTAACCTGTAATGTAGTGCCGAAACTTTTTGACTACGAAGACCAATGCTAAGAACTCATTTTCTGTAACTGTGTAATTTTTTTGTAGTAGTTAAGTTTTTGCTGGCATAGTAGATAGCGTATGGTTTCTTATCTTCTTCTTGACCCAAAACTGCTCCAACGGTTGTATCTTATGCATCTGAAGTGATATTAAATGGTAGTTTCCAGTCTGGTCCATGTAGAATAGGGGTTGTGGATAGCAATTCCTTTAACTTCCCAAAAGGTGCATCACATTTATCAGTCCAAGAAAATACTACATCTTTCGTAAATAATGCATAGAGAGGGGAAGCAATTTTTGAGTAATTTTTCATAAATCGACGATAATAACCAATTTTTCCCAAAAAAATGCATACCTCCTTCTGTCTCTTGGGTGGTGGCATGTCAAGTATAACCTTTGCCTTTGTTGGATCAACTTGAATACCCGCAGCAGAGAAAAAATGTCCTCAACATATGGCACTTTTCTGTACTTAATGAAATATTTACCTAAGTACAGCATTTAAGTACCTTTTCAAGATTTCCCAAAGCTTCCTTAAAGGTAGCACCATATGGCATAAAATCATCCATAAAAATTTCAACACTGTCATTAACCAAATCTGAAAAAATGCCCAAAACTGCCCTCTGAAAGGTAGTAGGTCCATTACATAGTCCAAAAGGAAGGACTCTATATGCAAATGTACCCCAGGGACAGGTAAAACTGGTTTTATCTTGATCTTCAAGAGCTATTTGGATTTGGTTATAACTATTGAAACGATCGACAAAAGAGAAAAAAATTCATCCTCGAGAGGGTGTCAAGTACTTGGTCAATGAAGGGTAGTGGAAAATGGTCTTTTGTGTGGCTTTATTCAATTCTCTGTAATATACACAAATGCACCACTTACCATTTTTCTTTGGGACAACAGCAAGGGGTGATACCCATTCACTGTCTTATATAGGATAAATAAAATTAACATCCAACAGTTTCTTGAGTTCCTCCTTGACAATATCTCGTAGTGTAGGATTCATTCTTCGTCGGGGTTTCCTACTTGGGATGAAGTCTTTTTTATATAAGTGTGATGTGTGCATAGATATGGGTGTATACCCTTCATAACCCTATAATCCCATGTTAAATATGTCTATTCAAATCTCGAGACTTGTAAAAGCTGGTCTTTTTTCAATGGTGACAAATTAGGATTTATATTTAAGGTTTTTCCAAACTCAATTTCAATAGAAATACTCCCATGGACCACTACAGTTGGGATTCCTTCCTCATTCAAGTTCAAGTTTAGGATTGTCTTCTTTGTTGGCGTTTATTGCATTTTCTAGTAATTGATATGCATGGTGGGAAACATAGGGCGGGTTGATGATGAAACTAGAGATGACATTGTCCTCTGTTTCATTCTTAAAGGTCAGAACTTTACCAATGGTGAGGACAAGCTGGATGTTTTCATTTTCAATCTCAAAATCAGCCCATACGGTCTCTTCACAAGTTGCACTAGGCTTTGTTGGAGGGAAGAGAGTCATACTTTTCTTATGGTCTCCATGGGAAAGAGTCATGTTTCCTATTCTGCAGCCGATATAAGCTTCAACTATAGCTAAACATGGTCTTCCCAAAATTAGGGGATGACCTTCTAACAGATATTTTGTCTGCAGAATAAGCAAATCAACTGGGTATTCCCAGGAGTCTACTAAAACATTAACATCGACCTCTACTATCCCATCTAGTTTAATGGTTGATCTGTCTGCTAGCTCCAAAATAGTAGGATTTGATCTCTGTTCTTCAAGGTCTAGTGTCTCCCTGGATTCCTTTGTCATAATATTAATAGGTGCAACGAGGTATACTAAGGTATTAGGGAAATTTTTTATTTGGATTTGAAGCATAACAGTTGGATTTCCAGGATCCTCATATTTAATAGGTGTATTCTTTCCTAAAAATAGATCAGACAACTTTCCTAAGACATGAATGGTTGGGTTTCCTACCGGGCTTCTTAAGACACATCTCCCTCACAATCTTAGCATAAATCGGTATATCTCGGATTTCCTGTAGAAAAGGTATTTTAACATATATATTCTAGAGTTATCCCAAAAGGTTGAACTCAGATTAATGAGGTACCCTTGTTAACGCCAACCTCTCCAAATATGGGGGAGTAATAGCTTGAGATTGGCTTGGACTAGTAACAGCTTGGAATTGATTTGGGATAGGAACAGCTTGATATTGATTTGGATTAGTAACAGGTGTTGTTATTGGCAGAGTTACAATTGGATCGAGATCTATGTCATGTTCTTGTTGGTGCTCTTTGTTAGGAGATAAATTTTCTTCCTCTGAAATTATTAGTGAATTTTTAGATTGGATAATCCTTCCAGACCTCAAGTGAACGTTATTATCTCCCAGAGGACCAATGGTGTAGGATGGAAAGGTAGGTGTTTCAATTTGTTGAAATGCCTTATTATTCGGGTTGGGATTTGGTTGTGCAGGCAGTTGGGGGCGAATTGCAAGGGTATTCATTTGAGTGTTCATAGGAATATTCATTGGGAATTGCACCTGAGGTTGAGAAGGGAGTGGGGCTGGTAATTGTTGAGGTGGTTGAGGTTGCAGCCTTGGGTATTGTTGCTTAGGAAAGGGAGGGTTTCGCCATTTTTTAGGCCAAACTGAATTTTAAACCGGTTGTGGTGGCCATGATACCTAAGGAGAAGGAAATTGGGAATGTTGTGGATTTTACCAGGGCTGAGCATGAAACTCTGAATGCTAAGATGCATATTTACCTTGTAAATTTGAAGGCACATATTGATTTTTCCAAGTATTAAAAACGAATGGATCTTGATTCATACTTGGGGGTCGATTTTTCCAGGGCTTCTTCTGTCCCAGAAAATATGCAGGTTCAGCTTCCTCGGTAGTGTTCTGGCATAATGCTTTCAATTCTTGTAATGAAGGACATGACTTCGTCTGGTGGTCCTTATCACATACTACACATAATTCCACAACCTTAAGTGGACATTCCTTTACCGAGTGTTTCTGTCTACATCATGGGCATAAAACAGCTAATGCTTTATATTCTTCAAAATGCCTATGTTTTGTTTGAAACATGTCAAGCTAAGAAGACAAGGTACCATGAATATATATTTTAAATTATTCTAGAAGGGTTCATATTTATGTTTGGGTCATCCCGCTATTGGCTGACTTGGCCACCCTAGTGGGAAGATCTCTAACTCCTACCCTATTTCTAAAAGACCCTCGAGAGCATCTTTTGCACCAGTCACAAATAATCTCATAGATTTCCTTTGAAATGTATCCCTTTCCCATTACACTCAACATGTCGAGCCACTCATCCCGCATCCCTCAGATTAGAATTGTCTTCAATATTTCATTTTCTAATGTAGAATGTGGAGATATCTACAAATTGTACTGAAAAATCTCTACATAGTCTTCCAAATTCTCATCTTCTTGTATAGTCATCTTGAAAATTTCTTCTCTGAGGTTTCGGGATATGAAATATTCCTGATATTTTCTTATAAATGCATTCTTCATTTCATCCCACGTCGTTATAGATCAACCACCCAAGCCCATGAAACATCTCAGGGCCGCTCCCTTCAAGGTGGTGGGAAATAGTTTGATTTTCTGCAAATCGGTAGTGTAATCGTAGCTTCTGTATAACACATCAAACAGAAAGGAATCTAGATCCTCAGTGGTTACCTCGTTAAAATTTGGGATGGAAATGAACAAGCTAGGTTTCATTGGTGCCACCCCTGGAGTAGCAGCAATGGGGAATTGTATGGTAGATGTAGTAGCAGCCATCGTTCGTGGATTTATGTCTTCCCACAATTTCCAATATCCATCAGGGATCCCAAAATCAGTAGGAACCCATTCAAACAGAAGAGATTTCTTTGTCTTTGATGCAAAGGTTTTGAGAGCACTCCCTTGATCCAGAGGGGCAAGTTCGGGAACTATTAAATTATGATGTTCAGTAACAGCCCCTTCTGTCTCCCCGTGCCCTTGAAGTGATATGTGAGTTCCTGGATCTATTAGTGGTGAATGGGGCTCATGTCATATTATTATAACTGGCGAGGTTGACCCCTTCTATGGACTCTACTCCACTGGCTCACTTTGTTGTTTTGGAAGATCATGCAACTCACCTTCTATAGTAGCAGTTGATACCTGTTGTGTTGAATGTCGAGGATTAGGACCTGTTTGAGGCACTATGACGTGACATGATGCATATTCTGATTCAACCTTCTCAATGATGTTCTGAATGTATTTTTTTCACCATGGTCCTTATGTTCCCCTCTACCTGTAATTTTATTAGTGTATGGAGGTCTACCTCTACCTCAAGGATTGGTTCCTCTATTCATTCATTCTATGTGTTACTCTACTAATAAAAACAATAAAAGAAAAATTTAGTTCAAATGAGACAAGATTCTACCACGGATGATCCCCACAAAAGAAATCGGTGATATAAGCGTAGGTTCTTACCTCCTGTCTTTATATCTCAAATCTTAATAGAACCAATTAAGATTATGCATCTATGGTAAAAAACAACACAAAATGTAAATTCGTACCTTTGTAGCCTCCCCGACATTGGCACCAAAATTGTGGTGCTAATTAAGTCCTTTTAATCAAACCAAACCAGCATGCACATTAATTATCAATCTAGGATCGTAAAACTTTCAAGGCTACATGCACAATATATGTAGATACAAATTCTTCGCTAGTGTTGTAAAAATATATAGATGCAGATGTAAGTAATGAGACAAGGTAGCACACAATCCATTAATCCTAAGAAATATTCCTTTAATATCTAACAAAAATTCAATTCTATCCCACTCTGCTAAAAGAGAAAGAAACACACTGGTTCTTAAATTAATTAGTTCATGAACCTACTCTGCTGAAATAAATCTATAAAAATACTTATCCTACACTCATCCACACAATACAATAAAAACTTCAATGAATCCAAAATAGCTTCTATTCAAAAACATCGTTATGATGCGTTAAAAGAAAACCCAACTTCTTATCTTGAAAGTAACAGGATTATCAAGGATAGAGTAACAACTCAAACTAGATTCGGATCATAAAACCATGAACTACCAATTCATTCATATTAAGAATTACAATGTTCAAGCAATCATAAACACAGATAATGTTACAACAATCCAAATTCAATCCAAGAGTTAACTAATTCCAAAATCCTATAACAACACTCACAAATAAATTATACAGTCAGCAAAAATTAATGGAACACATTGCAATCTTACTAATTATGAAATATACAAACTATAATAGGAAACTCCTAGTCAGTGAAGGGAGGCCTTCCTCCTCTAGCCAAGGCTACAACACACAATTAAATACTCAGAAGATCAAAAGAGCATTTTATTAAAAATAAAGGATTGATACAAGTTACAGCAGTATGTAAACTCTTTTCTCTCCAAGTCTCAACTCGCTCTCTTGCTAGCCCCGTAACAGCAGAACACGTTCCCTTTTATATTCCCTTTGAGTAACAGCTCTCCTAGGAATAGTTGAACGCTTTGAGAATTAGATATTCTCAAGGATGTCCATTCAAATCTAATTCTATATATGTTACTCACTTTTAATTACCGTTACAAATTCTTTTTACACGAAATATACAAGATAACGATCCATCCAAAAATAACTTTGAGGGATGATACTCTTGAATCCTTCAGTAAAATATCATTGCCCTACTGTCACTTCTGAATATTCGCACTTAAGCATCAATCAAATACCCAATGCTTAAGTGCCAAAAAAGAGCAACCAAATTGTGATATGAGTAACAACATCTTTTGGACCAATGAAGAAGTAACAACACCCTATGTTCAATCCAAAATCATGATGCCTTTATCTTGTTTGCACAAGATCCTAAATAATACGATTAGTAGGCTAAACCCAAGCACAAAACCACCTTAAATGTTTAAATTATAACTTAAAACAACATGATATTCAAAGAGGATGTACATGTGGTCTAGCACTTGAATTAAGGGTAAAATGATATCAAAAAGGAACTGGAACCAGCTAGAATGTATTTAAAACAGGGTGAATGAGTGGTCAAAAAGGTGATTAACGGAAGATGACATAGCATCCACTAAGTACCATGGTGGTAAAAAGGATAGTTCAACGTGTAGAATGTCAGAGATATGGATCTAGTTAAACTAGCTTACCTATCTTAGCAATCAATAACATATCAAAGTAAATAAGAACAGAAAGAGAGCAAGGAAAAGAATACACCAGATATACTTGGTTCACCCAATTGGGCTACGTCCATGGGAAGGTTGTCTTCTTATTATCTCCAAAAATCTCCTTCAATCTTACAAGAGAGAAACTATAAATAACCCCAATACAATATAGCAGAGCTTGAGATCACAATACCATGTGTCAATACTATCTATGAGCATATACCACTTTATCACTTGTTGTATATGATGTGACTCCCTTGACCCTATTATATACCAAGAGATGTGGAGGAATTACTCTCACATATTGCATGTGGGATAATGTAATTCTCCATAATAACATCTCTTTATATAATGATGGATATCAAGAGTAACTTTACCATAATGAATATGGGATATAATGCATTACTCTTTTACATAAGATTGTGGATACTTTCTGACATAATACAAAGACATTATTACCTTCCAAGGAATATAATTAATATATTCCAACACTCCCCCTTAATAATGGTTGGGAGAAAATCCTTCACTAACACTAAGGAAGGAAGGAGTCATTACTTCTCCCCCTTGATGACAACTTCCCTCATACCAAGTAAAGAACGAAGATGCACATACTTCACTACTGTTAAGGATTTGGTGAAGATATCGGCTGCTTGCTGCTCGATAGGACAATACTCAAGATAAATAATACCATCTGCGATGAGACCTCGAATGTAATGAGCATCAAGGTTGAGATGCTTTTTCTTGGAGTGATATACTGGATTATAAGAAAGTTGAATTGCACCCTAATTATCACATTTCAAGACAGTGGACTATTTCAGAACCAGACCAAGCTCAGTGAGAACATGTCATAACCAAACTGCTTCTTTAGCTGCTTCTTTGGCTGCTTTATACTCTGCTTCACACAACGATAAAGAAAGAGGCTTCACCTTCTTGCTGGACCAAGAAATTGGACCTGAACCAAGTTGAAATATATAACCAGCAGTTGACCGTCGATCAGAACTGTCACCTGCCCGGTCAGAATCTATATATACAGAAAGTGAAACTATAGCACTACTCGAATAAAAGACACCATGGTGCAATGTCCCCTGTAAATATCTTAGAATTCTCTTGGCTTCCTTTCATGAGGTTGTTGCATGAACCGAGAAACCATACTGACGGCAAAAGAGAGATTTGGTTTGTTGTGATTTAAATATATCAAACTTCCTACAAGATGACGATAAAGAGTAGCATCAACAAGAGGAGTAGTACACTCAACAATTAACTTTACACCGGACTGAAATGGCGTAGGAGCAGGTTTACAATCACTCATATGGAAACGAGCCAATAAATGTGTAGCATACTTCGGCTGAGAGAGAAGAATACCATCTGCCATATTCCAAATTTGAAGACCCAAGAAATAGTGCAATATACCGAGATCAGTCATTTCAAAATGCTTTTGAAGATCACTTTTCATACTTTGAATTAAAACAAGTTGGATACCAGTTATAATAATATCATCCACATATAACACAACAATGAGGATCCAAAGTTCTTAACATACAGATTTGGATCAGATATACAACGCTTAAAATTGTTATTCAAGAAATATGTATCAATTTTTTTATACCAAGTCTTGGGTGCTTGTTTGAGACCATACAAGGACTTATGTAATTTGCATACAAAACTTGATGATTCAGCATTAATAAAACCAGGAGGTTGTTGCATATAAATGTCTTCATTAATATTACCATTTAAAAAAGCACTTTTAACATCCATTTGGTGTATTTCCCATTTATAAGATGAAGCAAGAGATAAGATGGTTCTTATTGTATTTAGTTTAGCAACAGGAGAAAAAGTTTCATTATAATCAATACCTTCAAGTTGACTAAAACCTTTTGCAACTAATCTAGCTTTATATTTTTCAATTTGTCCTTCTACAGTAAACTTTATTTTATAAATCCATTTACAACCAACTAAATTATTTCCTGAAGGAAGAGGAACAAGAGACCAAGTCTTTTTCTTCATAAGAGAATCATACTCAACAGACATAGCTTGTTCCCAATGAGGTTTACCCTTAGCTTGAACATAAGAGGTAGGATAATCTGTGGCCAAAACTTTGGTCCCAAGAGCAAAGTTAGATCTAGTTCTACGAGTATCGGAAGGGTTACCGATCTCACTACCTGCAGATTCAAGAGTTTTCTGGGCCCAAACAAGAAGGTTATAAGGAACAGAAGTCACTTCAGGAGCTTCGATACTTTTAGGTGGAACACTTGAAGAAGAGGGTGAACTAAGATCAACAACAGGCTCAGAACTAGAAGGAGTAACAGATATAGGAGTAATAGGAGACAATGGAATATTCAGGGTAACGTGAGGTTCTACAGAATCAGGTGGTTGAGAGACTTCACTAAACTGAACATCTCTACGGATTATGACACTTTGATTAGAAGGATCAAATAACCTGTAATCCTTGGAATCCTCAGCATAACCAATGAATATACACTTGTGAGACTTGGGTTCTAAATTTTTCCGTTTTTCATCAAGAATATCAGCCCAACATTCACATCCAAACACCTTAAAGTTACTAATATATGGCTTTCTACCATTCCATTTTTCCTCAGGGGTAACATGCTTAATAGATTTTGTAGGAACTCTATTTAAAATAAAGTTAGCACAACTTATGGCTTCGACCCAAAATTTCTTGTGTAATCTTATACTTTCAAATGGATCTTGCCTAATCTTATCAACAAACTTTTCAACCTTCATTGTTTCTCCTATGGTGTCTTTCCTCACTCCTTATTTTCCATATACAAAATCTAAGGGTGAAGGTGGAAAATACCTAAATCTCTATTATAAGAGTGATGGATATAAATCAATTTTTCATCCTACGTCCTTGGATGCTTCTTATTGTAACCCCTCAAAATTTGAACCATGTCGTGTTCCTACGTTTGTTCGCCCATTTGTTTGTGGATAGAAATCTATAGATCTATTCAAACTAGTGTCCATCCTCTCCTAAAGTGTAGTCCAAAAGCACTAAGAAATATCTTTATCTAAGACGATGCTCCTAGGGTCATAAAGTGAACCCATACATCTTCAAAGAACATGTTTGTTGCATATTGTCCCTTGATGGTATTTTTATAAGGCATGAGAATGCACATATTACTAAGCTTGGAAATTACCTCAAATAAATAGTCATGTCCCTTCTTTGTTCTTGGAAAACCACCCACAAAGTCCATTGAGATACTCTCCTAATGTCTAGGAGCTATAGTAAGTGATGGTATAAACCTTGATTTCTATTACTAGGATTGTTAGTAGAGAAAACTATCAATCCTATAATAAACCTAGCTACATATTCTTGCATTTTGGGCCAATACACATACCTCTTTAAGTTGGAAACTATCTTCCCAACACCAAAATGACTTACAACTTTAACGATGTCTTTAGCGATGTCCAATGGAAATTCTACAATGCAGAACTTTGTTGATAAACTGAAATCCCTTAAGAAAGAAGTCTTTCAATGGGAGAAAAAAAAAAGCAAAAGTTAGAAAACAAGAGTTGCTCCATATAGAGGAGGAGATCGAGGTACTTTTTCTATTTATGCTTCAAGTATATTTCCTAAATTGGTTAAGGATCACCTAGTAAATTTGGAAGCTAGGAAATCCAAAACTTTAAGGATGGAAGAGGAGTCTTGGAGACTCAAAAGCAGGGCAATATGGATTTCCCAAGGTGATAATAATACTAAATTTTTTCATAAATTTGCTAATCAAAGAAGGATCGCTAATGCCATTTGGGATTTGAAGGACAGTCAAGGGAATGTGGTTTCCACACAAAGGGATTTGGAAATGGAAATTGTTGATCATTTTTTTTATCTTTTTAAGAGCCTCAATAATGCTAGTATTATGTATCAGCTTCACATTATTCATAATTATCATAGTTTATTTAGTTTGGATGAGGGTCAAAATTTTGGGAAGACAATTTCATTATGAAATTGAAGAGGTTCTCAAAAAGTTTGCAAGGTCAAAAATTCCAGGCCCTAATGGTTTGACTGTATAATTTTTCATAGAATTCTTTGACATCCTTGGAGAGGATCTCTTCGAGGTAGTTGAAGAATCTAGATTTCAAGGGTTTGTGTCTAGATAGTTGAATGCTACTTTCATTGCTTTAACTCCAAAGTATGAAAAACTAGAATCTTTCAATGCTTTCAAACCAATATCACTTTGTAATCTTATCTATAAGATTATTACTAAAGTGATTTATAACAAAATTAAACCAAACTTGGCAGAAATTATGCCAAAAGAGCAGTTTGGTTTTATGGCTAATAGAGAAACCTTGTATGTTGTGGGGGTTGCACAAGAAATTTTACATTCTATTAAGACAAAAAAACTGGAAACCCTTATTTTGAAAATGGATATGGTGAAAGCATATGATAGAGTGGATTGGACCTTCCTCGGGTTGGTATTACTTCATATAGGTCTCCCTTTGGAGGTGACATATTAGATAATGGCCTATGTTACATCAGCAAATTTTGCAGTTTTGGTGAATGGGTCCTCTTTAGGTTTCTTTCAAAGTTCAAGAGGCCTTAGACAATTATGCCCTTTATCTCCATTGTTTTTTTGTTAATGGTGGAAGCTCTTAGTAAATTTATTGGCAAATCTAGAAGAGATGGAATATTGAAATGAGTGAAAGTTTATTATTTGCATCACATCATATTTATGGATGATGTCCTTCTATTTGGAAATGGGACCTTGGAGGACTAGGAAACTTTCCATGAGATTACTACACTATTTTGTGGAGATTTTGGTACGGAGGTAAGTGTTGTAGAATCAAATTTTCTTCATAATAGGATCAAGGATGGTGTCTTATCTCAGATTTGTAG
The DNA here is from genome assembly GCA_027924585.1 of Larix kaempferi. Taxonomy (NCBI): domain Eukaryota; kingdom Viridiplantae; phylum Streptophyta; class Pinopsida; order Pinales; family Pinaceae; genus Larix; species Larix kaempferi. The sequence continues at coordinate 7,541,654 of BSBM01001009.1, forward strand.
TCTCTTCCCTTTTCGTTGTGATCCTATTGATCAAGTGAAGAGCGAGAGGGAAAATGTCGCCTTAGGAAAAATTGTATCCATGATGTTTCAAATAATTGAGAGGAGAGGATTAGAGCAGTCTTGAATAATGAGCAAAAGAGTTGAGCAAGGCCGAACGTATAAACGAGTAGATAAGAATCACCTAGGGAAGAGAGGAGTCGAGTGAGGTTGAACAATGAACGAGCAGAGAAGAGAGCAATCGATCAGCACAAAGAGGATCTGAGTAGGTCCTGGTGTGAGGAGATTCTTCTGTGACTATAATTGTATTTGCAGGGCCTCGCTGAATGACCAAGTGCAAAGCCGGAGGGCATGCAAATGGCACCTTAGGTGGTTAGAATGATATTCATTGAATAGAGATTAGAACAACATTAAAGTTCGATGAGGACCTATATCTTTAATAATATGCATTTCATTTTTATTATCTTTTTTGTGAAAGGTGGTAAAATATATCATAATTGAGTTGTCAAATTGGAAGTGGGAGTTGATTCATTATGAACTCATTAGTCAATCACAAAAAGTTTTAAATCTTACTCCAAAACCAAAAATGCATTTCTTATATAAAACTTAAAAAATAAAATAAAATTCTTATTTTTTACTAAAGTTTACATTTTTTTAAATAAAGTTTTTTTTTTTTTCATTATAGTTTATTACCAACATAGGTCCATCTTAAACTCGGATCACCAAGGGGATCTAATTTCTTGATGTGTATTTTTTATAGGAACGACATGTTACATAACGTTACACAAAGTTACAGGTACGTTACACAAAGTTACCCGTTACAACATCTCCCTCATACCGGGCTATAGAGCACCTCGCTACTCTACTTTCTATGCAACAACTAATCTTCTCAATTTTGATTTTTTTAAATTTTAATTTCCTCCAATTTTATTTTTATTTTTATTTTTAATTTTTAAATATTTTTATATTATTAATGGTTAAATTATATATATATATATTATTTTTATTTTTCCAAAGGAAAAAAATCTTTTTACTCATAGAATAAACAGAGAATTCTCTGTTGAGATTACATCATTCGATCATTTGATCTACCTCTCAGGCATCATCATAAGGAAAAAAACTGTGCTTTTATATTATATTCAAAACAGAGTATTTCATGCACTTCTTACATTAGAATAAAAGACTTGGTGACTTGATCATTGCTAAGATCCTCTATTTCCATTAGACCTGGTTGAATAGCTAAAGCAAGCTTGGAAAGACAATCTTCCTCTGTATTGAGTTCTCTATATTATGAGCAAAAGTAATCATTTCGAAAGAGGACTTTAAGGAGATGATCTCGTTTAGCAGATATTGCAAGGGAGGTGCTCTTATGGGAGCTTTGATCTTTTTCCCAGTCTATCACCATTTTTGAGTCACCGAAGATTTGGATACTTCTGATTTTAGTTTCCTTTGCTACCTTCAAGACTGCCCATAAAGCTGCTAATTTTGCTCTGTTGTTGGAAGCTCTGCCCGTTGTGAATTTGATGCTCATCTTTTTATTTTCTGATAAATATATCACACCTCCTGCTCCTCCTAATTTCGGTTCTCCTTGGCGGGCACCATCGAAGAAGGCCCAAGGAATGTTCTTGTTTATCTTTAAAGCAACTATCACTTGTTTCTTTGTTGGTTTGGGTATGAACTTATGTTCCTGTAATTTTTTCAAAAGGAGTGCAGTGGTGAGCTCAGGAAGAACCCAAACATTATGAAAAACCGCTTTGTTACGGGCTTCCCAAATGCTATAAACGAAAAGAGCTAGAAAGGATTCATAACAACGTACCCCTTCATTTTTCCACCATGCTTGCGTTTGTTGTTCCATCTCACAAAAATTCCTGAAGGTGTCCTGTTAATGTTGATGGACTTTAGAGAAGAATTCCAAACGTGACCTGCATAGGGACAGAAACTAAACAAATGAGATGTATGTTCCTCATGTGCTTTACACAAAACACATATGCCTGGACCTTGAAAACCTCTTTTTTTCAGTACTTCCCATGTCAGTAGTTTATTGTTTAAATCCATCCATAAGGTGATTATAGTTTTCAGTGGGCTATGAATTTTCCATATTTTCCCCCACCACCACTTTTTTTCTCCACAAGCCTGCTCTTGGCAAGCAGCTTCATATCCTAACTTCGTTGTATAATCCCCATTTTCTGCATTTTTGGTCCAGATTAATTTGTCTTGTGTATCCTCTGATATATGGAGGAAATTTGCTACTAATCTACTAATGTAACCATTCCACTCCACCGCTTCTGCTTCAGATAGTCCGAGAGCCTACGAATATTTCCATCCTGCCCTTCCTTTCTGTTGAGGCTGTTGAGCTTAGGCATCGGTTAGTGCATTGATCCTTTTAGCTCTCAACTGAGATACTAAAGAGTCTGACAATCTAAAGTCTTCCCCTGCTCCATCCCACGGGTCCTCACCGATTCTTACCATTTTGTCGTCACCTATCCTCCAAGTTGTTCAGGTGTCGATTAATGGAAATGTTGTTACCAGTGCTTTCCATCCCACCGAACCGTTTTTATGGGTTTTGACTGGGTTTCTGAATCAATCTACTATTGTGGAACCTGGGCTATATTTGGAGCTCATTACCCTTCCCCACAGCGATCTTGGGTTTTGAGCGAGTCTCCATAGCGATTTTGCTGCCAGTGACTTGCTGAAGATGGTAGGGTTTTTTATGCCCCAACCTCCAAGATCCTTTGGAAGAGAGAGAGAATACCATTTTACAAGTGGAATGCCTTCTTTTTGTTCGCTGGTTGTCCAAAGGAAAGAGAAACATTTCTTCCTTATCTTTGTTAGGATCCCTTTAGGAATGTATGCAATTGACGCCCAATAAACCGGGATGCTTTGTAGAACTGCTTTTAGAAGTACTAATATTCCTCCTCTGGAGAGAAAATGATTAGTCCAGACTGATATATGAGCCTCTACCTTCTTGTATAACCATGTCCAGTCTTGAAAAGAGTAGCAGTTTGGTTTAAGGAAGAAACCAAGATATGTGAATCCTTCTGTGATAGGTACTGAAGGGTAGGGGATTATCTCTTTCGACACTTGCAGCAAGGCTTCTGAAAAATAATTGTGAACCAAATTAAATTTTGAAGTTTTATTTCCATTCATGTTTCCTTTTTATAGGTATCTAGGATTGAAGCGAAGGCTCTTAGATTTCCTTCAGTACCATTTCCAAAGAGAAGAATGTCATCTACAAAGAGGGTGTGTGTGATTTCTTCTCATGAGCTTGATACCTTGGCACCTTCAATCCTCCCTGTATTTTTGGCATTGTGTATTAAACGACTCAGTGCTTCTACTATCAACAGGAACAAAAATGGTGAGAGGGGACAACCTTTCCTTAAGCCTCTTGAGGGAAGCAGGAAGCTAGAAGGTGATCCATTTATCAATATCGCCAAAGAAGTTGATTGAAGGACACCCATTATCCATTCCACCATCTCCAGAGACATTCCAATTTGGATTAAAACCAACCTCAAAAAAGTCCAGTTTACCCTGTCATAGGATTTTGAGAGAACTAGATTGAGTGCGAAGGCACTCAATTTATCTTTTTTGATAGAATGAATGGCTTCCTGTGCCAGTGAGACTGCATCATGTATCTTCCTACTGCATCATGTATCTGCCTATTATATAGAAACCCGAATTGCTCTTCTGAGATGATATCACTGAAGATTGGCTTTAATCTTTGGGGTATGATTTTGGCTATCACCTTGTAGATCAAGTTGCAGCAATAAATTGGGTGGAAGTAGTCAAAGGAAACAACTTTTTGTTTTTTTGGAATGAGAGTGATAAATGTTGCATTTATGGCTCCCGAAACTTTACCTGCCTTCTCAGATTCCTTCAATACGTCCAGTAAGTCCTCCTTTAATAAATCATAGAAACCTAAGAAAAAATCAACAGTGAATCCATCTGGACTTGGGATTTTACCCTTCTGAAAGGAGTGGAGAACATATCTTACCTCCTCCTTTGTTATTTCTTTCGTAAGTTCTTCATTCATTTCATCTATAAGTAGGGGAGGAAAGAGTCTGAGGACCTCCAATATTTTAGAAATTGGGCAATCAGTGCTTTCTGAGAAAATAGCAGCGAAGTGTTTAACTATTGCCTGAGCTTTGTCATCGAAAGTGATGACTAAATTACCATGCTCATGCTTTATTTCGGTTATTGTGTTAATGCTTTTACGATGTGAGGTGAAATTATGGAATTATTTTGTGTTTTTGTCTCCTTCTAAAAGCCATAAAGCTCTGCTTTTGAGTCTCCACTTTTGTTCCTCCTGCAAAAGAAGGGTATCCTTTTTTCCTTCTAACTATTTCATCGATTCCACTTCTTCTATGGAGAAAACTCCTGACTCATTCTTGTTGAACAACTCCTCAATTTTATGTTCCACCTCCTTCAACTCTTTCTGAAAATGAGTTTTGTGTTTCTTATCCCAATCCTTTAAGATCTTTTTCATTCTCACCAGGTTGTCCACGAATTGTTGCATGAAGGAGTGACCCCGTGATTCCTTTAAGGGTTGCCAAGAGTTCAGGATTAGGTTTTTATACTCTTCCTCTTCAAGCCATTGGGGATTGAATTTGAAGGGGGGAGGGGTTTTTTTCTCTAGGACTTTTACTTTCAATACTACAGGCACATGGTCTGAAGAGCCCCCTGTTTCAATCGAATATTGTAGGATCAAATGATCATTTACTAAAATTTCACTTACTAGGAACCAATCTAGTATTTGGAGATAGCCTGATCTCCTCCTCTCCTATTTCTCCCCGCAGGTTCCATCTTTACTGGAACAATGTCTACCATAACTTTTTGTTCAAAAAAATTGTTGAAATAAGAACTCAGTGAATCACCTCTCGCATTCTTAACCCAATACTCGTTCGTTGAGAGGGTTAAATTTAGATCACCCCCTAAGATTACATTCGGATGATCCAGGGCATTGGAATTTCCAAGTGATTCCCAAAAAATATTTCTGTCATAGTAAGGACCGTATACATTTAGAATTGAAAAGGAAAGGCCAGTCTCCCAATATTCCAACACCGTTTCCAGAACAGAGTCGTAGCGGGATACTGAAAGCATATTTAAATCTGGGCTCCACGCTGTGATTAGTCCACCAAAGTGTCCCACCGCATCTATGCTTTCCACGTTCCAGTTTTTTAAGAAATCACTAATCGTTTCTTCCACTTTTTTACCTTCCATCATTGTCTCTTGAATAAGCAAAACGGTTGGTTTTATGTTGTTTATTAGTATTTTGAGGGAAATTTTCTTAGAGGTTCCCCCTATCCCCCTTGCGTTTAGGGATAGAATTAACATCAAGAGCCCTTGCACAGGGCTTGTCCAACTCTAAGAGCTCAGGCTATGGTAGATTGTTTCCCTTGTTTTATGTCAGTTAGCGCTTGTTTTTGTGCCAATGAAAGCAAGGATTTTCTTCCGACCTGTGTCTTCTGCAAGGGATTGAGGGCTAAGTCTCCAGTTGACACGTGTGCTTCTTCCAAATTCAACGCCCTATGAGACCTTAGGTCATATAACTTCTTTTGAGAGACTTTGTTTTTTATTGGGGAAGGGTCTATGTTCGAAGGCGAGGGAGAGGAAAGTGGAGGTGGATTAGAAACAAGTGGAGTGATCTCCACTTCATCCTATTTGAAACCCTTATCGTTGGAAATAAAGGAAACATTTTCAACAGGGGGAGCAGAATTAGTACCTTTTTCGTCCGGAATTGGACTGTTGACTAGTTGCGTCCCTCTTTGTTCCTCATTAGGAGGTAGACCTGCTACTCGAATTCTTGTCGGGTTGGTGGCTTCCTTCACCAACTGGTCCTTTCCTTCTTTTATACTTGTTTCTTCTATGACCTTCGACCTGACCGCTTCCCCACCACCTTTTGTTGTTCTGACATCTTTTAATGAATCCTGGTGTGGACTATTGTCGGGATTCTTACCAAATTTTGTCATATTGTGAGATTGCCATGCATCATTGCCCCCTGTTGAAATATGAGAAATGTCCAACAAATGTTCCATTCCTGTCTTCTTGTTGGTACCTTTTTCATCCATCACCTTTTCCGTGAAGTCGCCTCCTGTCTTCGACCCGCCAGCTTCTGTTGGATGGGAGAGAGAAATTGGTTTATCCTTTTTTACCCAAACCTTTTTGAAGCGCATCATTTCTTTACGAGCAGTGCAATCCTTCTGAAGATGCCCAATCTTACAATAGCTAAAGAATCTAAAAGGAATCTTCCAGTAGTCCAATTTCTTAGTCCAGGTGCTGCCGTGCATTTGAAATGATAATTCTTCGAACAGACCTTCTCTCAAGTCCAGTTCTACTAGTATCCTAGAGCATCTACGATCAATTTTTTTCTCCCAATTCTCTTCTAAGGATACAAATTTTCCCAATTTGTTTCCTATTGCCTCCAAAATTGGTTTCTGCCAAAAAACCATCGGTAAGCCTGGAAAAATTACCCATACCTGTTGCTTGTTGTGTGGATCCTTCCTCACATTGAATACCACCCTCCATTTTTGTAATATTAAACCTGATGGTCCCCAATGCCAGTTCTGCTTCAGCATTTTTCTACCATCCTCCTGTCATAGTTTCACAAGAAATCAACCTCGAGGAAGAACGTGAAACTTCGGGGAATAGACTCATCTTATTTTCCAATTAGCGTCCATCCACCTCTGCAACGTCTCTCTTCCTGTCATCTTACCACAAAATCTGCCTACCGGGGCCAAATTCAGATAATTCGAAATTTGTTCGAGAAGGATGTCTTTTCCCATGATTAGTTCTGTGATTTCCTTCTTCAGACGAATTCCTTTTGTCCTTCTCAGCTTTGGATCATGGTGAGAATTCATCCTGGAATATGTAGTCACATTATGGCTTGAACTGGAGTCTGCCACCTTGTTTTCGAATGACGACATTTTCCCCTATGACGCCATTCCCTCTTGTGCGACGGCATGTGCGCTGAGTTATGTACCTCCCGGTCCGTACAAAAGATGGGTTCGGTCTGTGGATCCTCTTTGTAATCCACCTCTTCAATGTACATTATGGTTGCTTCATGAGTGAGGGCGAGAGTCTGGTAAGCGTGTCATACTCCTTCTCAGCTGGAGTCCTTAGGCGAGCGAGGGTGCTCATTATGCCCAAGCGAAAATTAAAGGAGAAATAAAGTCTGTAGTTGTGAACTGACTCCCTCGCATAAATGCAAACCTTTTGCGCTGCAGACCTCCATCTCATCCTTCCCCCCTAACTCTATATATATATATAGATAGATAGATATATTGTAACAAAAAAATTTAGGTAAAAGGTTGAATTGCAATGGGTAGTATCTAGTTCCATGTTTAGTTTTAAAGCTAGATGCATCATTTGCATTGTTATTTCTATTTTTATATGAATGAACGTTACATAGCTTTACACAAAGTTACCCGTGACAACATCTCCCTCATAGTGGGTTATAGAGCATCTCTCAACTTTCAGTGCAACAACTAATCTTCTCAATTTTGATTTTTTTAAATTTCAATTTCCTTCAATTTTAATTTTATTTTAATTTTTAATTTTTAATATTTTTTCATTATCATTTTTATATTATTAATAATTAAATTATATATATATATATATATATATATTAACACAATATTTTATAGGTAAAAGGTGAATTGCAATGGGTAATATCTAGTTCCATGTTTAGGTTTAAAGCTAGATGCTTTTATAAAGTACATAATCTTATTAAGCGATGAGTACAAGGGATATTAGTTTTTTTCAAATATTATGTATACTCCAACCATTTTTTGGTGTATGGAGGCTTTTCATTGGCTAAAAAGCTTGTCTTCTTCAAAAGAGCCACCATTTTCAAGTGAAATTGTTTTTCTTCAATAAAATCTATCTACAATTAATTACTAATCACAATTAATTACTAATAACCTGAAAACAAAATTATAATATAATTTTCTTAAATCTATCCACATTTAATTACTAATATTTACTTAAAAACTAAACAATAATAAATTTAATCACCTTCAAAATATGTGTGCGTGGTGTAACTGTTTTTAGAACATAGCTATAAAATGCTATATATATATACACTTTTTATTTATTTATTCCCATAAACCAATTATTTTACAACTAATTATATTATTTTTTTTTCCGTTTCCATTTTTTTCATTTTTTCACACAGTAAAAATAACTAATAAATATACTTTATTTATAAAATATAAGAGAGATTACACCAACATACTTCCGTTACCATTCTTTGTTACCACTTATCTTGCCAATTATTATGTCCCTATTAATAATATTATTAACTACTACCCTATTAATAACGTATACCTCATAAAGAGTGCCCACCACCTTAATCTTATTATACCTACCATTAATGACATAGCGTTTGGAGTTATTTGAAATGACTTCATCTTTATCTTATTACAACGACTAATAGTGACATGCCATATGGACTTATTTGAACTCACTTCAATTTTAATAATGATAAAGATGATTTGACCTTTTCACTTCGTCGGGATCGAAATATTTATATGACCGACTTCTTTTTTTTATTTTTTTTACCTTTTTCAATTTATCAATATCGAAATATTAATATACAGACTTAATTTTTTATTATTTTTAATCATGACAAAGATGTTTTTAACTCGATATATATCATTTGGATAACCTAATTCACTTTTAAAGATATTTTTTGGGACCTTTTTCGATTTTTTTCGATTTGTCGGGATCGAAATAGTTATATAGCATTTGGACTTATTTGAACCTAGTTCACTTTCAAAGTATAAAGATGGTTTTCAAATATTTGCAATTAGATTTGATTTTGCAACCAAGTTACATGGTGGCACATAAATTAAAAATAGTAAATAATATTATTTTTAAAATTATTTGGAATGTGCTTAGTGGGATATACATGTGTAGTTCCATTTGACAATTTTTTGAAATTATTAACAGTTATATATATGTGCATGTTCATGTGGAATTATTCGAAATTGAATTAAAAGCTATGTAGCTCTGTTCTTTTGCCAAGTAGATATCTTTGAATTATGCAAAGCTGGCTAAAGCACGATAGTATAAACATTAGTGATCATAGATTTATTTGAATATCATGTTTTATTTGAAACCATTTAAGAAACTACAATTTTATAACCTTACAACCAAAATTAAATCACATATAAAGAGAAATCAATCTAGCATACACTTAATATACAATACTTGAACCACCAATAAAATCTAAGCATTTATCTAATATGAAATTTTATTTAAACATTAAAAAAAAATTATATTTTAAGATGAAAAATATTTCTAATAATTAATCATTATTTATTAACAATGAAAAAAAAAATATAAATGTTTTAATAAATATAGACATAGTGCCTTTAAACATGTCAACATAATTACTATAGTTGACAAATTCAAATATATTGTAAGTTGAGAATTCGTACGAGTTGCTTGAATGAGAAATTGAATTTGAAGATTGCTTTGTGATGGAGAACATGGAAATAGCCATGGGTGTCTCGATGTTTCGAGCCTGCAATTGAGGCTCATCTTTGAGACAATGACAACTATCAAGTATGGAAGTGGGCTTGATCAGTTGATAATACATGTTAAATCATGACCAGAAGAAAGTGACTAACTGTGAGACTTAATAATGCATGGAAGCAATGATCTACTAAGAGCCAAACCATCATCCTTGTTAATGCACTAAGGGTTCTTCACAATCTCAATTTCCTATCTAATCCTTCTTTTCAACCAATGGTCAATTTTCATGAGTACCTTTGCTTCTTCCATTTTGATGTGATGTTTCATTTTCTAGGCATTAGCTACAAGGGATGATCTCTTGCTTCTGTTATGGATGATGTCAGCTTTATGTTCTTTGATTATGGTGTTGATAGATCTCTATTTTTCCCCTACGTACGTTATGCCACAAGAACATGGAATCAAAGAACATAAAGATGACATCATCCATAACAAAAACAAGAGATCAACCCTTGCAGATCATGCCTAGAAAATGAAACATCACATACCAAAATCAAAGAACATAAAGCTAACATCATCCATAAAAAAAGCAAGAGGAGTCAGCCCTTATAGATCAAGCCCAAAAAATGAAACATCACATCAAAATTGAAGAAGCAAATGTACTCGCGAAAATTAGCCATTGGTAAGAAAGAAGGATTATAGAGGTAATTGAGATTGTGAAAAACCCCCAGTGCATTAATAGGGATGATGGTTTGGCTCTTAGTAGATCATGGCTTCCATGTATTATTAAGTCTCACGATTAGTCACTTTCTTTTGGTTGGCTTTGTCCCTCTGCTTGATTATTTAACATGTATTTATGAATTGATGAAGCCCACTTCCTTACTTAATTTGTGTTCTTTGATTGACTTTGTGACTAGGGTTTTCTCTTCTTATGGTTTATCCTACTCTTCGTAGCTTCCATGGTTGCTCCTCCAGTCTCCTCACTGGAGGAGGTCAGCTTCTTTGACTCTCGCTTCAAGCGGGCGATCTTCATTGCAATAACAGTTGGTTCTAAACCGGATTCCAGCTCATATGTTATATTTTTCAAGCTTGCGGCTGCTCCTGAAGTCATTCTTTCATTTGTAGCGGCAAAGAACAAGATCGTTTCCCTTTCAGAAAAGGGACTAATTGGGCATTTCACTGGCTTATGGCCATCCCCGAAGGTTATCAAACTGTGGCTAAATAAGAACTGGAGGCCACTGATCAAAGGTGAAGTTGTTCAGAATTTATGTGGTGAGGGCTTCTATGTATTCCTTTTTGAGTTTAAGGAGGATAAAGATCTGATTTTCAGAAACGGTCCTTATTTTATGGGCCCCAGGGGAATGTATCTAAACTAGTGGAATGCCTCTTTTGATCCTGACAAATATATTCCATCAATTGTTCATGTATGGGTCAAGATCCCACACCTACCGCTTCATTGTTGGGGGGATGAGGATCTGAAGGCTATTGGAAACACTCTTGGCAGGTACATTGATAGAGCTGAGCCAAAACCTCCCATTTTCTCTTGTGTCAAAATTTGCGTGGAAGTAGAATTGGAAAAGGGTCTACTGGAGGAGATTAAGCTTTCCCTAGAAGGATGGAATCACCTTCAGAAGGTTGATTACTAGCAAATCTCCTTCAAGTGCAAGTATTGCCATGAATACGATCTCTTTACCGAGAAATTCACTAGAAAGAAAGCACGGGATGAGGAAGCAAACAAGGAAGAGAATTGGAATGTTGTCTCAAAAGAAGGTAGAAAGGCCCCTCAGAAGCAGACACAACCTCCACCTCCACCAACAAAAGAAGGACCCTCTAAGAACATATTTCAGGATTTAGTCAACCAAGAATTGGACCTAGTTGAAGAAGGAGAGATAAGAGAGGAAGGGCCTGAAGGAGAGGTAAATGAGCAGCCGGTGTTGATGGAAATAGGACAAGAAGAAAACTATATACCGACTCTCCTAGAGTAACCGATCACCAACGTCTGATCTGAAGTTTCGGGCTCGGTTACTAGATCCAAATCTAGAACTTCTCAAGAAGAAACATCAAAATACAGAGAGGAAGAAAAAGACCTCCCATGAAAGAAGGGAAGGAATTCAAATAGAACTCATTGGGAAGAACAAGTAGAGAAAGAAAAGGTGGAAGGGAAACAAGCAAGTTTAGATTAGCATATTAAAATCATGGCCTCAACAGGAAAGTAGCCAGTTGGAGATTTTGAGAATCAGAAGACTAGAAACACCCCTTTAAATCCCCGTAAATAATGAAAATAGTCTCTTGGAACTGCAAAGGATTGGGAGGAAAAACAAAAATAGAAGCAATAAGACGTATGATAAGAATGGAAAAAATATTTATCCTTCTCGTCCGGGAGACCAAAATGAGTGAGGACGACAGCAATGAGATAATGAAGAAAGTCTGGAAGCACGACATCGAAAGCTCAGTGGCAGTCGTAGGAAACTCGGGGGGTATCACAATATGGAGGGACAAGAGAAGGTTTTCCCTCTTGGATGAATGGAAAAACTCAAACTGGATTATGGTAGAACTAGAAGATTAAAAGGAGAATGAAAAAAATAGAATCTGCAATGCATATAGGTCGGTTCTCCATCATAAAAAACTGAACTTCTGGCGCTCTCTGGATGAACTCAAAAGACACGATTTGCACCTATGTAGTATTGTGGCTAGTGATTTTAATGTCACCATTTCACCTTTAGACAGGAGAGGGGGATCGAAGGTTAGAGATCCTTATGGGGAAAACCTAGAAGACATCCAAGCTTCTTGGAACCTCATGAACATCAAGCCAAATAAAGGTATCTTCACATGGAATAGCAGACGAATTGGTCTAGGTCACACTGCAGCTCGCCTCGACAGGTTCCTAGTAAGTGATAATTTCTTGTTAAAAATTTATATCCCTTCTTCCATAATCCTCCCCTCTTCAGTATCAGACCACAAGCCCATCTTGTTAGAGTTTATGAATCCTGAAAATGGTGGTCCTATACCTTTCAAATTCAACCTGGCATGGGCCAGAGAAGAAGAAGTCTATAACACAGTCAAGCAGGTGTGGAAGGTTCACATCACTGGCACCCCAAGTTTCATCTAGGAGGAAAAGTTGAGAGAAACCAAATCCTCTCTAAAACTTTGGGAGAAAATACTCAAGGATCATATCAAAGAGAAGTGCAAGATTCTTGAGGATCTGGGGAAGTTGTGGGATGATATGGAAAGATGTGAGATATCAGAGGAAATCATAAGAAGAGAAAAATAAATGGAAGAAGAGATTCTTAAACTAGACAAAAGGGAATAAGAAGAATGGAGACTAAAGTCCTAGAGTCTTTGGCTCAAGGATAGAGACAAAAACACTAAGTACTTCCATAACCAGTATAGGGAAAGGATGAGAAGAAATAACATCTTAGATCTCGAAGATGAAATGGGCCGAAAAATCTCTTCTCTCCCAAAAATTAGAGAAGAGGCTCATTGGCACTTCCAATTTTTGTATCAAGAGAAAGGGGAGGAAGACACAGATGCCTTTGAAACTCTATGTAATAACATTCCCGCTTTGATGACTAGTGAATAAAACAACCTTAGTTTTCAGTAAAATCTCAAAGGAGGAAATCAAGGCCACAGTATGGCCTTTACATCCTGAGAAAGCTCCTGGGCCGGATGGTTTCCTGATTTGTTTTTACAAAACGTTTTGGAATATTATAGAGTGGATATGTGCATAATGCTCAATTGCTCCACGGGGAGAGATAGGTTAAGGGGAGCAACAAACCCTTCCTTCATCACCCTGATCCCCAAAGAAAGAAAACCAACCTCCTTGAGAATATTTAGACCCATTTCTTTATGAAACTCTTCCTACAAGATCCTCACAAAAATTATTGCTTGCGGACTCAAAAATATTCTTCCCAAACTCATCTCTGAGAATCAGGGCGACATCATGGCTGGTAGACAGATCACTGACAACATCATCATTATCCAAGAGGCTATCCACTCTAGCTATGCCAAGAAATAAAAAGGTTTGGCCATAAAACTGGATCTAGCTAATGCCTTTGATAGAGTCAAGCACAGGTTTATTTTTAAAGTACTGAACTATTTTGGATTCTTCGAGGAATTTTTCAGATGGATAAACACCTGCATTAGCCACCCGTGTATTTCCCCTTTGATCAATGGAAGAACTACGCAATTCTTTAAAGCCTCGAGGGAACTTCTTCAAGGTTTTCCCCTATCTCCCTTTCCTTATATCATTATGGCTAAAGCCCTGAGTAGACATCTTAATAAGCAAATTGATGACGGCCTCCTTCCTTGAATCCTTATCTCGAGAGGGTTCAAAGTTGCAAAACATGCTCAATTCGATGATGAAACCATCCTGCTTGGAAGTTCCTCCAAAATAATTGCAAGGAAATTCAATCAAGCTCTATCGTCTTTCCGACGGGTGTCAGGTGGGAAGAAAAATTCTGAGAAATGTTGCATCTATATCTGGAACTGTCCTCCCCCCTTATTTCCAATATTTCCAAGGTTCTAGGATTCCGAGGTGTTTGTAGTTGGACGCCTTTTAAATACTTAGGCATCCCCATCTCTCTCAAAAAGAGCAAGGAAGGGGATTGGGAGGATGTCTTTGAACAAATCAAGAGGCGGATTCAATCTTGGGGTAGAAAATGGTTAAACTTAGCTGGGAAGATCACCTTATTAAAATTGATTCTCTCTTCCATGCCCATCTTTCTCTGTTCTTCCATCCTTGCTCCTATTGAATTCATGAACAACTTGAGTAAAGAATTTAGGAATTTTATCTGGCAGGGGGGCAAGGAAGGTCATAAAAAACTTCACTAAGTGAAATGGGAAACTATTCGCAATGAAAAGGGAAAAGGATTTATAGCCATCAGGGAGCCGAGGATGGTGATTTTAGCTATGGGAGATAAAATTCCTTGGAGACTAATCACCGGAAAGACTGAATGGTGGAAAGAATTCCTTCGCAAAAAATATTTGAAAAATTCCAGGATGCGCTGCTTAGATCATGATGTAATACCCCTAGTTTTGACTTGGAATGCATTTATCCAAACTTATGTAAATGATGTTAATATGTTAGTGCGAATTCCTAGTGCGGAGCTCAAGGCCAAGGCTCGACTAGTGAATTTCTAGGCATGTATGATGTTTATATTTTATTTGGATTGTTTGGTTGGATTTTATGTTGATTTAGATATTAAGTAAATATTATGTGCATAAATAATAAAATGGTCCAAGACTGGTTGTGTAAATAGCACCAAAGGGGCTATGATTTCTCCAGAGGGGAAGAGGAAAGGGGGCCCATGGGTGACTAAATCCTTGCTGCAAAGTGTCAACCTTAGAAATCACACCTAAAATTCTGTCATGTGCCTTGAATAAGACAATTATCTCATTTTTTGACCATTTTCCAATCATTAATGCATGTGTGTGGTTGGTGGGAAAAGTCACCTCATGTATTTATTGAAGCATGGGACTAACTGCACTTTTGTGACAGTTATGTCATGACAGAATTCAGTCTACAGCTGCCAGGAGTCCTTTCTTTTACTGTCATAAGTTATGTCAGTTGCCTTTTCACCATTTTCTCATATCCTTTGGAGTCAACCCTCATTTCTCTCATTCTTTCATGCAAATTTAAAGGATGCAGAGCTCTCCCTTGATTTCCAGGAACTTACCATGTTGTTTTGAACCTAGAAATTCGAATTTGGAGACCATGCTACAAATTTGGAAGTGAAAATTGTTGGTTGTAGGTGAGCAGTGAGGTTAGGCAAGCTAGGAACCCTTACCCATTAAGTTTTGTTTCTCCTAGGTGCTTGAAAAGCCACGAATTGAGGATACAGGTGGTTCTATAGCATCCAATATCAGATTGGACTTCTTCTATGCACACACTGGAAGCACCCAGCAAGATGGATCACCCAAGAGAACCATGGATCGGTGAAGGGGATTCCTAAGCTAGAAGGATCTTGTGTGGGGCAGGTATTGTGGAAGCCAAGGCTATGAGGGTTGAATGAGACCCTTGTAGAGCTCTGTATGAACATTTGGCTAAGCATAGAGAACATAATGGGTTGTGGTCTAAGAGAGAGAAGCTTGTAGGTGTTTCCTTCGCCCTGGTGGCCTCATAGCCCAGCTTGGGGGTAGCTTACATAGTTATGTTGACTAGGGTTCACTTCGCCCTTTTTTTAACAAATCTCAACATCACTCCCATAGACATCGGCCTAGAAAGGTTTTACCCTTTCTAGCAACACCCATGGAGTGAGTGAAGTCTCACCCGAGATATCTAAGGGGAGCTGCAGGAACCACGTTTCCGCAGATCACAGAGGACATGCATCATTTCACATTTATTCGCAATATAAACCAGAGATTCATAATCACATCAAAAAATCATATTGTCGAGTTAACAACTAGATTTACTTAACCCGGAGATCGACATAACCCTTGTTTACATCAAACATGATTATCTCACAATTGTCAAATTAACCGGATCGACAAAATGACCGTAAAGCAAAATCAAGAAATATGAGATACATCATATATCCACAAGTTCAGTCATACAACACATTGAGCCATCAAAGACTGCAATAATTCACATTTAATCACACTGCGACACAAAAGAGAGAGATGGATATATGGCACAATCTATCATTTTCATTCATCAACTCGTCTCATACATTGCGGAATACACCTCGCAGAACCAGTTCAAAACTCGGACAAAAGATGTGATTCAACTCAAGTCGCAAAGCTCAAAATTTACAAAGAAAGACAAAGATATGCCTCGATGCCCTTAGGCTTACAACAATACTTCTATTTATAAGCACACATGGCCGTTACAAAATGGTCCAAATGACCCATTGTTAACTAACTTAACCAAATCTTCTACTTTTTTCGGCTCTTTTATCCTTCGCGAGTGATCCTTTGCTTCTGTCGATGACCCTTCCGTCGTTGTCGGTTCTGCACTTTGTGCGCTCTGGACCCATGCCAATAGGGGTGGCCTCCCAACAGAAAGAGTATATGTTGGACGGAGTGCCTATGGTTGGGTGGAAAATCGCTCTTACACAGCCAGTTGCTTGGATTTGCATTGGATAAAGATAAGTATTCTCATGCATTTGAATCTGAAATGTTTTTATTTCATGCATGTAATGTTTATGCCTGTATTTGCATGTTAGATGTGTGTGGATAGATTTTAAATTCTGTTGTGCATATTTATTGTACATTTCTGCACACATTGTATTTGTTGAAAATCGTATTATGGATGTGGGCCAAAATTTGAGAGCCCAAATTTCGCTATCATCCCAGCCCGATGGTTGAATTGGGTGAGGGGGACGCTACGGAGTGGTATCAGAGCTTATGGTTGCAATACAGGAGCTATATGGGCCAAAAATCACGATTTACAAGCAAAAATCAGAACTGGTTATGTAGGAAATCCGTTTCTGTAAAATGGCAGTTATTAAATGGTAGTTAAGGGTCATGGAGTAAGTTTGAAATCAATTTTGAAACTTTCCCCTTATTGCCCAATGAAAACCTTACATAAGCACGAAATTTTGAAAATTGGGAAAATTTATTTGGGCCCCACCATTGCCAAGTGGCAGGGTGATGTGGAGCAGCCACATGGGTGAGAGGTCAGACATGGAGGAGCTGCGTGGGAAGAAGGTGTGATGTGGACTAGCCACATCAGATCTTTGTGCGTAGGTGACCGTAAAGGATGGAGTGTGAAGGCGTAGAATATATGACCATTGAGCAGCAAGGAAAATCGATGGTTGATAGTGATTCAAGCTCGCAAATGTGCGGAGAGTTAACTTGTTTTTGCGACCCTGAATGAAAACCATCATGTCTATGTGTCGTCCTTTGGTGCATTCAGGAACATAAAATCGGTCTTGGGAAACTGGTTCTCCCGGAGCCTAAAACTACCTTTTGGGTCCAACAGGTCGTGACGTGACGTGGGGAGATGTGACAGGCAGAAATGTCAGAAGGGATGGGACCCTCATCGGTCATGTTAGTTGTGGGAGATCACGCAGATCAAGATCGACGGCTCACAGTGTTGTAGGGCCTTGAACATGCATGAAGGATAACAGAGCTACACGACCCTAACGTGTTGCTCTCTCGTGCATTCAGGCTCGCAAAAGCGAGTCCAGGAAACCACTCTTCTCGGACCCTGAAACCACTTTTGTCCTGGCAGGAAGTGATGTGACATGGGTTCCATACATGATGTGCGGAGATGTAAGGGGTAATGGGACCCACGGTGATCACATCATTCTAGGAGAATCACACAGATTTGATCGATGGTTGAGATTGGTTCAGGCCCATGAAAGTGCACGAAGATCAATTAACTTCCGTGACCCTGAATGAAAACCGCCCCATCCACATGTCACCCTCTCATGCATTCATGCACGTAAAAGCAGTTTAAGGAAACCACTCTTCCAGCAGCCTGAAACCGCTTATCACTAATAGTGGTAAGGTAATGTGAGCAGCATTTGAAGGGTGCAGATCAGAGGAAAAGCAACATTTTTTCAGTCGATTTGTGGGTGTCCAAAATCAAAAAACGCATTCGATCTTATGCGCCAGATTGCGCGAAATCGAAGTATTTACAAAAAGAAAAAATGAGGGCGTTGCCCTCGACCCGCCCTGCAGTGGCGAGCCATAAGGGGGAAGTCCCCCTTGACCCTCGTCGTCCCCCTCATATGTCGTTGAGTGTGATAAAGTTCTGTTATTATCAATATGGGTTATTCCCACGTTGCATGAAGATTAATGTTCTAATTTTCAAAGACTGTAATAAATCTAACAAATGCGTTTATGAACACTTTTGCAGATTCAAAGTCCTATTAGTGACAGTTAAGGGTCAGCATTTCATTCTAGTGCTGTTTGGAAATTTTGATCTTGGTCAGACCAAGAAGAAGAGTATCATCATAGAGGATTCACAGGATCCTTATGAGGTTGAGGCATATGCAATGGGAGAGAACGTACATGTTGAGAATGCATAGACATAATCTAATGGTAGAAGAAACCAAGAAAATCCCCCAGGCATTGCAGAAACAATGAGGAGCTTAAGGGTGGAACTACAAAGTTGCAAAGTAGACAATGTAAGGATGATTAGAGATGAAGATGAGAAAAATCAGTTGAATGCAGCTATGCTTCAAAGCTTGACAAGCATTCAAAGGAAAATAAACCATGGGAAGAATTCAAAAAATCAAGAAAAGAGTGGGGGTAGCTCAAGGAGGCATTCCCACAAGAGATCCCATAGTTCAAGAAGGATTTCTAGAGATAGGACATATACTCCAGAAATATCTTCTAGTGAGTCATCTGACTCTAAAGAATCCATTGAAGTTTCAAGCTCTTCATCTCATAGAAACAAGAGGAAGAGGTCTTCCAAGAACAACTCTCATGGAGAATTTAAGAAGGCCAAACCTCCTATCTTTGATGGTGAGGTTAAATCTGGTCAAGAAGCTGAGGCTTAGCTTCTTGGGATGAGGAAGTATTTCCAAGTCCAAGACTATTCATGAAATATGAAGGCAAGAGTGGCTATCTTCAATTTGAATGGAAGAGCATCTATATGGTGGGAACACGTTAGGCAAGTAAAGAGGATTAATGAAAGGAAGATTGTGTGGAAGCAATTCAAGAAATAATTCAAGGAAAAGTACCTTTCTGATAGGTACTATGATGGAAAAATAAAAGAGTTCCATGAGATGAAATTGGGACAAATGTCTATGGAGGAATATGCAAACAGATTCTTAGAGTTGCTAAGGTATGTCAAATATATCGGGGATGATAAGGTGAAAATTCAACGTTTTCTAAGTGGACTGCCCCAGTCATATAAATATAGAATTGAGTTTGATGAACCTCAAAATCTAGAGGAGGCCATAAGAAAGGCCAAGTATTTTTTATGATAAAAAAAAGCAAACCAGAATTCCATAAGGCATGGGGGGATAAGAAAAATGGGAAGTTTGACCAAAGGAAGAAGGGGTTCAAGCCTCCTCAATTCATAAATCAGCCAAGGCAGCCACCATAGGGTGTGACTAATCCAGCTAGGATGTTGGGAGATAATCCAAGACAACCACTTCAATGTTGGGGATGTGCAGGGTACCACATGCTTAGGAACTGTCCACATAGGAATGGGAGTGGAAAGCAAGTTCACAACATCCAAGGAGTTGAAACAGTGGGTCAAGTGGCAAGGACCATCCCTAGGATTTATGCAACACTAGAGGACCGCCAAGCAGACTATTGGAGGGGCCTAGTTTGGCTTGTCGACTAGGCCCTCTGCCCGACTGTTTGAAGTATATGTCGACAAGTCGGGTCAACTATCATAGGTCGGTTCGGTCAGTTAGACCGACAAATGGTTATGTAACTATATTGAAAGGAATATATATAGGTTGTTGAGCCGATGTATTGGTTAGATCTGTTCTATGTTGTATTCTTCTCTTGCTAGTTAATAAAGGATTGTGCTTCTGTCTATTGGTCTCTTGTCTCTTGTATTTGTATCATTGTGTGTATGCTTGCTTATAATATATAATGTATCTCTGGTAACTACGTGACCCGCGGGACTACAACATCTAGTTCCATTGCCGGGTGATGCATTCAAAAATAGCAACATGACATATGATTTTAGAGCAGGAAATTAAGTATTGGTGGGAGAAGAAAATTAGAATTGTCTGCATAATTATGCGCGGCGAAACAAGCTGACAATTATCCAAGCGAGGGAACTATTCTTCTCCAAGACCCATGAGAAATTCGTAGATTCTGTGCCGACCACACTAAAAAGATATTGGATGAAAAGACCAGTTGATGAAGCAAAGCGGAAGCTATTGTCGAAGTTGATCAATGGAAGATGCACGAATCTGTCGGAGTGGTGCGAAAAGATTGCGGATGACTTCTTTGAAGAGAAAGCAATTGAGGACCGTGTCTCTGTAGAAGAAGTTAGAAAAAAGTTCTTCACTGAGCTAGCTGATCAATTTCTGTGTTCCCTGCCGACCTTATTGTTCAAATTTTTTATCGACAAAGGCGTTGCACACATTATCGAGACATGACAGTTGCTGCTTCCACCCCTTCCAAACTCTAATTGGGAGGAGAAAGAATGTCAGTGGGAATATTTGTGAAAGAACGCGAATGGGAATTCTTTCTGTACAAATGATGGTCTGTACTTCCCCAGTGGTCTAGAAAGCTTCGGGCCGGCATTGGGGGGGTGGTGAAACATGTTCTGATGTACCGATATTGATGAAAAATGACATATGACAAGGTGACATGACCAACTATGGAGGTAAATCCGACAAAGAAAGGACCATGAGTCATAAAAGTACTCCGGATATGTAGAAAATTGAAAGAGAAAAAAGGAGACAACGGCGTGAAGAGCTAAGGGAGTAGGAAAATGCGCTCCGGAGGAAGCGAGGATCAAGAGTCATGACAGACGCAGAAGGAAATCAGCCAGAGTCGAGTCAAGCCCACGATGATCGGGGCATCGAAGAAGACATGTCGTCGATGGATGAAGACTTGTGGATAGAGCGTGGTAGAGCTCTCCAAGTTAAGATACCTGAGACGGTAACACCTCCTTCTCCATTTCATTTAACATAAAGTGTCTGAGTACAATAAATTGTCAAGGAAAATCTTGGTCTCCATGTTGGCCAGTCGAGAATTTGGAGTCGTCGTAGTGAAGATGGCGATGAAGTCAATATATTATTGATTCATCGACCGGAGGAAGGGAATAAGGTGTCCTTTCAACCCGAATTTTTGAATAGAAGCTTTCATCTAATGTACTCAGAACATGAAGAAGAACCCCCCCTGCCAATACCATATTTGAGTGACTCGCTGAGTACGTCGGAGAACCCGAGAATTAGTGAAATCTCATTCGAGCAAAAATTTACTTGGATTTCGATAGAAGTAGCAGAAGAAGACAGACCTGGAAAAACAGAAGAAGTTCGAGACACTAGTTCTGAAGATAAAGAACCTAGTGCTAATAGGCATCTAGTTGAATTCAAAGAATCACCAAGTTTTGGTTGCGGAAATAATCCACCTACTCCACGATATAATTCTCAAATCACTACATCAGCAGACATGTCGCACTCGACATCACACCTTCCATTTTACGAAGACGATGAAGATCCGACAAAACATTGGTTCATGTGTGAAGCGATATGGACGGCCAACCAACTCACCAGTGAAGAACGGAAGTTAGCCCATTTTGCTGGCTCTTTGAGAAAAAGAGCATTGACATGGTATATGGGATATATAGCAAAAACACCAAATGCAACTAAGGATCAAATTAGGAAAAGTTTTCTGGCCTTTTTCATGATAGAAGATGCAACATATCTGGCAGCCGAATGACTGAAGACAACAGTCCAGAAGCCGACAGAAACTGTCAAGGAATATGATCAGAGGTTCAAATACCTCTTGAGAGAAATCGACTATGAGATCAAAGAAAAGTTATTAATTAAATGGTTAATTGTCGATCTCATAAGTAAAATTAAAGTACATGTACGTCGACAGAGTGTCAATACTTATGCAGAAGCATTGAAGGCATCACTGGAGATTGAAATGGATGACAAATATTCTTTAGTCTTCATTGACAGACATGTTGATAAACGCCTTGAGATTATGGAGCAAGCAATTCAAAGCATGACTTTGAAAGGGCCGGAGTTATGGTGTACCACATGTCGAACTGCAAGACACACTAAAGACTCTTGTCAAATTGAGGATCGACGACGAGAAGTTAAAATTATTCAAACCAGATGCTTTTGTGATTTGTGTAAAGAATATGAATTGCATCCCACAAATGATTACCCATACAATCTAAAGAACAAAAAAGAAAAATGGTGTCAAATATGCGAATTCAATACCCATTCGATTGAAGAATGTCATATGAATTTGAAGAATCGACAAAACTACCATGCAGTGTATCAGACAAACTCTGTTGAGCAACATAACGACAGAAATATGGGAAACGACATATTTGACAGAAATGATGGAAGGAACGACTAATACAATCGGAATAGAAACGACATATACCCTAGATATAATGACCGCAGATATGATCGACGATATGATGGCTATAACAGGCGCAAAGGATACCAGGGTCATGGTCGTGGCAGTGGTGGTCACGGTGTTTGACCTAATCAACCTGGTTTATGTTTTGCATGTCTTAGTGAAGATCATCGGCATGCAGAATGCCATTACAAAGAAAGAACTGATCTTAAGTTTTGTACAAAGTGTGGGGTAGGTGATCACATTTTAGAGGATTTCCTTGCCATGATTGAAAAAATAAATAATAAAAAGAATGTTCATGTCTTATCTTGTGTACCTAAATATGATGTGCTTCGTACTAAAAACTTGCAAATCGTTACTTGGAAAGGTACCCACATTGGTCAAGATAAACCACAGATAAGTAAAATTGTAGCCAAAGAAGATTACCCAAATCCCGTGAAACAAAAATCTGTGTATCAAAATGCATCCGACATATTTTGTGCATTGGCATCCCACGAAGATATTGAAGAAAACCGACAGGAAGCACTCAATGAATTGTTCAATTTAATTTCACATGATAAATTTGTAGGAAAGTTGATTGACCTATTGCATAAACTCAAGCATAAACATGTCATGCAAAGATAAACCAAAAACATTTGCCGACTTAATCAAAAAGAAAAAAATGATGCTAACCCACTAGTCGACCTCGACATAAATGGATACCACGTATGACAAGTCGTACTGGACTTTGGTTCCCAAGTGAATATCATGACTCGTGATACCTGAGACCAACTCGGTTGACCATAATTGCAAGAATCAGGCATTTATTTGAAGCTTGCAGATCAAGGATTAATTGAGCCAATCGGAGTATGGAAGGGAGTCGAAACATCCATCAAAGGAATCACAACAAAAGTTGATTTTGAAATCATTAACCCCAAAGATGATGCAAGCTCTTTCCTAGCCTTGGTCGGTTGACCTTGGGGGTGAAAGATGAAGGCTTCAATTTCCTTAGATAAAAGTCGCATCAAGTTGAAAGGCAACGGTCATAAGGTTATTGTACTAATCTTTCCATCTTAGGGAGAACCATGGTCAGAACCTACAGAAGTGGATAATTATATTCGATAGCTTTATCGAATAGACAATAATGAAGACCATATTGAACCAAATTCCCAAGGAGAGCTTCACCTCTGAGATCTTGTTTCACTCGGATATAATTCTAATGCAGAGCTTTACGACTGGCAGATAGAGAACTATGATCTTCATGCAAAAGCATGTTGGACGGTGGAATCCATCTCAAAGAAGCAAATGAAGAAATGTCTCTCAATATCATATACACCGAAGATATTTGAGTGGAAAATGCGAGCATATCCGACTCTTGTCCCAGACAGAAATTCACAGACATATAATCCGACATTGAGATACAAGGAACATGACTCCCCTATTGTACATGTCAAACAAGTATCAAAACATGTCAGAGAGAAAGGCCGACTACAAAGTTTGGTTGAGACATTCACTGGTCAAGCTGCGAGATGGTGGGATACCCATCAGTCGAAACTCCAAATTTGGAACACAGCATCAACATTTTTTGTAGAAATATTTGCAGGAAAGAAGCTGATGACTCAAGCCGACATCCCTATGTTCACACAGGGACAAAACCATAAAGTGCACATCACCTGTTGTGAAAAAGAATGGAGAAAATTGGACTATAAAGATGAAAGGGCGTGGCCTCACCTCTTCCCCAGCACACTTGATGATTTACCCAGTAAATGATATAAGATGGAAGAGGCGAGAGGAGAAACTTTCACATGGAAATACTTGAAAGAAAATTTCACCAAGGATTTCCAGTTTTCTCCGAAGGAGGAGAAGTTGGTCGAAGCAAGTAAACATATGAAAGAATTTCTGCAGCCAACATAAAATCTAACACTTACATAAAAGAAGCAGACTACTCATTGACCTACTGCCTGCTATAACATAACGCTGACAGTAAGCCAGCATTCGACAAGACTAAGCTTAGAAACAGATAAGTCAATCGCGAAAATTTTACAGTGGAGACAGGATCATCCCAGCACGTCGAATCCTATGAAAACAATCTTTAGCATGGAGGTTGTCAAGAAAGATGACCCAGAAAGATTATTGGAAAAAGACTTTCCACCAGTATTTAGACAAACTAAGGAAGTTGAAAGACTGATAAATGACAGTCGTGCTCTAGAATGGATGGATGCCAAAATCAAAACAAAAGAAGTAGATATTTCAAATGATGATCGACCGAAAATGGCAAAAAATGGTGATTACTGGAATGAAGAACAAACTGCAGAAATCACCAGCCTCCTCAAAGAATTTCAAGATGTATTTGCTTGGGATTACAAAGACTTGAAAGGACCTGTGCAGGAGATGGGTGAAATGAAAATTGATATCAAACCAGACGCCAGACCAGTAAAGAAAAGACCCTACAAGCTTGCTCACAAGTACAAAGACATTGTTAAAAAGGAGATCGATAGCATGCTCGAAGCATGAATTATATATCCTATCGACCAATCAGAGTGGGCAAGCCCGATGGTTGTTCAGTTGAAGAAACAAGATCCGACACGACTGAGAATCTGTTTCGACTTTCATGAACTAAACAAGGTAACACTTATAGACCCGTTTCCAGCTCCTTTTGCAAATGAAATTATTAATGAAGTTGCAGGGCACGAGTGTTATTCCTTCACGGATGGATTCTCGGGGTACAATCAACTACCTATTGCTAAAGAAGATCAGAAGAAGACTACATTCATGTGCGAATTTGGGTCGTTCGCGTGCAAAGTCATGCCCTTTGGTCTGAAGAACACACCAGCAGTCTTTTCCTGGATTTTCGTCAAGGCATTTCAGGAGTATATATACAAAACTATGGATGTCTACTTTGACGACTGGACAATCTACAAAATGCTAAGAGATCATTGCAAATGGCTTTGATTGATGTTGGAACGTTGTCGGCAGATTCAGTTATCGCTGAAAAAATGCATTTTTGCGACACCTATTGGCATATTGATTGACCATGTAGTATGCAAAGAAGGAATCAAGGTCGATTACGCAAAGATAAAAATTATTCTCGACCTAAAGCCTCCAGTCAATCCGAAGCAAGTGCGGATCCTATTGGGTCATATGGGGTATTACAGGGAGTTCATCTGACATTACTCTGATATGACTTATCCTCTCGAAGAGCTGTTAAAAGAAGATCAGAAATACTGGTGGAAGGAGGAATGTGATACTTCATTCAACACCTTGAAGAGAAAAATGGTTGAAGCACCTATCCTCTGATTTCCAAATTCATCGATAAAATTTCATGTGCATATTGATGTGTCTAGAATAGCAGTCAATGCTATCTTAACACAACCCAGAGAAGATGGAATGGATTATCCTAATGCGTTCAGTAGTCGGAAGTTGAACAAGGCTGAAAGAAATTATTCCACGATAGAAAGAGAAGCGTTAGGTATGGTATTTGCACTATAGAAATACCATAATTATTTATTGGCTAATCCTTTCGTATTTGATACAGATCATCAAGCTTTGAAATACTTAGTCAATAAACCATTGCACCATGGGAGCTTGTGTCGTTGGCTTCTACTATTTTAGGAATTTGAATTTGAGGTAATTATCCGACATAGAAAGGCTAATGTCGGGCCAGACCACCTGTCGAGAGTCGACACCGGAGAGGAGCCGACAAGAATAGAAGATTATTTTCCAGATGCACATTTGTTTCGAATTGAAGCAGTCCCTTCAGAACTTGCAGAAATTGCACAATTTCTTGAGGATGGGCAAGCTATTGAAGGAATGACTGCGAAGAAGAGGAAGATCCTTGCTATGAAAGCAACACCCTACACTCTGATCAACGGATTCCTCTATAAACTTGGATTAGATAATATATTATGTTGGTGTGCACTTGAGCATGAACAACAGACTATACTTTCAGAAGCTCATTATGTACCAACAAGAGGACATTATCATGTAGACATAACAACAAGGAAGATTTTGCAAGTTAGACTTTGGTGGCCGACAGTTCATAAAGACTGTCGAGAATTTGTATCTAAATGTGATAGATGTCAACATATGGGACGACCGCTGCCTAGAATAGAAATTCCTCTGGTTCTAATTAATCCTAGACGAATGTTTGAGATTTGGGCGATCAATTTTATTGGACCATTTCCAGTATTTGGAAGACGGACAGGTGCACGATACCTTATCACTGCTGTAGAATACGTCACCAAGTGGGCAGAAGCAGAACCGGTCGAAACATGTTCGAGCGAAGTTGCTACCAAGTTTATCTATGAAAATATCATTACACATTTCGGTTGCCCTTTAACTTTGATAAGCGACCAAGGTACG
Organism: Larix kaempferi; assembly: GCA_027924585.1. Taxonomy (NCBI): domain Eukaryota; kingdom Viridiplantae; phylum Streptophyta; class Pinopsida; order Pinales; family Pinaceae; genus Larix; species Larix kaempferi. The sequence goes on from BSBM01001009.1 coordinate 7,568,426, forward strand.
CATTTTGTCTGCAAAACTATTGAAGCATTAACTAAGGAGTTTGCAGTTGATCACATAATTAGCACAACATATCACCCTCAATCTAATGGTGTCGTGGAATCATTTAACAAAACACTCACAAAAGGACTAACAAAAGTGTGCAACATGGATAAGGATGACTGGGATGATAAAGTACCTATTGTTCTTTGGGCATACAGAACAGCATACAAAAAAACGACAGGTCAAACACCCTTTTCACTTGTCTATGGGCAAGAAGAAGTCGTTCCATTGCGTTTTCGACGACAAGCCTCGACAATTGCAACAGTATTACACATTGATGTCGAAGATGCATGACAAGAAATACTATTACAACTGTCGAAATTAGATGAAAGTCGACAGATGGCAATAGAACATCAACAAGTCCAAAAACAACAACAACAAGCTTGGCATGATAGAAACATCAAACAGAAGAATCTATCAGTTGGTGACTTGGCACTACTTTATAATAGCTGTGCAAAATGGAAACCAAAGAAGTTGCACACGGAGTGGATGGGGCCCTATATCATCGAAATGATAAATCCAAATGGTTCAGTCCGACTGAAAACGTTACAAGGTAGTGTTTTCAAGAAAGTGGTAAATGGTGCCTGACTAAAACGGTACAAGTCATGAAAATTTAAAAAAAAAACAGTTACAAATAACTGAATGAGAGAAGGTACTATTAGCAATCAATCAAACAACAAGGCAATTCAAATGCATAATGACAAGAGATTGGCAGAGTAAGGCTGGACAAATCAAAGAGAAAAACTCGACACACAACCGTCGATACTATAGACACCGACAAGAGCGTTGACAAATTGTTGAGGAAGAAAAGACACGACATAAACTATGGAACACAGACCGATAAAACCTAACAAGAGAAGTCCGCTTACACGACACATCAAGAGAGGTACCGCACCATCATAATGATAAAGAGGCAAAAGACAAAAGTAGTCGTGACCCCAAAGGAAATGAACCTGACGGGGCATCGATAGCTTGTCATCTCAATTTAATTCCCTCGTCAAATCAGCCATTAATACAGGCTTCTACGTCCCATTCCCACATGCCAAGCAGCTCCACCATAAATCCTAAGCTCGAAGATTCTTGGGCACTCTTTTGCCAAGAACTTGAACTCCAAGATACAGAGCTCCCTAACCCTGTTGAAGTAAATCTCGCACTTCCAAACCCTAATTCCACCATGGCTCCAAGGAAAACTCAAACAACAACCAGGGTCGCTGCAACACAGGTTAGAAAGCTGGAAAAAGAAAAATCCTCTCTGGAAACAAGATTGCAAATAATTTGGAATGCTAAGGTTCTGGAAACAAGTTGGAAGAGAGCATGGAGGGAAATTGAAGATTGGGGGAAGGAATCAGATGGCAAATTGAGGGAGGAAGCACAGCGGCTGAGGACCACTACAATTCTGCATTATATGAAGGCACCTCTCTTGGAAAGTTTCGGAGGACTCAAAGAAATTATTGCACAGTTCATTGTTAGCCGCTATCACAATGGTAAGTTCTATTTTGACATTCCAGTCGAAGTTAATGGTGAACTTATCCATAAAATCACCGATCTGTCACACAAAGGAGATGTTGTACCGACAAGTTCAAACACGGATTTGATCGAAGAATTTACAGGTATCGCTGCTAGAAATAACTCACAAGGTCTGGTCGTGACCCATATCAAATATGCCAACTACAAAACTGCTGCCAAAATCGTGTTGCATGCACTGTCACGAGTAGGAAGAGGGTCCGAACTGAAAATCAACATGCTGGAAGCTGTTAAAAATATGGCAATGCACGACAAAGTTTATAAATGGGAAGACTTATTGGCCAATATAATCAAACATACATGCCACAAGTGCCAAGATGAGGGGACCAGCATCCGCTATCCATCTGTAATTATATGGATTTCCATGACCCACATTCGTCCGCGAGGAAATAAGGATTTTTCTCAAGAGCGAAATGTTCTTATGGAAAATTTCCGCTGCTTTTCATCGGGAGGAAGTCGTCATGGACCTACGACAGTTAAGCTCCGGTTCGAAGCATGGTTTCTGGAATTCAAAACAAAAGCGACAAGGTGGAGAGTACCTCAGAACATTCGACGGATTTTACCTCCGACAGCACACATCCAACTATCTTTGGATCATACATTGGTATGGTACTTACAAGGAGCGGTTGGTAAAGCAAATTCCCTCGACTACTACCCATCGATAGATGCAATTTTTACAGAGTTAAGTCGACAATCAAGTACAACATTGATAATACCACCTCAAGCAAGAACAGTCTACCTCACAATTGTTGAGCCGTTGACAGACGCCGAAAAAGAATAGGAATATGAAAGTCGGTTGTATGTTAACACTTTCACTTACCAGCCTAACCAGTACCTAGCACCAACGTACTGGCACTCACACTTACTCCACATGAAGATCCAGCTGAAGCTGCAGAGCATTCAAACAACAGTACAGAATCTGACAACCTAGAGCATCTATTGACAGACAAAAATATCCAACGGATAGCAGGTGAACTGTCTACAACACGACAGAACAAGGTAGTACCGACACAAGGGAAGGGGAAAAGGAAAGTAACCTTTCAAGAGCCAACTGAAGAAGATGAAATCAAGCTATATGATAGTGCCACTCAAATACTAGCAGATGTAGCCCAGGAACAAGTTGTCGGTGGAAGAGCAGTTTCAGAAGTTTTTGGAAATAGACCAGCGCAAGACTCCAAGAATTTCTTTCAAGAAACCCAAAATATCGGTCGAACCTCCTGTCGACCTGACTGTTACCACTCCACCTTCTTCCCCGAACATAGTAGAAGAAGATACTACTCCTTTAACACTACCTGCCCCTGTTAGCCAAGTAGATGTTGACCTGAGTCAGCTCATCGCCAACCTTCCAGTATTATTTCCCAATTGGCGAGAAGTAGTCACTCAACAACCGATCTTTGCCACACCAAACACTCCGCTTTGTTTGGCTCCCCCCGACACTCTCGAGACCAACACTAGTTTATCTTCATAGTCTACAGTAGCAGAAGTTGTCGGTCATAGGACGACTCATGTTAAGAGAAACCCTGATCCAGCAGGTATAATTTCTGCACAAGAAACATCCATCTACACCCCCCTTTCAGTCGGACATCTAGAGTAAGAATTGAGTCCACCTCACCCCGCAGTCGACCAAGTCAAAAATTTTCCAGAAGTTGTCAGTCATGAAAATGAGTCTTCAGTCCAAGAAATTGAGTCAAGTCTAGTCGGTCTGGGTTCATCTGGAAGTACCATCTCATCGAGTCTACTTACAATAGAATTCGATCCATCCACACTTGAGACAACTCCATCCATTCCACCAAGTCAGTCGAGTCTCCTTTCACTCAATCCTGCCGACGGATCCAAGTCCAGTCCTGTGATACATCAGCACAACGAAGAAGCAATATTGATAGAAACAATTGAAGCCACCACAGTTCAAGACATTGAAGCCGCCACAACTCAAGATAATGAAGCTGACACGACAGAAGCACCACAACAAACCATCATACAAGATTCCAGTACAATCAAACCTAACATATCCAGCACACCAACAGATATTCAAGTAAGTGTCGAAACACTTGAGCACTAAGTTCCAGCTACCACTGAAGCATAACAAATCATACCGATCCAAACAGAACAAGTTATTGCTAATATACAAGTAGCTGTATAAATTCATCCAGCAACAGCCGACAAGGAAAAGGGGCTAGAGAAGCCAGCTACAAATAAAGAAAAAGTGCAAGAGAAAAACCACAAGAAGAAACATAAAGACAAGAAGCAAAAAGAGAGAGAACTTCAACAGCAAAAGAAAAGGCAGCAAGTGCAACAAATCCAATCAGAAATCCACCTCTCAGTTTACTTAGATCAGTTTGGGTCTACTTCCATTTATCAGCCACAGTTGGCATCTCAAATAGAGCTTGGTTTAATTGAGGATGCAGTCTTCAGAGAGAAGAGACATCGCAGGAGACAAAAGACCGGATCCATAGCCACAGGAAGAAAAGAATGCATTTCTCGCTAAGTGTGAAGACTTAGTCTAGCAATTCATTTCAATTCCATCAAGTCCCAACATGACAACACCCCTCGACAGAGCATATCAGTTATTCGAGTCGGTCGTGTCATTCCTACAATCTGAGCTTATAAAGAATCAACAGGACTAGGCTGTCGAAATATATTCCTTAATGGAAAACCAGTATACAACCTTTACAGCAGCTCTCAGTTTGCTCAAACAGTACGACACTAAAGCACTCAATCTTGCTGAAGTCTTGAATAATTGGTATCTACATTATGGCAAAGTGTACAAGGAATTACAAAAGACACGAACATTTATGGGCACACTTCATCACCAGCGTCTGACCGCAGAGAAAACACTTATTGAAAACCTCGATAATCAAATCATCATGGAAAATAGGAAGCTAGACAAGTTAGAAAAACAGGAAGAACAGTGGATCACAGAAGCACGCCTTGGCCTCTCCAAGCTTGAAGAAATCTAGCCTTGGCTCCAACACCTACTTGTTGCTACTGAAGAAACAATCATAATTCTTGTCCCATATATGATTAATTTACAAAATACATCCACTCACGACAAGATGGAAAACTTGTCGAAGCTCACGACATTGATTGTGGATATCCAAAATTTGCTGCATACATGGGAAGAATTTCAGCACCATCTCTCTGTCTCTGCCGAAGCTATTGTCGAGGTCTGCCTACAATCACCTGAGGCTCCTAGCTCCAGCTTACCATAGTCATAACCGTCAAAGTCATTATTTTTGTTGCACAATTCTAATTTTTATCTCCCCATTTCTTTGAGACGAAGAAGGATTTTGTGGTGGGGGAGATGTTGGAGGGTCCTAGGTTGACTTGTCGACTAGGCCCTCCGCCCGACCATTTGAAGTATATGTCAACAAGTTGGGTCGACTAGAATAGGTCGAGTTGGTCGATTAGACCGACAGATGGTTATGTAACTGTATTGAAAGGCATATATATAGGTTGTTGAGCCGATGTATTGGTTAGATCTGTTCTATGTTGTATTCTACTCTTGTTGGTTAATAAAAGCTTGTGCTTATCTTTATTGGTCTCTTGTCTCTTGTATCTGTATCATTGTGTGTATGCTTGCTTATAATATATAATGTATCTCTGGTAACTACATGACCCACGGGACTACAACACAGACTATCAGTCAACTGTGGTTGAAGTTGAAGATAAGATTGGTAAGCAATCTATTTTTATTTTGATTGACCCTGTATCTACTCAGTTATATCAATCCTAAAGTTGTTGAGATTTGTGCTTTTAAGAAATCAAAGCATAGTAAATCATGGTTAGTCCAACTAGCCACTAGAACTAAGAGGAAGGTTAGCGAAATCGTGGAGAAATGTCCATTAGAAATGGGTGGACTGTCCACTTATGCAAATATGAATGTTTTGCCACTTGATTCCTATGATATTCTCATTGGAATGGACTGGTTGGAAGCCCATAGGGTTAAAATTGATTGCTACAACAAGAATTTCGAGTGTATTGATGAAGAAGGAAACCCAAGGGTTGTAAAGGGAATTCCAAAGGTAGTTTTTGTTAGGCAGATTTCAACCATGCAGTTGAAGAAATGAAATTCCTAAGTTGGAAGACCATTCTGTTTTGTAAGAATTCAAGGATGTGTTTCCCGATGAAGTTCTGGGACTTCCTCCAAAGAGGGACATTGATTTTACAATCGACCTTGTTCCAGGAGTTGCACCCATTTCTAAGACACCTTACAGGATGAGTACACCAGAATTATTAGAGTTGAAAATGCAACTGCAAGAGTTGTTGGAAAAGAAGTACATAAGGTCAAGTGTGTCTCCATGGGGAGCACCTGTACTTTTTGTGAAGAAGAAAGATGGAACGCTCAGGTTATGTATTTATTACAGGAAGCTTAACAAGGTTACAGTGAAGAACAAATACCCCTTTCCTCGAATTGATGATCTTTTTGATCAAATGAGAGGGGAAAAGGGTGTTCTTAAAGATTGATTTGATATTTAGTTATCATCAAATGAGAATCAAAGAAGAAGACATTCACAAGACAACCTTTAGAAAAATGTATTGACACTATGAGTTTGTGGTGGTGCCATTTGGTCTCACCAATGCACCAGCTACATTCATGTGTCTCATGAATAGTGTTTTTAGCAAGTATTTGGACAAGTTTGTTCTCGTATTTTTAGATTAAATTCTTATTTATTACAAGAATGAAGAGGAGCACGAAGAACACTTGAGAATGGATTTGCAATTGCTAAGGGATCATAAGTTGTATGCAAAGCTAAGCAAATGTGACTTTTATAAAAATAAAATTCATTATTTGGGTCACAGTGTTTCTGAGGAGGGAATATTGGTGGATCCCAAGAAGATTGAAGCCATCATGAACTGGCCAACTCCAAGAAATGTGACAGATGTAAGATCTTGTATGGGTCTTGTTAGTTACTACTGGAGGTTTATTGAAGGATTCTCCAAGGTCGCACACCCAATCACTTCTTTGCAAAAGAAGGGGATAAAGTTTGAGTGGACACCGAGATGTGAAGAAAGCTTCCATATTTTGAAAAAGCTTCTCACAAGTGCTCCAATTCTAAATATTGCAGATCCGAAAAATATTTTGTGGTATGCACAGATGCATGTAAAGATGGACTTGGAGGAGTCCATATGCAAGATAACCATGTGGTATTCTACGAGTCAAGGAAGTTGAAAGAGCATGAGAAGAACTATGTTACTCGTGATTTGGAGCTTGCATCCATAGTGCACGTTTGAAAATGTGGAGGCACTATTTAATGGGAAGAAAATTTGATTTAAGGACAGACCATTGTGGTCTGAAATATTTGTTTGAGCAACCCACATTAAATGCTAGGCAAGGTAGGTGGCTAGAATTTTTATGTGAGTTTGATTTTGAGATCAAGCACATAAAAGGTAAAGAAAATAAGATGGTTGATGCACTTAGAAGAAAATTATATGAGATGCATGTAGCAACCATTAGTACCTACCAATGAGATTTGAGGCAACAAATTACTAACTGTATTGCTAAAGATGAACTGTATGTGCAAATAAAGGACAAATTGTAGCGACAGAATTTGGAAAAGAAGTATGAAGGCTACCATTTGGAAGGTGACATACTTCTTGTTTATAGAAACATAATTTACATTCCTAAGGTGGCAGATTTGAGAAGGATTGTTATGGATGAAATCCATAAAATGCCATATTCCGGTCACCCAGGATACCATAAAATAGTTGCTTTAGAGAGAAAGCAATATTTTTGGCTCGGAATGAAAAAGGACATTGCTGAGTATATTTCTAAGTGTATGAAATGCCAACAAATAAAGGTTGAACATCAACACCCAGCGTGTTTGTTGCAGCCTTTTCCAATTCTAGAATGGAAATGGGATGTGATTTCCATGGATTTCATTATAGGTTTTCCAATGACAGTGAGGCGGCACGATTCCATCATGGTTGTGGTGGATAAATTATCTAAGGAAACACACTTTATTCCAGTTAAATCCACGTATAAAACAGATGCTATTGCAAAAAAATTATGAAGGAAATTTTAAGGTTGCATGGTTTTCCTAAGGCAATAATTTCAGACAGGGATACTAAGTTCACCTCAAATTTCTGGAAAACCCTTTTTGTTGATTTGGGTACGCAACTTAACTTTAGTACCGCCTACCATCCACAAACAAATGGAAAAATGGTAAGGGTAAATCAAGTGCTTGAAGACATTCTACGCATGTATATGATGGACAAACCATCCAAGTGGGAGGATTATCTACACTTGGTAGAGTTTTCATATAACAATGGGAAACAAGCATCGTTGGGCATGAGTCCATTTGAAGCTTTGTATGGCAGGAAGTGTAGAGCACCAGTTACTTGGGATAATCCAATTAACATAATTGTACTTGGGCCATAATTGCTTAAGGAAATGGAACACGAGGTTGTAAAGATTAGGAAAAATTTAAAGGCAACCCAAGATAGATAGAAAATTTATGCAGATAAGAACCGAGTGCATAGAGAGTTTCATGTTGGGGATCATGTTTACCTTAGAGTGAAGCCAAGGAAGAGTTCCTTGAATCTTGGAAGTTGTGCCAAGTTATCACCAAGATATTGTGGGCCCTTTGAAGTGCTTAAGAGAATAGAACCGGTTGCATATAGAATTGCATTTCCTGCTAACACTAGAGCTCATAATGTTTTTCATGTTTATTTGCTTAAGAAATATGTACATGATCCTAACCATGTGATTGATTGGGATGTGATTCAGGTGGAACCTGAGGGAGAGTTCCAAACCGAGCCATTATGCATCCTAGATAGAAAAGTGGAATTGCTCCGGAACTGAGCCATCGGACATGTAAAGGTGCAATGGAAGCACTTCGGTCCCAATGAGGCTACGTGGGAGTTGGAGAATTCCATGAGAGAGGCATATCCATTTTTGTTCTAAATTTTGAGCAAACACCAAGGACTGTGTTATTCCAAGGGGAAGGGGATTGTAATACCCCTAGTTTTGACTTGGAATGTATTTATCCAAACTTATGTAAATGATGTAAATATGCTAGTGTGAATTCCTAGTGCGGAGCTCAAGGCCAAGGCCCGACTAGTGAATGTCTAGGCATGTATGATGTTTATATTTTATTTGGATTGTTTGGTTGACTTTTATGATAATTTAGAATATTATGTGCATAAATAATAAAATGGTCCAAGAATGGTTGTGTAAAGAGCACCAAAGGGGCTATGATTCCACCAGAGGGGAAGAGGAAAGGGGGGGCATGAGTGACTAAATCCGTGTTTCCAAGTGTCAACCTTAGAACTCACACCTAAAATTCTGTCATGTGCCTTGAATAAGCCAATTATTTCCTTTTTTGACCATTTTGCAATCATTAATGCATGTGCGTGGTTGGTGGAAAAATTCACCTCATGTAGTTATTGAAGCATGGGACTGATTGCACTTTTGTGACAATTATGTCATGACAGAAGTCAGTCTGCAGCTTCCAGGAGCCCTTTCTTCTACTGTCATAAGTTATGTTAGTTGTATTTTCACCATTTTCTCATATCCTTTGGATTCAACCCTCATTTCTATCCTTCTTTCATGCAGATTTAGAGGTTGCAAAGCTATCCCTTGCTATCCAAGAACTTACCATGCTGTTTTGAACCCAGAAATTTGAATTTGGAGACCATACTACAAATTTGGGAGTGAAAATTGTTGGTTGTAAGTGAGCAGAGAGGTTGGGAAAGCTAGGAACCCTTACCCATTGAGTTATGCTACTCCTAGGTGCTTGAGCAGCCACGAATTAAGGCTATAGGTGGTTCTATAGTAGCCAATATCATATTATACTTCTTCTATGCACACACTGGAAGCACCCAGCTAGATGGATCGCCGAAGAGAACCGTGGATCGGTGAAGGGAATGCCTGATCTAGAAGGGTGTTATGTGGGGCAGGTATTGTGGAAGCCAAGGCTGCGAGGGATGAGTGAGACCCCTGTAGAGCTCTGTATGAACATTTGGCTAAGCATAGAGAGAATAATGGGTTGTGGGTTGAGAGAGAGAAGCCTGTAGGTGTTTCCTTTGCTCTGGTGGTCTCATAGTCTAGGTTGGGGGTGGCCTCTAAGAAGAAAGAGTATATGCTGGACAAAGTGCCTATGGTTGGGTGGAAAATCGCTCTTACACAACCAGTTGCTTGGATCTGCGTTGGATAAAGATAAGTATTCTCATGCATTTGAATCTGAAATGTTTTTATTTCATGCCTGTAATGTTTATGCCTACATTTGCATGCTAGATGTGTGTGGATATATTTTAAATTCCGCTGTGCATATTTATTTTACATTTCTGCACACATTGTATTTGTTGAAAATTGTATTATGGATCTGGGCCAAAATTTGAGAGCCTAGATTTCACTAGCAACCTCTCCCGATGGTCAGATTGGGTGAGGGGGATGCTACACATGATCTTCAATATCAGGGGTCACGAATATGGGATCTGTGCAAGGCAATGTCCAAATTGTTAAAAAACCACCTACATTGGGTGCCTAGATGTCTATCTTCTTTGAAGAAAATAGACATCTAGGAAGATAGGATATTAAATAGCCCGCCCTTGAAGGAGAACGAAGACTTGAAAAGAGTAAAGGGATGGCTTCACAGAGAAGGTATATTTAAACTTTATGACCTCTCTATCTAGAATGATAATGAGAGCTGGAAGGAAAGGAAAAGGCTTGAAACTCCTGCCCAATTGGGTGATTGATTTAACCAGCTTCTCCTAGAGTTGAACGGGAAATCCCCCTCCAATAGAAGGGACAAGGAATACATATGATGGGGTCCCAAAGGATTCTATAGTGTGAAAGAAGGCTATAGGGTTGTGCTCAAGGATCTCCCTGCTCCACTTTCAGTCAGAGTCTGGAAGAATGTATGGAAGCCTGACTGTCCTTCCAAAATTAATGCCTTATATTCGCTGCTTGTGAATCAAAAAAACATGACCGCTAAAAATCTCAGGAAAAAAGGCATTGAAGGGCCAAATAGATGTACTTTATGCAAAGCTAAAGAAGAAACCATAAGGCACATGTTCATAGAGTGCTCCTTTTCCAAAGAGGTTTGGGAGGCCTTCATGAAGGATTTGGATGTTTGCTTCAGGTTCCCTGAAACGTTGAAGGTTTTTTCAGAGGTTGGACAAAAAAATACCCTAGGAATTTATCACATAAGAATTCTTTGTTAAATATCTGGTTTGCAGCCCCTAAATTTATCAATTACCAAATCTGGCTATCGAGAAATAAAGAGATTTTCGAAGGGAAAAGGCCTCCTTTAGCAAAATCGCCATGGAAACCCAACTTCAAATAAGATAATTTCTAATGGCACATGGATGGTCGATAAATCCTTCATGTGATATTACCCCCCCTGAGATTTTGTGGGCGTCTCAATTCATCGGGATCATCTCCCTTCATTCCAACAACTACTCTAAGAATAAGAGTTGGGAAATTGACCTTAAGCTGAAGGAATTTATAAATTGGTAGAAGAATCAATCTAGATATGCCCTTTCCTTCGGCGATGCCTCGAAAGGAAACCCATGGGAGATAGGTGGGGGAGGGGTCATTTTTTACCTTGGAGGAAACAATATAAAGTATTTCACCTAGGGGTTAGGAAGGAAAACGAACAATTAGGCCAAATGGGCCACACTTATGCAAGGTATGGAAACTATGTATGGATTGAACATTGATAACCTCAACGTCTTCAACAATTCTTGGATTGCTATTCAATCAATGCACAATCTTCTATCCAACAATTTGAAGGAGAAAGGGATCCATAAAAGAGCCTTGACCTTCTTCCTAGACATCTCCAAAATCAACTTATTTCATATCAAACATCATAACAAACACGAAGTTGATTGGCTTGCTAATCATGGAGCAAGACTAAGGCAAGGGGAAATTTTGTTTGACAATTCTATTTCACTTCAAAAATGGTTTGTGCCCTTAATGTTTAGCATTTATGACCCCTCTTCCCAAGCTCCTTTAGAATTGGGACAAGGGTGACATCAGTCCGAAATTTATGCCTGTGGTTCGCTACATGTGTGCGTTGGTGTGGGAATGTTATGGCCTTGCCAGAGATCATTTGTAGATAGGTCATTGGAGATATCGGTATGGGGTGACATGAAGAGTCTAATAGAAGAGATCTAATGAATGTCATCAGAAAAGATTAAAAAAAAAGAAAAAAGTATGGAGCCTAAAAATTGTTTTTGGCCATAACAAGAGAAGTTTAGCTCAAAATATGACAATACCTAAGGAATTATGATGCCAATATTGAAGAAAGCTATAGAACTGTTAGTGAGGGGCATGGGCCTATTTTGCTTCAATTTGACATAAATTTTGAAATAGTGACTTTTAAAGGTCAGTGTCTAGAGACCCAATGCAAGCCCTGTTTGGGACAAAATTATTATGGTGTAGTCACAGAATATTTACATAGATAACTCTTTAGCATGTGGCCAAATTTCAAAAGGTGTGAAGCTAAGGTGGGAAAGAAGGCCAAAATCCACAATTTCTGAGCACTTTTTGGGGATTTCGAAGAACTTGGAGGAGGTAAAAGTGATCTTGGATGTCAAGACTAGAAAATTTATGAACTTGACACTTTAACTACTCATCAAAGCAGACAACTTTGGCTAGAGTAAGTTTTTCCAAAAATGATTAGTTTGTGAGATAGTCAGTTTTGCTAAAATTTCCAAGTATGGGAAAAAGTGCAAAAGTAGTCAGTTCCATAAATTTACAGAAATTGCCTGGGGCATCAGATTAGGGATCTGAAAGTTGCTGAGTACCCTGTCATGATTATTATCATCACTTGATAGAAAAAAATTCAAGATTCTTCTATATTTTATTCTACAAGTCTCTAGAGTTGGTCTTTGAGGCTAAATGCACCTTCAGGAAAAGTGCAAAATTGGGAAAACGTGCTAAGTTTGAGGAGATGTAACTTTTTAGCTTAGAACCCATAATTAAGCCCACATGTAGTTGTTGGAAAAATTATCTAATGGAGAATCCAATAGATTGTTCTTATTTTTTAAACAGGTTTTTAGTTGTTTCAGAAAGCAAGCAGAATAAAGCCCCCATGCTTAATTAAGCAATAAATTCTCAATGTGGGTGACTTCCAAAGTAACCCAAACTTTGGGGAAAATTTTATATAATGGTATAGGAGTGTACCAGAGATGAAAGTGACTCAAAATGAGTAAATATGATGATACCATACCATGGTAATGGTGCTCTCACAATAAAATGGAGGCATAGTTGGGAAATCAAGCATGGTAAAAATTGCTTGTTAGTTAGAAATGTGAAGAATTAAACCAAGTCAAGTTGGATGCTTCGTAACATGATAATTTTGTTGATGAGAAGGAATATTCAAGATAGTACTATGGTAATTTTGTTAACATCTGGGAAAAAATGTTGAATGGATAAGAATAGAGTCTTGTGGATTTTATTTGATAAACACTCATGATGGAAGAAGGGAACTAGCAGGAATAGGTGATTCCTTAGCCATAATGTATGCAATGCATTCTCTATGTTCAAAATGTGAAATATGAATTACATAGAAGGGCTGTGGAAACCCATTAACGGGAGTAATTAGTTTCCATATGCATTATTGAGGAGTGACAACAATGTCTAATCAGGAAAAAATAAAAGAGACCATTAATGGACATTGGTGACTTGGATAAAGATGCATCCAATGTGTTATTGTGATTGATATGTGCAATTTAAATTGCAAGGAGAGCGATGGGAACTCTTGATTATTGGATATGGATATTGTATTCCATAAGAATGCTTATCAAGGTATGGATAAACCAATAGGTAAAGGACATGCAACTTGTAAGGGTGATGAGTGAATCATCTTTGTGAGCAAGTGCATGCATGCTAAGAGAAGTTGTAGTATATTGCAGGATATGAACCAGTAACTTATGTGTAAGCAATGAGAATGGGTAAGGAATTCCATTCACCTAGAAGTTGTCACTAATAGAATAATGAATTCCAGTATGTAGACCTGTCATGTGGTTCATGATAGTGACAAATTGGCCATACAAAGGATTCCAAAGAGAGAACGAGGCATTCTTGTGTGTGAATATGTTGTGTGGTTTAGAATTGCAGCAAATATTTCCATGGGAAAAGAAAGCAAGTATCATAGTCGAATGATGCATAAGTACATATAATGGACCTTGAAAAGCCCCCATATGGAGTTGGAATGGAAAAAATTGTAGCACTGTTAAGAGCTAGGAAGTCCAAGCAAAAGAAAGGTAGACTTGGCTAGAGTTGCTCATAGTGATTGGAGAAGAAAGACAATGTTAATAGAGTGCAATGAAAGTTGATGTAACGACAAGAAAAGCTACATAAGTCTGATAAGATGGTTGTGGTAGAAATTGAAGAATAATCTTCATAAGGCAACATTGATAAAGAGGGAAAAATTTCTCACCTTAAACTATTTTTGTTTATAGCATAAGAATTACATGCTAGAAAATTAGTAAGTGTAAATGTTATACATAATTATATGTATTTAATTGCTACTTGGTGAGAAAATCATAGCTAATGATCCCTTGTATGCTTGGTAGAGAGGCCATGTATTGGGTTAGCTATGACGAGGAAAATAAATTCCATGCTAAGATAAGGAATTGGAAAGGGATAATTCCTTAACTCATCTATTGTTATATTTATATTTTCTAATACAAAAAATTATAGCATAGGAATTATAGATAACATAGGAAAGATAGCATTGAGATATTGATAACTAATAGCGGTTGAATTATTTATATGTTATAATTCTGAGATAACTTAAGGGGTTGTTTTAAATGTTGCAATGAAAATATTATATACATGGATACTCACAACTTGTTTGGATGATTGAAAAGTTTAGATTGCAGGTAGGATTGTCTTGGATATGGCAATGTGTGTAAGTCCATAATAAAGACTGAAATATATCGTGTGCAAAAGCCAAACATTATGAGAAAGATCTTATGTTTGTGAAATATAGTTTATGTATGAACCGTATTTGAAAATTTTCTTATTAAAATTTATGAGAACCTCATGTTTGGGAAATCTAGTTCTTGTATGAAACATATTTGAGAATTTTCGATTGAAATTATTATGATGGCATCTCATGGTAACGGTATGTGTGTAATACAAGTGAGACGTTGGATTTTTCTAGTGAGAACAGATGATGGTTATTAAAATCTTGCAAGCAAAGGGGGGAATGCTACTATAATGACACTGGAACCCTATGATAGGCCTTGATCACCATGAGCTATGTATATTATAGGTTGTCAGTGGGATGCCCCAACAGTAAGAATCTATAAGTTTGTGCTCTTCTTGTGCAAGAAAGTCTTGGAAAATGATGGATCGTCTAAGGTACTATTTAGCAAAGAAGGGGATGCCTAAGCCTAAATGGTGAGTGTCTGCAAGGAAGAGGCAACTTGAATTATGAATCTAATGTGAGATATTCATATTATATATTAGTTGGGATCAAGAAGGTAGTATATGTATCTATACATTACGTGTGTCAAGGAAGATAGTGAGCTAAATCTTTCCCATGGAACCCATGTGGGGTAAAGATATGTCCATATAGATGAGTATTGGGCTTATTGCATACTTTATATATATATATATATATATATATATATATATATATATATATATGTATGTATGTATGTATGTATGTATGTATGTATGTATGCTTTAGTTATGAAACTTGAATCTTTGTTAATGGATCGAGTGTTGCTTAAAATGGCTATGAAAAGCATGTTTTTCCTTTTATGATTGTGATAGGTAAGTGATGAAATGTTAAAGGCCTTATGTGTTCCAAGGTAGTCCAAAGGAATGGTTGAGTATTGTTGTACAAGATAGCTAGCAACAAGACAAAGTGGCCTTGAAGAGAAAGGCA
The DNA here is from genome assembly GCA_027924585.1 of Larix kaempferi. NCBI lineage: Eukaryota > Viridiplantae > Streptophyta > Pinopsida > Pinales > Pinaceae > Larix > Larix kaempferi. Next base: position 7,583,839 of record BSBM01001009.1, read on the forward strand.
TTGTAAATGTTGTTGAAAAGAAGGACATGGAACCTTGCTGAAAATAAAGAGAACATCGAGGACATTGTTATTCCAAGGGGGAGGGGAATGTAATACTCCCGGTTTGACCCTTGTAATGTATTGAATTCGGCAATGTAAAATGTTGTAAATTAATGTGCTAGTATGGATTCCTAGTGTGTAGCTCAAGGCCAAGCACTGACTAGTGAATGGCTAGGTATGTAAGATATACATATTTCTTTATGGGCCGTGTGGTTGGCTTATCATGTCAATTCGAATACTACATAGATATTATGTTGGAAAATAATAAAATGGTCCAAGATGGCCGTGTAAAGAGAACTAAAGGGGCTATGATTCCAATAGAGGGGAAAATGAAAGGGAGGTTATAGGATATTAAATCCTCTATTTCCAAGTGTCAACCTTATAACTCTTATTTGGCTTCTATTTTCCTTAAATGAGCCAATTACTTCCTTTTGACTATTCGATCCAATCACGGAATGCATGAGTGAGGTTGGTGAGGAAAGTCTTCTCATATAGTTATGGAAGCATGGGATGAATATACTTCTATGACTATTGTAAGATTCCTCTCTTCTATGGTTAGAAGTTATGTCAAATGTTTTTTCCACAATCCTCTCATCTTCTTTGGAGTCTATCATCCATTTTTCATTATGCAGATTTTGGGGACAACAGCTTGGACACTACATGTAATTATTATTTTTGTTGTTCATTCACTGCCATTACCATTACCATTAATAGACTATGTCATACCCAAAAATTTGAATTTGAAAGGAAAATTGTAGACTTCAGTGAAAAATAGATGGTTGTAGGTGAGCATAGAGGTTGGGAAAGATAGGAACCCTTACCCATTGATTTTTTACACTTATGCATGCTTGATAAGCCATGAATTAATGCTATAGGAGGTTCTCCAACCTCATACAGTAGATTGGACTCTTACTACACATACTGGTAAGCACTATAAACATTGGATCTTTTAGGGAACTTTTGATCAGTAAAGGGAAATGCCTTCCTTATGTTGTGTGGGGTAGTTGGAAGGAGTGCCATGGCTGTGACGACTGAGTTAGATTCCTGTAGAGCTATGGATGAACATTTGGCTAATCATTGAGAGAAGAATGGGTTGTGGGCTGAGAGAGAAGCCTGTAGGTGTTTCCTTCACCCTAGTGGCCTCTCAGCATAAAGAGTATATGTTGGATAGAGTGCCTAGTACAGTTGGGTCGAAAATTGTTCTTACACAACTAGTTGCTTGGATCTTCTTTGTTTAAAGATAAGTATAATCTTTGTATATGCATGTGCAACGATTTTATTTTATGCCTGTGATGAATATGCTCGTATATGCATGATGTGTGTATGTTGATATAATGTATTCCGTTGTGTTTTCCATTTATGCATCTGCACACGCATTTCATTGTTTATGAATTCGTAATATGGCCATGGGGAGAAATTTAGAAGCCTGGAATTCATAACTATCCCCCTTTGTTGGTAAAATTGATGGATGGGGACATGACATCAATGCTTGGTAGATGCGGATTTTTTTAATTTGATTGTTGTTTTGTTGATGAAATTTTGGCCGTCATGTCCTCTCAGTATCAAGATCCTTCACTGTCATCAACTGTATAAGATTGGACGGTGTATATCTCAACCTATACAATGTTAATTGCTTTACTATGGGGTGCATATTAATGAAATAGTTTAAACGTTATGCGATTTGGACTTTTTTGAGCTATCATCACCAAAATTTGGCAATACAATCTTTGGTTAAATTGCAATTTTCCATTACATATATTTCATTTTGAATGAGGTTGTCTAAAGATTAGATGATTTTGACTTTTTTTTGACCATATGATTAACAAAATTTGACGATCTAATCTTTGGCCAGATCATAACTTCGTTCATAATCCATTTTTATCGCAAGAAATGGTTTCAGTGCCCTAAAAAACCCAATCTCAATGCCTTATATTTATGATTCAAATAATTCCGAACAGATTTGAGGGGAAAATGGTAAAAAAACAAGCTAGAAAAGAGATCCAAATCATCTAATCTTTATACTAGTCATTTTTTGATGCATAAATGGATTCAACACCCTCCAAAAACTTATATATCCAATTCCAACAATTCTTTTCAAAATTTGATCCCCAAAAATCTAACCTAAAAATATCCAAATTATAACATGTTTAAAATACTACCATATTAATAACCAAAAAGAGAAATATAAATACCAAACAAAAAGATATAATAAAACAATTAATAATATATATTTTTTTCAACCGAAAAAAAAAGTACTATTGCTATTCATTGAATCAAATAGTACAAAGTTCTTCACCTTTTTCCAAAAAGGTACATTCTGCATAATCACAACCGTGATCCCATAATCTAGTCAGAATTTACAAAATTTTCAAGCCAGACTGTACATATCAGAATAGATAGTATCCTTACAAAAGGTATTATCAAAACATTTGACAATAACATACTTAGAAAAAGAAAAATTCGCCACATTCTAGCATGCTGGAATCCATCCACTCCTCCCATTGGAGAAAACCTTCAATACCTGATAAAGCTTGCTTTGATAAATTATCAGCCAGTCCATTGTGTTCACGATAGATATGAGAAAAGGTGATCTGATCCTGCTTATCAATCTCCAATCTAGTCCTCCTACACCAGTGAGAAAGTGCAATAACATTTAAATCAAACTCTTTGGCTTCCCACTTGATTGTGACACGTGAATCACCATAAACCATAAGATTAACCAACCCAAATATATTGGCACGCTTCAGAACACACCACAGAGCTAAAAGTTCCGCTTTCATATTACTACCAATTCCACAGTTGAGCCGAAGGGTATAATAATGATCCTCATTCAGATAAATAACACCACCGGCAGCACACAGCCCGTTCTGAGCCGCACATCAAAGAACAATGTAGGTTTGTTAACCGTTAAAGTAAACAGTCCAATCCTTCTCTCCTCAGCTGGTGCAAGATTTTCAAAATACAGTGAAGTTAAATTTGAAGCAATAAGTCCACATGCAGCAACATCCGGCGATTTATCCTGAAATGTACACAAATTTCTGAAATACCAAAGTGCCCAAGAAATAAATACAGGGAGTTGTATAGTAACTCTGGAATCACGAGTCCAATTCAACAAGGCCTCCCCAAAATCAACCTACTCCCATAACTTGGAGCATGCCATCTTTGAACTACAAAAATCCCAAACTTTTTTCCCAAAGGAGCAGAAAACAAACAGATGATATATAGATTCAGCATCTTCCTTGCATAAAATACACCAGTTTGGTCCATTCCACCCACGCTTAGAAATATTATCCCAGGTTTTCAGAGTACCCTGTAAAGTATGCCATAAAAAACACTTGTGTTTTAAAGCAATATTCCACTTCCAAATCTTTTTATACCACCAGTGTTGAGGAAATATGTACTTCTCCTGCATAATTATGGCATAAGTATCTTTTGCAGTAACAATACCAGATTTATCATTCCCACACCACAACAATCTATCTTCATGTTTTGATAAATTAATACCATCCGAACCAAGAGAACTAATATAAGAGTCCCAAGAGATGGCGTCCTCACCAACCAATCCCAAATCAGAAGACTGAAACCAATATGTCTGTCCATATGAATTCCTGATGCAATGTAAGTAGGAAAGTCCATATATTTTTATATAATCCAGAATCTTATTTGAAAGACAAACATGATCATTAATACCCAGAATAAAATCTATGCCAACCCTGATGTTCTTCCCGTCGCCAACTTGCCACCTCAAGTCGCAGATGATCCAATCTGAAACTTTTAACAAACCACACCATAAAGGAGAACAGACATAACTCATAGGCATCTTCAATCTGATCCACTCAGTCAAATTCATATTAATGTATTTCACAAAGGATATCTTAGACTAGGGGTTGTGGTTGAAGAGACATCGCCAGAGACTTTTTGCTCTAAGTGCAATGCTGAAGGATTTAATGTCCTTGATCCCCCAACCACCAAAAAGATCAGGTCTAGAGACCGACTCCCAACTCGTCATCACCAGAGATGCTCTATCCATACCGCTGGTCCACAGAAAATTAAAAATCAGTCTCCTAATAACATTCAAAATATATGATGGGACCTCGAGGAGAGAAAACCAGTATACAGGAATACTCATCAGAACAGCCTTGACCAAGGTTAATCTGCCTCCCACATAAAGTAATCTAAAAGCCCAATGTGAGATCCTAGCCTCAAATTTTCGAACCAACCACCACCAATCCTTGATCTGATAATTATTGGGTCTCAAGAAAAAACCCAAATACTTGAATCCATCATCTAATGGATGACAACTGTAAGGCATAATTGAAGCAATACCATTCCTTTCATCTGAATCCACATTATGATAATAAAAACTAGACTTTGACAGACTTATCTTCATCCCAGAAATGCGGCAGAAACAATTCAAGATGTTCCTGAAAACCCCCCATTCAACAACAGAAGCCATTCCAACCAACAATACATCATCCACAAAAATAAGGTGTGTTATAACACAATCGACCCCCAAAGCAATACCTTTAAGCAAACCCTCCTGTTTGGCAAAATTAACCATCCTGCTAAGAGCATCCACTACCAAAAGGAACAATAAAGGGGATAAGGGACACCCCTGTCTAATGCCTCTCGAACACTTAAAAAAAGAAGATGGCGAACCATTAATCAGGAAAGCAATGCTAGCCGAAGAAACACAAGACATGATCCAATTAATGACCAACGGGGGCATCCCAATTTGGATCAAAATAAGCCTTAATAAAGTCCAATTTACCCGATCGTAAGCCTTTTCCAAATCTAGTTTGAGCAGCATAGCATTGATCTTCTTACTCTTAATAGAATGTAGCAATTCCTGAGATGCCCCAATGGCATCATGTATCTGTCTATTGCGCAAGAAACCAAACTGTTTAGCAGTTATGTGATCCGAGAGAGCCACTTTAATTCTCTGAGCAATGATTTTTGAAACTAACTTATAAGCCAAATTGCAAAGAGCAATAGGCCTATGATCTCCAAAGTGTTTAGGCTTACCCTTTTTTGGAATCAGCGTAACAAAGGAAGAATTCAATGCACCTGATGTGAAGCCATGTAATCTTGTATGTTCAACCATTTGCAAAAGCTCTGAACCCATTAACTCAAAGAAATGAGAGTAAATCTCCACAGGCCACCCATCCGGGCCTGGGATTTTCTCACCTGCAAAAAGTTTCAAAGTGTGTTCCACCTCCTCCAGTGAAACCTCCTTACCAAGAGAAGCAGCCTCCTCATCTGTAAAAAACCGGGGAAAGAGTTCTGCAATTTAGATTTGTTCTCTCAGATCACACATACCTTCATCTTTATACACATTCCCAAAATGCCTGACAGCTTCCAATTTTAACATCTCATCACCAGAGCAACAATCACCATCAGCATTTGTCAATTCCCAAATAGCATTCATATTCCTACGAGCCGAAGCAAAAGAATGGAAAAACTTGGTGTTTTGATCACCATGTTTGATCCATAAAGCCCTGCTTTTTAACCGCCATTCCATCTCCTCTTTAAGCAGGACAACATCTCTTTTCTTTTCAAGTTGCTTAACAACATCAAAATCCACCCGTCTCATCTCACCTTCAATATTTTCATTATACATCTTAAGAATCTCATCTTCAAGATATGCCAACTCCTTCCTATCATCTTTCTTCCTCTGCTTCACCCATACCTTCACTACACCTTTCAGACGACGCATTTTATTACAAAAAACATCTAATGGATTTCCACCTTCCACACTTGCAGAAATCCAAAAATATTTAACCAGTTTACAAAAGTCTTCCTCCAGCAACCAGGAATGGTTAAATTTAAAAGGAACAAAAGATTTCTCCCCATAATCATCGAACTGAAAAAATATGGGCCAATGGTCAGATACCTTGATCCCATGCACCCAAGATCTATATTTTTGAAACTTTTCTAACAGAGACACGTTCACCAAGAAACGATCGAGTCGTTTATGTACACCATCAATACCCCCTCTGCCATTACTCCATGATGTACTTAACTTCGACGGCACAATGTCAATAAGCCCATGCTTCAACAATAAATTACTGAAGAAATCCGCCAACGGGTCAAGTCTGGCTTTGCATCCCCATATTTCCGATGGAGACAATGTAAAATTAAGGTCACCTGCGAAAATAAGATCCTTATCATTCAAAAGACCAGATCCAGAAAGAGATTGCCAAAAACTCTGCCTGTTCGAATAAGGAGCATAACAATTGAAGACCGAAAAACTGAGGTTCAAACCAATACAATAACCCCTCAACAAAATTCCCCACGCTGTCCTGAAAGCACTGAATGAGAATAACTGAGGGTTCCATGCTACAACCAACCCCCCAGACAGCCCAGAAGCATCCACAACAACAATCTCCCAAAAGGGTAAAATACGACCGAGCTTAGAAACAACATCAGATCCGGAGCACATAGTTTCTTGGAATAAAACAATACCAGGTCTAGTATCTGAAAAAAGGTTGGAAAGGGCCCTAGCCCTCAAAACCCCCCCCAACCCACGCACATTCAATGAGACAATAGACATTAAGAACTATCATCAACGGGCTTCTGTGCTCTAAGACCCGAATCAATACCACCATTTGCACCACCATCCTCAATCACCAAATCATCAGTCTGCAAATTCCCAGGAATAGTAACTTTTTTCTTGTTCTTCGCCTTCCTAATCGTCACATTCTGGAATTTAGGAGGAATATGCAGAATATTGGAATCCCGTCCAGGGTTTTTTGAAAAAATGTCAAGATGTTCTAAAAAACACTTCTCCCTAATACCCATGTCTCCCAGAACAGCAGAGACAACAACATCCACAGGTTTCTCCGAGGAAATATCTGCAGACTCACAAACAGAAACATCCGACGCAAACAGGTTATCCCCAATAATATGACCCTCTGCAGAATTATATGGGCACTGTAAAGGAGGAAAAGATTTAGTCCCATCGACAGAAACCGAACCATCTTCAACCCTATCAGACTTGGGAGCGGGCATGGACAGGCCATGATAAGTTACAGCCCCATCAACCGAAACCGGACAATCTCCACCCCTAACAGACCGGAGGGCAGACACATGATTGGACAGGCCATGTCTTAACTGAACTTCCCCCATAGAAATCCGCTTATCAAATTCCACCTCTTTGTCCGAAATAAAATCTAATTCTTCTTTAGAAAGATCAGTAAATGCCGCATCCAGAGAAAAATTTAACTTACCCGTAGCAGGAGTCTTCGGCGAAGCTTGCTTCTGAGAGTCCGAAACAATCTCTGACAATAACGCAGGATCCTTGCACTCCACCTTCTTCGGACTAGACAGACGATTAGGGCACTTAGTCCTAATATGACCAACCTCCCTACAATGAAAGCATCAAAACGAAACCCTAAAAAAATCCAACAACTGGGTCCAGCTGCGCTCCCCTCAGACAATCTCAACAGCTTTCGGCAAACCCAATCTCACATCAATTTCCACAAGGACTTTCGCATAACGTCTATCAATGCCATAAATGGAATTCTTGTCAACCCTAATACATTTGCCCACAGAATTTGCCAGCCCCTCCACTGTTTCCTCTGTCCAAATCTCAATAGGGAGCTCGGGAATCATCATCCACAAATGGCGGATACCTAAACGCTCATGAACCGGGTCAAAATTTATATGCCACCGCTTCAAGTTCAACGAACCTTCTTTAAACAGCCAGGTCCCTTCGAGATTCCGCTTCATAGACTCCGCAGTAGGGAAAATGAACAAAATCCATTTATTTACCAGTAAATTTATCCGCGGAGTATTACCCACCATCGGCGTCCAATTGTTCTTCACCCACTCAACAATCTCCACTTTTGAACCAGACACAAACTCCAGGCATCCCACCAACGCCCTATCCGCGAGCATTTCTACCCTATCCAAGTTTGCTGCCTCAAGGATAACAAATCTCTCCAACCCTTCTCTTGCCTTGAGCGTCTTCACCCTTCGCCGACACTTAGCTTTCACCCCAGCCAGATTAGGGTTACCACCATCCCGTCGATCAGAAAGAGTTTGTGTAGCAGACCGAGGATCAACCTCCATACCGGGAAAATGACACGAAAGGGAAGAAACCCCACCCACCGGGGTCTTCATGGCCTTGTCACCGGATCAACCGATGCTAACAAGCACCTGTCCACAGCAGAATAACAACTAGCCTCCACCCAAAAAAACTGCTAACACATAAACCCCCGTACACCAACCAATTAATAATATATATACTAAAACCATCCAATTAAAAAAATAATAATCATTATTAATTTATACAACATTAAAGAGTAATTGATATAATCCATAGTGCATATTATCTATTACTTGCCTTTTTATTGAAAAATCTATGGAAACTTTTGACCCCTATCAACCCACTCACACTCACCTATCAACCCACTCACACTGAGTGTGAAAAAGGGGTTTTTTTTCACAATGAAAATAGCTATACTTTAAATTATAAAGGTGAACAATGTGAAAAGGATTTGTTTACAAGCTTGACATGAATGAGATTTTTGACATGAGATGTAACGTTTATTATGCCCCTAACATCATTCTTCAAACCACATTTCCGAAAGGTCAAACGGTCACTAAGAGGATCGTTGGCACCAAGCACGCTTTGCCGGCATCCGATGCTTAAACTTTTTAACGCTTTTCCACTAACCCTACTCACTTACCAAACGTAATTATTATAAATGGGAAAATCGCGTTTAATTAAAATTTAAATGATTTAATATCTTTTTAAATGGCTCAAGTGATCTGTAGAATTTGAAGCGATTGTGGCACCTTGTGAGAAATGGTTGCCACACGCACACAATCTCTCAGTGTCGAATGGGCCATTTTTCTTTCTCTTATTCTTCTTCAGATTCGGAGCATGAAAATGCGGTGGAAGAGCTCTTATCTCAGTTCCTCGACGAAGATTTGCTTAAAATCACTACCAATCCAGTCGGAAGCCGAGGCTCTGCCCGTCATGGCCTCGACCCAGAGCTTGAAAGCAGGTTTGAAAAGCTCAAGGCATCGGCTTCGAACCTCAGACCTCCAGGACCTCCTCACAGTCTAGAAGAACGTCACAGCCGTCTTTCCGAGTCGGTGGAGGCCCAAATGCCTGGAAATAATCCATCGTCTTCTGCAGGGTCGCTAATGGATTCGAACTCAAACCCCACCAGCGAGGGGTGCAGCACATCTCCTGCGACTTCGCCTCGGGGGGATTCGAAATCGAGACCCCCTAAGAAGACTTCAAGAACTTTCATGACGTCGTCGCCATCTGTGTGCTCTCGGAGATCGTGTTCATTGTCGCCTTCTCCTCCCAGGTCTTGTTTCTGCGGGTCTCCTAAGAAGCTTTTGCGAAGCTTGAGCTCCAAGAGATCCGCGGGTTCCAGTAAAATGAAGAAATCTGATTCTCATATTGGTGACGATGAACTCATGGCTGCTGTCGTTTCTGAAAAGTCGAAAATGAGGGTTCGGAATAAGGACAGGGGCAGGCTGAAGGATGAGCTGGACTCACTGTCTGACGATGAGATCTTGACGGATTTGAGTACTTTTTCATTGAAAGGCCAGCGGAAGCAGCTCAAGAAAGCTCTCAAGGAAGAGCAGAAGGTGAACAGAGATGCAGAGGATTTGGTCAAGTGGGTGAAGCAGGCCTCAGCCAGGATGGACGAGAGGGTTTTAGATGACTTGCTGTCTGATGAAGAAGAGTTCAAGTAAGAACAATTAATACTATTAGCAAGAAAGGTGGGGAAAAAGGTCTGTTATGCAGAATTCATTGCGGATTTTGATCATGTCCATTAGTTTTCACTTTGTAAATTGGTATAAATATACATAATGGTGATAAGCAGGAAATTAAATTTTGGGTAAATGTTTCTGACCTAGATATTTTTATTCTGGGGATTGATGTAAAGATTATGTGAGGCAAATCTTTCAACTGCCTTTAGTTCCTTTTTATGTTCCGGGGATTGATGTAAAGATTATATGAGGTAAATCTTTAAAAGGACTTTAGTTCCTTTATTTTTTGTGGATTACTATATGTAAAAAAAGAATTGGAATGGGTGAATAAATTGGATTATTGTTTTGGATCAATTTTGCTAATTTACAGAATTGTATTTTTGCAAAACCTGTTAAGAATCACCTGTTGGGAAGTTATACATTTCGTGTTGCCTGTAGTGTAATAGACTATTTGAGATTAATTAATTGCTTCTCTCAGATCGACAAAGGTTCAAATCATGGGGTGTACACACTGGGATCTTTTGATTTTGATGTACATAACAAGATCTTTTGATTTTGAGCTGGTGAAGCTTCAGTGTTTGAACACAATTCCATGTTTATTAGGTATTAATGATTTCACAGTGGCTTGGAAGGTCCATGCTGTACTTATGAATTGGGCTCCTGGATATTCAGGTAATAGGGCTGTCCACTAGGTAATGGCCTTCATAATAGTTTATTGTATGGGAATAGGCCAGCTGTCCACTTAGAGCATGCCAAAGCAGGTCGTGGATCGACCGCTGTACTTATGAATTGGGCTCCTGGATATTCAGGTAATAGGGCTGTCCACTAGGTAATGGCCTTCATAATAGTTTATTGTATGGGAATAGGCCAGCTGTCCACTTAGGGCATGCCAAAGCAGGTTGTGGATCAACCGCAATACAGTGGGAAAATACGCTTATAATAAAAGGAGACAACCAGGGAAGAAAAGAGAGTGAGGATTCATTCTGCCAGGCTGCTAAACTTTTGTAACTGAATGTGATAGACTATTTGAGATTAATTAATTGCTTCTCTCAGATCGACAAAGGTTCCAGTCATGGGGTGTACACACTGGGTCTTTTGATTTTGATGTACATAACAAGATCTTTTGATTTTGAGCTGGTAAAGCGTCAGTGTTTGAACATAATACCATGTTTATTAGGTATTTATGATTTCACAGTGGCTTGGAAGGTCCATGCTGTATTTATGAATTGGGCTCCTGGATATTCAGGTAATAGGGCTGTCCACTCCATGCTGTACTTATGAATTGGGCTCCTGGATATTCAGGTAATAGGGCTGTCCACTAGGTAATGGCCTTCATAATAGTCTATTGATTGTGATATGAATATACTTGCTTGTTTGGCTTCTCCTTCAATTATGAGACATGTTGTGTGGGTGTACATGTGTAAATAAAAAATACTAAATAATTAAAATGATCATAAATCCTATAAATCCTCTAATATCCCATGTTTGATATTTTAGGATAGTTTCTCTGAGTTTAAAATCTCCTCTCCATTTAGTTTTAATGAAAAAATTGAAATTGTGTTTTAATAAATCTCTTCATAACGGATTGATATTTGTAAAAGTATGTTGTTTTTCTATATCTTTTCTGTTTTGTCACTCGCTTATACTAGTGCTTGAACTCCCAACATATACCTCCCTTTAGGATGTTCTTTCACTGTTACTCTTAATGCATCCTTGTAGACAACCCCTTTAGTTATTGGATAAGGGATATACAGAGCCAGTCAAAAGTTATTTACAGGAGAATATGGTGAATCCCATATTGCGGTATTTCCTTATAATAGATTTCTAGGCTGGGGGAATGAGGGTCCAGGGAGTATTTGACAGTTATTCTTATTATCCTCCGCGGATAACCATATACAGGGTTTGTAAAGTTGGGGTTTGCCTGAACATATGGAATTAGAGTAGTTTACATAACTTGGCCGGCTTGTCCTAAATGTACATCTTCAACAAATTTTTAGCCAAATGAACATCCACAGAGATGGCATGGTGAAATCGATTGACCTAGTGGCCTTGGATAGTAGCAGGATTCTTGGGGATAATTCAGCTTAAAAATAGAATATGCTATCAAATACTACTGGGTAATTGCTTATTGTGTAATCTGGCTTTAGGTTCATTATCATATCGAACCTCTTCTTGCTGGTGGCTGTAGATTTGGTGCCTTCTTTCCATGAGGCATGTTTACTGCCTACTGCCTACAAAATTGTTTTGAACTTGCAGCACTTTGAAATGAAGTGGTAGTTGTATGATTTGGATTTTTATTTGTATGGTTTAGTTGAGAGCCATTATCAGCCATGTGTAGAAGCATTTCCTGTATTCCATGCTGTATTGTATTGCCTGTTAATCTATAGCAATCTGATCGGATTAAATTTGGCCTTTTATTTATACATCAAGAGATTTCCAGGTTCTAATCAAATAGAAATGGATCAGATTTTTTTTACAATAAGGACTCTGCACGACCAAATGTAGAATGATTATTGTCTGAGCTAGCCATGCATAAGTTAGCTCATTGACCTTTGGGTTTTGGATCTTGATTATCAAATGCAGGAATGATTATTGTCTGAGCTAGCCATGCATAAGTTAGCTCATTGACCTTTGGGTTTTGGATCTTGATTATCAAATGCAGGAATGATTATTGTCTGAGCTAGCCATGCAAAAGTTAGCTCATTGACCTTTTGGGTTTTAGATCTTGATTATCAAAGGATAGAACTGAAACAAATCTGGATTTGGATTGCTCTAGAGACAGGCAGGGGTATTTCCAGGACAAGTATTCAAAAGGTCCATTTATAGGTCTATTTTGTGATTTCTTCTTTGGCCTACTGTCAAATTGAATGAAACAGAAACAGAAACAAAAATCAGGGCACAATAATATACACTACTTAATTTTTTAATCTAATTTGAAACTTCCATTATACTTAAATGCAAGTAGAGGCCCAGAGATGGCATCGTGAAATCGATTGACCTAGTGGCCTTGGATAGTAGCAGGATTCTTGGGGATAATTCAGCTTAAAAATAGGATATGCTATCAAATACTACTGGGTAATTGCTTGTTGTGTAATCTGGCTTTAGGGTCATTATCATATCGAACCTCTTCTTGCAGGTGGCTGTAGATTTGGTGCCTTCTTTCCATGAGGCATGTTGACTGCCTACAAAATTGTTTTGAATGGATTTTTATTTATATGGATTAGTTGAGAGCCATTATCAGCCATGTGTAGAGGCATTTCCTGTGTTCCATGCTGTATTGTATTGCCTATTAATCTATAGCAATCTGATCAGATTAAATTTGTCCTTTTATTTATACATTAAAAGATTTCCAGGTTCTAATCAAATAGAAATGGATCAGATTTTTTTTACAATAATAAGGACTTTGCACGACCAAATGCAGGAATGATTATTGTCTCAGCTAGCTATGCATAAGTTAGCTAATTGACCTTTGGGTTTTGGATCTTGATTATCAGATGCATGAATGATTATTGTCTGAGCTAGCCACGCATAAGTTAGCTCATTGACCTTTGGGTTTTGGATCTTGATTATCAAATGCAGGAATGATTATTGTCTCAGCTAGCCATGCATAAGTTAGCTCTTTGACCTTTGGGTTTTGGATCTTGATTATCAAAGGATTTAACTGAAACAAATCTGGATTTTTGGATTGCTCTAGAGACAGGCACAGGTATTTCCAGAACAAGAATTCAAAAGGTCCATTTATAGGTCTATTTTGTGATTTCTTCTTTGGCCTATTGTCAAATTGAATGAAACGGAAACAGAAACAGAAATCAAGGCACAATAATATACACTAAATTTTATATCTAATTTGAAACTTCCATTATAGTTAAATGCGAGTAGGCGTCCTCGGGTGAGAGAGAGCTTCATATACTATGTTAGGCTAATAACTCGAATATTTGTTGAAAATGTGGAGACAAAGCTAAAGCATTTGGTGGGTTCTAGTTGCATGTCTGAGATCCACGAATGGTTTTTTTGTTTCTGTTTTGTTTGTCAGCTATCATATAAAGTTCCAATGTTGCATATATCGTCTCGGGGAAAGTATCGGCGAGGGTCTGGAATATAACTTCTCAGCGGTATTGGCGGAATATATCGGCAAATATCAGAAAATGTCAGCAGGCCACAAAAAATACAAAAATATGATGATACAAGTAATAAATAAGATGCATAAGATGTCAAGTGGTCACATATCTTCACTAAACTGAAAATTCTGAAACATGTTCCTGATAGGATGATACAAAATCACATCAAAAGCTCAAAATAAATGTATCTCATGAGATGAATCATCATGAGGCATCTAGATACTAAATAGTACATAATAAAACCAAAATGATAGATCATAGGAATCCCAATCATCAATTACCCCTACCCCTTTTACGGGCAAAGGACACCACTGGTTCTCTGGAAGCAGTAGGTGGTCGTGGAGGTGCTCGAGATGAAGATGGAGTGGAAGATCCAGCGCCTCCAACTACTCCAGCTGAGGCAGAAGATAAAGTGGGTTGTCTCCTCCCAACCCCAACCCCAACTACAGGTCTCTATGGTGGTGGTGGTGGTGGCATTGGCTGCACCGGAAGATCAATCTCCTCCTGAACATCTGTAGACACTGGATCATTTTCTTGCTGCTTCCCACCCTCCCCCTCCATTGTGGTCTCATCCCCCAAATCATCTGCATGATCCTCCCCCTCCTCCAGCTCCAACCCCTCGGGTGCCTCCTCCATCTCAGGCTCCTCCAACTCCACTCCACTGAGTAGTGGTGTCAATGGCATCCAAATTTATGGCCTCTATGTCAAGTTCTTTGTCAAGTTGCTTCACCCATGGCCTTAGATTGTAGTAGACATAAACCATGTCATTAAGGCATTGGGTACCTAACCTGTATGAACATTGAGGGCCATAGTTAGTAATGGGCCAACGGTAAATTGTAGTAAATGAAAATTACAAATTAAAAAATATAAGCAATTTTAATTTTAATTTTCAGTGTTGCATTTTTTAACATTTCTAACCTGTTGCGCTTCTTGGAGTGTATCTTTTCAAAGACACTCCAATTGCGCTCACACCCTGATGAACTGCAAGTTTGGCTAAGCACCCGAACGACAAGTTTATGCAACTCTGGGAGCTTTCCACCATACATCTACAATGAATAAAATGAAAGGATTCAATGGAAGACAACAAAATATATTTCTATCAAGTAATAAATGTCAAATATATATAAAGAAAAAACAAAATTTGAAATTGAAGCTTACCTGGCAAATTTGCAGTCCTATCTAAGATAGCCATCTCATAACCCAAAACCCCCGCTGCCATCCTATACATCTCTATCTGTCTAAAAATCTCTGAGCGTTCAGCTAGAATGTGCACCATCCTCTGAACACACTGGAAAACACCATCCATGACCTCACCTTCAAAATTAAATCCACAAACATAAGCGAAATCAGGGTTGAGGAAGAGTCATGTTGCATGAATGGGACGATGGAGAGTGTTATTCCATTGTTCATCAATCACACCCCAAATCTGAGCTCTCTTGGTGAGTCCTTCCTCACCCTTGTCATCATAGTACCGATAGATAGCTTTCTTGGCCCTATCCATGGCATCACACAAGTAGCCCATTGTGGGCTTGTCACCATCAACCAATCGAAGAACCTTTACCAAAGGTCCACTAACAGTACATACCTCACCTACTGCACTCCAGAATCTCTAGTCATGTCGCACAAGTTGGGCTATGGCTTGCCCATCTTGTTTGGTGCTATAGACACAAGCAGCCCACACATCAGAAAGAAACATCCTTTGTAACTCCAACATGCTCTTGAGGAGCGACTGAAGTGAAATGAAGCTGGTGGCGAAACGTGTGACCGCGGGATGAATCAACTCTATGTTCCCCGTGAACTGTCTCATGAGTGAAAGAACATATGTGTGATTATATATGTATTTGGTCACACTCCGAGCTGAATCAATGGTTGCCTTGATCCAAGGAATTTTTCCCATGTCCTCTAGCATCAAATCAATGCAATGGGCTGCACAAGGACTCCAGTACAAGGTTGGATACCTCTCCATGAGCAACCTCCCAGCAGCAACGTAATTAGCAACATTGTCCGTGACGACTTGGACAACATACTGCGGGGCTATCTCTCGGATAAAGCCATCCATCAACTCACATAATAATTGTGCATTTTTTGTATATGCATTTGCATCAACACTTTTGATAAACATTGTTCGCCTGGGACAACTAACCAAGAAATTTAGAATTGACCTGCCCTTTGTGTCAGTCCACCCATCCGACATCACGGTGCATCCGGTGGTCTCCCATGATTACCTGAGCCTAGCCAATCTTTGCGTGCAATCTACCTTTTCCCCTTGAAGAAGATGCCCTCTCAAATCATTATAGGAAGGGCCCCTATACCCTGGGCCAACAATAGCAGCAGCTTCAAACACGGCATGGTAGAAGGGGTTCTTGGCAATGTTAAATGGTATATCACTCCAAAGAAAACATTTTGTCACAACCTTGTCAGCCTCCTCTTTCTCCCTTGTTTTAACCATTGCCCAAATAGAAGGTTGCCCCCTCGGTGTTGCCCTCGGCACAAAGTAACCTGAGGTTGATGAGGGCATTCGAGAAGTTGTGGGCCATGTAGATGAGGAGAGGGATTGTTGTCCCAGTGCCACTCCTACTCCTCCCATTGAGGCACTTGTTCCAACGGTAGCACTTATAAGTTCATTTTTGTGAGCCTCCTTCGCATTCCTCTTGTTGGCAATATCAATGATGGATTGGTTTGCAATGCGCATAATTTCCGGGGTAGTTTTTCACAAACATCCACATCAAATCCGGTGAGTTTGGCAAGGTGGTATTCAAGTGGCTAATTCCTCCATAATTTTTTTTTCCACAAAGATTGCATGTCAATATTTGTTTGTTGGGAAGCTCTACTGGTTCACCATACACCCACAGTGGATCCAATGCCTTTGGCATTTTGTTGAGGAGAAAATCTTAACCCTATGGCACCAAAAAAAACAAAATAAACACATGATAATATGCAAACTTGCAAAGCTTAAAATTTAACTAATGAGGGTTAGATGAATGTGGAATGGAATGGTTGAATCTTCCATTCAAAAGCAAGTAGAAGAGGCACATTGCAAATGCAAACCCTAGCGTAAGTCTAATAAATTAATTGGAGGAAGCCAAAACGTTTTATACATACCTGGAAATCTTGATGGTTTGAAGTTTGAATCCCCACTCCACCACGATCTCTCCGCTAGTGGCTGCAAAATCCCTAGCTTTCTCCTTCTTGGATGGATGCAAAACGTTTTCACACTCCTCTCTTGCTCTCCCACAATTTACCAAAACACAAAATGAGTCAAAAAATCTCAACCCGTGGACTTAAAACGAGGGATTGGCAAAAAGAAAAGTTTTTTTGGTCTGCAGGTCGACACTTCCCTTCGACTTGCGATATATTCATAAAATATCGCGATATTTTGAATATATCTCGATACACTTAATATATCGGATTTATCGCGATATATTCAATCCGACATATCGGGGCCTTGAAAATATCGTTGATAAATCCGATATATCTGATATATCGGCGATATGTGCAACACTTATAAACAGTCAAGGGTGATATCTTTGACAATTATTTTTGAACTTTTGATAAATCAAGAAACCTGATGATGTGTTTTCACGATAATATGTTACTCTTTCGACCTGATTTAATTTGGTTGTTTCATATTTCAGCGAGGGTTCTTCCTTCTAAACACCATTCTTTCTCATGATATGGGTGTTATAATACTTATTGATGATGAATTTTCAGGGTAATATCCAACATAGTTAATTGCTCCTCGTTTTGTTAAATTGTGATGCCATCAAAGAGTATTTTGAATGAACAATCCTTTGACAACTAGTTCTGAATTAACATTGCTTCTGTATCAGGAACATGTGAAGGATCTAACATATAAGAAGGCAAAACAAGTTGATACGAGTTAGGGAAGGGATTCCAGTAGCTATGCGGGGTCCACTCCGCCACGTCGGAGGACACCTGACAAGCCACTTTTTCTGTATGACAGGTGCCCACAATGGAGTGATGCGTGTCACGCACCTAATCCACTTGCTTTTTAGGGTTTTGCCGAGGTTTAGGGTTTCACTTTCGTCATTTTGCTGGGGCTACTCCACCACCCCGTGCATTCTTGCTTGGGGCCGGTGTGTGGCCATTTCGCCACCCGAGTACTGGTCCACCGGGGTTCCAATGCCCGCACTGGTTGGTGTATTTGGTGGTTCACGGTGGTGTCTTTGGTGGTTCACGGTGGGTGCGAACACGGAGACCAACAGAGCCTTACCTTGCGCGCCCCGCTCTGCGTTTTGGGCGGCCTTCCTCATCGTCAACTGGAACACCATCTACTGGAACATCCTCATCAGCAACACCATCAGCTGGAACACCTGCAACAAACATCAGTAACTAAATACTGATACTATCAGTCAGCCAGTACTAATCTACCCTCACCCTTGGAGAGGCATCCATCTTTATGGATAGGCATCAGTTCGTGAGAACTGGAACTATCAGTAAGCCAGTACTGATCTACCCTCACCCTTGGAGAGGCATCCATCCCTATGGATAGGAATCAGTTTGTGAGAACTGGAACTATCAGTCAGCCAGTATTGATCTACCCTTACCCTTAAAGAGGCATCCATCCCTACGGACAGGCATCAGCTCGTGAAAGCTGGAACTATCAGTCAGACAATACTGATCTACCCTCACCCTTGGAGAGGCATCCATCCTTACAGACAGGTATCAGCTCGTGAAAGCTGGAACTATCAATCAGCCAGTACTGATCTACCCTCACCCTTGGAGAGGCATCCATCCCTACGGATAGGCATCAGCTCGTGAAAGCTAGAACTATCAGTCAGCCAGTACTGATCTACCCTCACCCTTAGAGAGGCATCCATTCCTACGGATATGCATTAGCTCGTGAAAGATGGAACCATCAGTCACCTAGTATTGATCTACCGTCCCTCCTGGACAGGCATCTATCCTTTCGGATAGGCATCATCAATCTCTCTTTCTAAAGAGGTCCCTCTGGACCACACCAAGCTTGTCTCGAAAGTACTCAAACTTCACACGAGCCAAAGGCTTAGTCAGCACATCAGCAACTTGTTCCTATGTAGGAACATACCCGAGCTTCACAACTCCCCTTTGCACCATATCCCGGATATAGTGGAACTTAATCTCGATGTGCTTTGATCTATCATGAAACACAAGATTTTCTGTCAACTTGATGCAACTCTCGTTGTCACAGAGTATCTCCGTAGTATCAATCTCTGCATCGAACAATCCTGTCAACATCTTGTGAAGCCACATTGCTTCACCACAAACTGAACAAGCTGCTACATATTCAGCTTCCGTTGTACTGAGTGCAACACATGGTTGTTTTCTACTGAGCCATGAGATCACACCTGATCCCAAAGTAAAGCAACATCCTGAAGTGCTCTTTCTGTCTTCAGCACTTCCAGCCCAATCTGAGTCTGTGTACCCATACAATCTGAACTCACTATTTGAGGCATATCTGAGTCCATAATCCAATGTACCCTTCAGATATCTCATCACATGTTTTGCTGCAATCAGGTGAACATTCCTGGGTTCCACCATATACTGACTCAATGTGTTTACATCAAAACATATATCTGGACGAGTATTGGTCAAATACATCAATGACCCAATAATCTATCTATACATGGTGGCATCCACTTTCTCTGAAGAAGCATCACTTAGAAGCTTTAGATTTGTCACCATCGGAGTAGTCATGGCCTTACAATCCAGCATCCCAAATCTCTTTAGGATCTCTACTGTGTATTTTCCTTGACTCGGGAAAATCTCATCTGGAAACTACCATACCTCAAGACCTAAAAAGTAGTGCATCTTGCCAAGGTCTTTCATCTCAAATTTTGCTGCAAGCCTGTTTTTACATTCAACAATAGGCTTGTCTTCTCTAGTCATAAATAAGTCATCCACATACAGTAAGAGTATCATGGGTTCATCATTCATAATCTTGCAATAAAGATTAGAATCCGCTTTATGCTTGGTAAATCCCAAGCTCATCAGGAAGCTGTCAATTCTTCCATACCATGCTCTGGGCACTTTCTTCAACCCATACAATGCTTTCTTCAACCTGCATACATGTGACTTATTATCTTCTACTTCAAATCCTTTTGGTTGTTCGATATATACTTCCTCTTCTACATTTCCATTCAGGAAAGTAGTCTTCACATCCATCTGATGTAGCTTCCATTTCATCTTGGCTGCTAAGGCAAGAATGGTTCTAATCGAAGTATATCTGGCTACTGGGGCAAAAGTCTCCTCATAATCAATTCCTTCCTTTTGCGAGAATCCTCGGGCTACAAATCTTGCCTTGTACTTTTCAATGCTTCCGTCTACTGAATGTTTTGTTTTGAAGATCCATTTTGATCAGACAACCGATTTGTCTTTCGGTCTTGGTACCACATCCCAACCATCATTCTTGATAATGGGATGATACTCTTCATTCATGGCATCCAACCATTCCTTCTTCTTTACTGCTTCTTCAAAACAAGCTGGTTCTTCTTCAACAAGATTGCACATCAAGGCTACATAGCTGGAATATGGCCTTGGTCTCTTGATCTCTCTACTGGATCCTTCTGGAGCACCATACTTTCCTGCATCTTGGATTAATTCACGTTCCCAGGTTGGTCTTCTCTTTCGAGAGATCTCCACATGAGGTATCTCCTCAGGTCTCTGAGGTTCTGCCATGTCATGATCCTCTAGAGTATGATTTCCTTCAACATTTGGAATTGGTTCTTTGGTTGATTCTGCAACTCTGGGAGCCTCCTGCTCCTCTTCATCCTCATGAGTCTTCTTGGACTTGTTGAAAGTTGTATCTTCATCAAATGTGAGATCCCAACTAATCTCGATATGACGGAATCCTGGGATGTATATGCGGTAAGCCTTAGATTGCTCACTATAACCCACAAATATTCCCTTCTTCCCTGAAGGCTCTAGTTTCGATCTCTGCTCCTTTGGAATGTGGATGAACACCAGACATCCAAATATCTTCAGATGACTGACTTCAGGCTTCTTCCCGATGAACATCTCTTCAGGGGTCTTGTTTCCAAGAGCATTATGGGAGATCCTGTTCTGTACATAGACTGCGGTTCTGGAAGCTTCTGCCCATAGATGCATGGGTAAGTCTTGATCATGGATCATATCCTTTACTTCTTCTATGATCATTCTATTCTTCCTTTTGGCTACACCATTTTGTTGTGGATTATAAGGGACAATGAGCTCCCTCTTAATCCATGCTTGCTTACAAAAATCTTTGAAATCCCCTGAGGTATATTCCCCTCCATTGTCTGACCTCAGGATCTTAATCTTCTTTTTAGATAGATTCTCTGTGAGCACCTTGAACTCTTTAAACTTTTCAAAGACTTCATTCTTATTCTTCAGAAAGTAAATCCAGGTTTTGCGAGAATCATCATCAATGAAGGATGCATAATATTCATACCCGCTTAGAGAGGTGGTGGACATTGGTCCACGAATTTCTGAATGAATGATATCCAGAATACCTTTTGCTTTGCTATCGCTACTTGGAAATGGGTTCTTCATACTCTTCCCTTGAGCACACCCTTTGCATACTCCTTCATGATCCACCTAGATCTTTGGTAATCCAGTCACCACCTTACTTACAATTGGTAAGGCCTTATAGTGTACATGAGCTAGTCTCCTATGCTATAGCTCACAGGGGTTCATGGTACTAGCCACCATTGCTGCATCTGCATGACCCTTTAGTTTGTAAATTCCTCCTTCTTCTACTCCAATGACTACTACATCATCAATAGTATTCCCTTTAGGCCACATGAGAACTTCACCATCTACAAATGCAACTCGAAAACCTTTCTTATCTAATGTTGAAATAGATAGAAGGTTCTTCTTCAACCTAGGTACATAAAGTACATCTTTCATGTTCATGGAATTCCCAGATTCCAACTTGTAAGAGGCTTCTCCCATACCTTTGATGGGATATTGGTAGTCATCTTCGAGTTTTACCTTGTGTGGAGATTCCTTCTAGATGAGATGAGACAAGGATTCTTTGTATCCTGTCATGTGCTTTGAAGCTGCACTATACACTAGCCAAGTATCACTTCCATGAGATACTGAACCAGTGAGTGCTGAGATAAGAACATATTCTTCACTAGAGTCTTCATCAACTCTGGTCTTGTTATCATCATCACTATCTTCCGCTGCATGAGCATGAAACCTCTTCTTCTGCTTCTTGCGTTGTCCAAGTTTGTTTGGACAATTCCTTGCAATGTGTCCAGTCTTGTGGCATGAGTAACACTCAATTGAAGAGAAATCCTTTCTGGTCCTTCTCTTCTTCTGGGATCTTCTTGGAGAGTCCTCTCAGGACGAGGGTTGTTCTTTCTCTTCTTCCCACCTTTAGCATGAGTAGCTAAAGCTTGATCTTCATCGTCATTTAACTTCTCCTCTCTTATGACTATTCTTTCTTCTTCTTGGAAACATTCTTCCCATAGGTTTTTGAACTTGATTAGTTTCTTTCTGGCACAAATGCCACGAACAAATGGTTCCCAATCTCGGGGGAGACCATTTAGGGTAGTCATCACAACTTCTGCATCCTCTATCATATCCCCAATGGATTCTAGTTGTTCTTTGATCTGGGATACTCTGGAGAAGTATGAGTGCATGGACTCAGACTTCATACTCTGCACACCCTTGAGTTGATTTCTCAAGGTCATCTTTCTGTTGATGTTCTTTCCTTCAAACAGGCTGGTCAAGGCATCAAACATCTCGTTTGGTGTCTTCTTGGAAGACACATGGGGGATCAAGTGATCCTTGATGGAATCAGCAATGATCCTCTATACTTCCAGGATCTGAATTTCTCAGCTCCCTCAAGCTTTTCATCAAGCTTGGTATTGCTTGTCATTTTTCTATAATGAGAACCTCAAATGGAAATATAAAAGTTTGTAGATCTTACCTTGATGATTTGCTGGATCTAGGGATTGACAGAGAAACCCTAAAAATTCAAACTTTTGACAGGCCAGGGGGATGCACTTGATTGAGGCAAGCAAGCTGGTGTGCTCAGATTTTGGAAACTCAAAAAATTTACCCCTCAAAAGTGACCTGCGAGTTTTAGATCTACAATTTCTGGTTTTTCTAGTTTTTCTAGTCCAAAACCTGAATTAGGGTTTGATTGATCCCGGGGTTCTGCCCAACCAAAAAGTTCGATCTTGGTCTCAAATTTTCAATTTTTCTTAGGGGATTAATCCTATGCTGAGAGAAATCCAAAATTCTGCTTCTGTCAAAGCCCTAATTTCCCGTGGCTCCACAATGTAATCTTTCAGGCCAGCTCTGATACCATGTTAGTTTTTACTTGAAAAACATATAGCATATAAACAATTAGTAAAAGATAAACAAGCACAACATAAAATACAATGAACACAGATATTCTCTCGGGGAAACCACAAAGGGAGAAAACCCCGACAAAGCCTTCCTCAATATAGAAATCACAAAGTACAAAAGTTCCCCAAGACAAATCAACTACTCCTCCACTTGTGTGCACCTCTCTTCTTCACCAATGCGAACTTGCTTGAGTGAATGAGTGAATAGAAGTGAGAGAGGTGTCCTTTATTTATATTCTTTCATTGGAGTGACAAATTCCCCGATAGGGCCGACTTCTCTACTTGACTGGTCAATTACATAATATAATAATCTTTTAGGGGCTTTTCTAGGCCGACACATGTCCTAGGGTTTACATTGATTCTTTCAATGACCTTTACATTATTAATTACATGACCATCATCTCCCGGAGGAGGAATACAATAATATAAATAGAGTATCTTCCGTAGTTACATTATTTTAACAACTTCCACCTATTTGTTTTTGGTTAATTATATAGTTGTTAAAATATTTAATGTTTAGGGCTGGCGGTGGAGGGTTTCGAACCCTGTGTGGTTATTGTCTGTTATGGTTCTTGCTCTGCGTGATTGTAATTCGGGACTTTGGCTAATTTGGTGATGCTTCCACCTGTTTGTTTTTTGCTAATTATACAGTTGTTAAAATATTTAATGTTTAGGGCTGGCAGTGGAGGGTTTCGTAGGAGATTCTCTGTTTTTACTGCAGCTTATATTTGGCTTTTGGCTTATGTTCATGAATAATTTTTAGGCATATGCAATCAATAGTTTGTAAATGTGGTGGTTGACCGTTTTTGGAATTTGGCATGGTTGACAGTTTTTGGAATTTGATAGTTTGTAATATGTGATATTGTGTGGATGAATCATGGTTGCTTTCACTTTTGGAAGAAATATTGTTATGCCTTATTGTGTGGATGAATGTTGGTTGCTTTTAGTGTTGGCAGAAATATTGTTATCCCTTGTTGTGTGGATGAATGCTGGTTGCTTTTAGTGTTGGCAGAAATATTGTTATGCATTCTTGCAATGCTTATTGTAGATTATTGCTAGCCTAGATTATTGTAGGATGGATTATTGGGAGCAATACTGTAATACGATTTTGGTTATGGTTACTGCATTTTATATCCATATTGCTGCAAAATTTGCAGCAGTAGGTGTTTGAACTTTATATTCATCTTTATATTCTGGTTTGAAGCTGCAAACTCAGAAAAATGTTGTGGATACATTGTCATGGTGTTTGATGACAATTTTGAAATTTGGCATGGCCCCTCATTTAGGGTGAATGTTTGTGTTTCTTTTCTTGATGGCTTTGCAATCTTATGTAGCGAACTGATGTAGAATCTTGGACATGGTTTAGGCATTTGTTGGTATACAATTTGTTAGTTTTTCATCATTTAATTCAATAGATCTAGGATCATAACTGAAAGAACAACATGTATAGCATATCAAGCATAAGAGACAAGAGACAAGAGACACAAAACATTTCATCGAGGAAAACAAAGAAGGTGAAAAACCCTGCAACTTCCTCAGCGATAGAATAAGCATCAATACAAGGATCACCATGATCAAACCCAAGAGATAGATAACTTCAACAACATGCTCCTCATCCACTTGTGCGCACTCCTCCTCTCTCTCACTAATGCAAAGTGAGTGAATGAGAGAGATGTGTCAAATGAGAGAGTCACACTCTCTATTTATACTCTTTCTTTCACTTGACCTTTACTCAACTAGGTCGGCCTCAACTTAACCACTTAACATAATGCTGACTGGGCTGACCCCTATTAGGGTGGTCTAATAACCCATCAAGTATAAGTTACGACACTTACAATATAACTTGCGACACATGCAAGTACAATTGACGACACTTCCAATCGAAGGAATAATACATCTCCGTTGGAGATACAATAAAGTACAAATACAATATACAGGTGAATATCTTCCGAAGTTACAAATACATCAACACTCCCTCTTAACTAGGAAGGTATTCTCTTGACACAAGTCACCAATACATATAGGCACAAGTCTTCAATTCTGGAGCTGGATCATCGTCACTGGATCACGGAGCATCATCAACATCACTGCTGTTGTACCCATTATCTCGATCACTAGGCTATCTCTAAATTCTTCTCGTCATAGGAAGTTCTACAGAGCCAACCCTTTTTCATGCTGGATGTAGGCCCACCACCTGTAGGTCTTCATTAACACTGGCCATACTGTGGATCCCAAGACTAATTACGTGCATCAACAAAACCTCGAAAGAGCATCCCAGGCCTTTTACAAGCACACAGCTCAACCTATCGGATCTCCCAGGATCTTTTACATGTGACCTTTACAAAACCTTAAAAGAGTGTCTTGCTCAACAAGAACTCTAAAGAGCATCCAAGGACTTTTATGTTCCTAGCACAACCTGTCCGGACCTCCAGGACTAATTACATGTAATCTCCACAAAACCTTAAAAGGGTGTCTTGCGCATCAAGAACCCTAAAGAGCATCCGAGGCCTTTTACGTGACTAGCACAACCTGTCCGGACCTCCAGGACGTATTACATGTGGTCCCCACAAAACCTTAAAAGGTTGTCTTTCCTAGCAAGAACCCTAAAGAGCATCTGAGGCCTTTTACGTGATTAGCACAACTTGTCCGAATCTCTAGAACATATTACATGTGGTCTAGCAGAACCTTAAAAAGGTGTCTTGCCCAGCAAGAACCCTAAAGAGCATCCGAGGCCTTTTACGTGACTAGCACAACCTGTCTGGATCTCCAGGAAGTATTACATGCTACCCTTGCACAACCTGTACACGACCACAAAGTATCAACATGATACTCACCATACATCCTCCTGATGTACATGATCATCCTGATCGTCATCACTGCATCGTCCTGATGCATGTCATCCAGAGTATCGTCCTGGTACTCATCACACATGATCATCCTGATCATCGTCACTGCATCGTCCTGATACTCATCACACATGATCCTCCTGATCATCGTCACTGCATCGTCCTGATGCATATCCAGAGCAGTAACTGGAGCATCGTCCTGATGCTCATCACACAGCGCTTACATCCACAGCCATGGGAAGGATCCTCCTATCACCATGCTTGGAATGGATCTTGCAAATGTGTCCCATCACTTCTTCCTCGAGGTATCTTAAATCTGAAGAACACCAAGCCTCTCTCTGAAGTACTCAAACTTCACTTTGGCTAGTGTTTTCGTCAACACATCTGCAACCTGCTCATCTGTCGCAACATACAGGAGCTTCACTTCTCCTCCCTACACCATATCCCTGATATAGTGATATTTGATCTCAATGTGCTTCAACCTGTCATGGAACACCGGGTTCTCTAACAACTTTACACAACTCTGGTTGTCACAATAGATACAGGTAGCATCCAACGGGAGATCAAATAACTCAGACAGTAGCTTCCTCAGCCATACTGCCTCACAACCAGCTGAACAAGCTGTGACATACTCTGCTTCAGCTATACTCAGTGCTACGCAGGACTACTTCCTGCTAAACCAAGAGATCACACCTGATCCCATACTGAAGCAGCACCCCAAAGTGCTCTTCCTATTTGCAGCATTGCTTGCCCAATTTGAATCAACATAACCCTTCGGGTTAAACTTTTTATTCGCATCATACTTAAGTCCATAATCAATCGTACCCTTTAGGTACCTCAGGATATGCTTTACAGCAACCAGGTGAACACTTCTCAGATTCGTCAGGAACTGGCTCAATGTGTTCACCGCAATCTGGTCTCGTGTTCGTCAGGTACATCAAGGACCCAATCATCTGACGATACACTGTGACATCAACTGACTCAGATGAAGCATCACACAATAGCTTCAGGTTTGATGCCATAGGTGTGGCCATGGCCTTGCAGTCCATCATCTCGAACCGATTCAGGATCTCTACTGCATACTTCCCTTGTCCAAGGAAGATTCCATACGTACTATGTGACACCTCCATGCCTAGAAAGTAATGCATCATCCCCAAGTCCTTCATCTCGAACTCAGCTACAAGCTTCCTCTTCGTGTTGGCAATCAATCCATCCTCAGCTGTAACGAATAGGTCATCCACATACAGTAGTAGTATCACTGGATTGCCTTCCTCAACCTTGTTGTAAAGGTTGGAATCTGCTTTACTCTTAGTAAAGCCCAAACTGGATAGAAAGTTGTCTATCTTACAATACTAAGTCCTAGGAGCTTGCTTCAAGCCATACAAGGCTTTCTTCAACCTGCACACATATGACTCCCTGTCATGTGTCTTAAAACCAAGTAGCTGCTCCACATACACTTCCTCTTCGACTACACCATTCGATAAAACTGTCTTGACATCCATCTGGAGTATCTTACACTTCATCACTGCAGCCAGGGCAAGTGTAGGTGCAAAAGTCTCTTCATAATCTATCCCTCCTTTCTGGGAGAAGCAATGAGCTACAAACCTCGCTTCGTATTTCTCTATGCTACCATCTACAGCGTGCTTGATCTTATAGATCCACTTGGAAGTCACAACAGACTTCCCTTCTCTTCTTGGGACCACATCCCAAACATGATCGACTGGTACTCCTCGATCATGGAATCCTTCGATTACTGCATCCCGAATCCTGGGAACTTCATATTCTTCAATATCTTCAATAAATAGTTTTCTTCAACTTTGTTGTTGGAACAAATGTTGTAGTCCTTCTTTTGTAGGTGATTGTACACGATCTTTCCTACAAGTCAAATTCAATTGCATGATTAGAAACTTTTCATAGTTTATAGAACAAAGTCTTATACATAAAGGCATATGTCATACAGTCATGAAATTAGCTTAGCCAATGCTTCAATACAACATTTATCCATATCCCGTAAACTTCTAGATGCCTTCCATCTCTACCAGAACATTGTTAAGAGTGTGCACAACTCCCAACATGTCAACAAAGAGGTTTCATTCTAGATAAGTAGCAATGGAATGTTGTATAGTACCATAGGCCACTTACCCATTACTTGCATATTAGTAGTATCTTGTTCATTAATGCAACTTTTCTAATATGCATAATACATATCCTAAATCTAGGAACATAAGTATGTACATGACTGGACAACATCATTTAATCATATATACAAGAAATGACAATTCAAATACTTATCTTTGTTTGGTTGTAGGGTGGACTCCCTCTCAATCTTTGCTTCTTGGATTACCTGTCCTTGAACTTATATCCATCCTGGACCACTATGCATGCTTAAGTATGCACTAGTCTCATGATTGTGTTATCCTCAAGATCTCACACACACCCACACATACATCGTAAATAGAGC
The DNA here is from genome assembly GCA_027924585.1 of Larix kaempferi. NCBI lineage: Eukaryota > Viridiplantae > Streptophyta > Pinopsida > Pinales > Pinaceae > Larix > Larix kaempferi. Next base: position 7,612,382 of record BSBM01001009.1, read on the forward strand.
TTCAATGTGATCCATGACTATGGATGAGTCTTTGTCTTCATGTCACCATGGTCATATGTTTTGATCTAGAACTTGATTTGTCTTTCTTGATGTACCTTTCATGTTAGCGAACAATATCATCCTCATACAACACCACAGTGCATTAGTACAATCATAAGTGTCATAACCCTAATCAATGAATGTATTCTATCATTCACATGCATTCATACTTTTACTAGGATGATAAGACAAGTCTAATCATTAATCAAGATTGTACTAACCTAAATAGTATGACGACAAACATATCATAAACTTAATCATGAACATACATGTATCTCCTCAAGTCATACCTGTCGAGATTGCTTGTAGCACTCTTATGTAAGGCCTTAGCCTCATCTTCCTCTGGACCTAGAACTTCTTCACTTATGCAAGTGTCCAATTCATTCTCTTCTAGGATTAACCCAATCCTATAGTTCTAGGCTCGAAAGTTATCAGCTCCTTCAAGCTTATCCTCAAGCTTGGTGTGGTGAGACATCTTAAAGAGTACTTCAAATGGAAATAAAAAAGTTATTAGGTCTTTGTTGGCAGGCGGTTCGATGAGGAAATGTCACAGTACTGTCGACGCTGTGACACATCAGATGAGGTTGCGGAAGGGATATTTTGTGTTAAAGTATACCGCGGTTGGCGGGTTTTCGGTCACTTGGACCACATGTTATGTAATATTGAGTCAGTTGTACTGCGTTATGCGGGTTTTTGGGTCATTTGGACCAAGTCAGTTAGATATTGGGTCATTTGTCCATAGTGTCGGTTAGGAAGTCGTTAGTAAGTGGACAAACATTGTAATGGCGGAAGCCTATAAATAGATGAGAGTTGTAAGTGTTATATATAGAGGGATAGCGATAGAGACAAGTGAGAGATAAGGAGATGGATGTATACGGAGATCTATGTTTTTCTTCTGGTATATGACTGTGACAGTAATATAACGATGATGTTTTGGTACGATCTTTGTGCAATGTTGCGATATATGAATATTGTTATATCTTTTTGATGCAATGTCTGCTTACTGTTGTTGTGATGATAAATGCTGCGATTAAATAACATGTTATAACTCCATGTCGAATGTTTAAAGTTCTGTTTAAGTACCGCAATAGAGTTAGTCCTTGTAGCCACAACTCGCCTCCTCCCTCGGCGAAAACATGGTTCCGTCTGCTCTTCCTGGATGCCTCGGGTGAGACCTCATCCACTCTGTGGGTGTTGCTGGGCGGGCTCAAACCTGCCCGGGCCGGTACCCAGGGAGACTACGGTATGTGTCGACAGTGAGGCGAACCCCTGTCGACCGAGGTCGCATTGGTCAAAAAATGGTTCCATTGCCGGGACCGTGTACAGAGTGAAAGGAGGCCATGTTGTGGCACCTGACGAAGCCAGAGATACAGAGCTGGTTTGATCACAAATTGCGGGAGTTTGCTGAAGAAGAAATCCGGAACACACGACTGGCAGTAGATCACTGGATGGGAAGGTATATTCATGACAGACCGCACGAATGGTTTTTCTGTGAATTCCCAGTCATTCTGTACGAGTGGTTGTCAAAGCTGACCTTCCAGAAGAGGAACTTCCAGGGTGGTGAGCCGACGGCTTGGACCCCGGAGTTGATTCAGAAGATGCAGGAAGTCAATAATAAGGCATCGCGTGCTGTCGAAGTTTGGCTCGATAGTATCTTGGAGGGATATATCACTGAATTTGCGGTCAACACGCAGAAATCCTATAGTGAAGCTGAAAGATACTTCTTCCGAGGACCAAGGGGAAGGTTTCTGCTGTCACTCCAACTGTCGATTAAGATGCTAATCTGTGAAAAGGGTATATTAAAGATGCACCTTGATCAGTAGACAGCCTGGTGGGCGGAGGCCGTGGGTACCACGACTGTTGGGGAATGGTACATGGAATGGTAAGGGGTAGATGGGTGCAGACCATGAGGAGACTGTGAGCGAAGCCGAGGAAGAAAGTGGTCTTACAAGAGGAGGAGCGAGGTTTCGATAGGAGAAGAGGCATAGGACAGGAGAAGGTCCTGCTGCAATCAAACCGCAAAACCGTGAAGGAAGACCACACGGGACGAAGTGACCTCACAGTCCTAACAAGGACGACCAGGCTATGCCCAGGATAGAGGCAGGACCAAACCCCGACACCAACGTACCCACACCTCCACTCTCTGACTCACAAACAACAAAAAATACCACTTCGACACCGCCAAGTTCGTCAATTCCGCAGAAGTTAATTGGTAGTAGCGCAACGACAGGAGGAAGGAAGCCCAGAATGGCGGGCGATGATGCTAAGTTACCGTTGTTCCACGGAAGTGCGACAGATAACCTAGAACATATTGGTTTTTGTGTGAAGCAGTCTGGACCATGAAACAGATCACTGATGCGGATGCTAAGAAAGGACAATTAGCCATGACTCTGCGAGGTCATGCATTAGATTGGTTCATGAAGTTTATTCTAGTCCCTACGGGAGCCCCAGAGAAGTCGCTGGATGAGATTCAGGATGGGCTCATTGCCGAATTTAGAAGGCCTAAGTCGGAGGCTCGGTATATTACCGAATTGAAGGAAATTAAGTACTATCCCAATGAGACGGTATGGGATTTCGACCAGCGATTCAAGACGCTGATGGCAAAGGTTAGTTTCAATATGAGCATTGTGCAACATAAAGAATGGTTCATTACAGCACTGCTACCCCACATTCGGCTGTTGTTGATGCAGCAAAACATATCGATGCCTAGCGAAGCTCTAAAGATTGCAATGCGATTGGAGGCGTCACCGATCTGAGATAATGCAGCTGGGATGTTGCAGATACAGACACAGCTCGCTAACCTGACTATACAGTTGCAAGATTTGAAGAAGAACAAGGAACAACGCGATGAAGTATGGTGAATGCGATGCCGAGAAGAAGGGAATACGAAGGATAATTTCTCGGATTTTCGTAATTATTTGGTGTCAGGTGCGCCAAACCCATTGAATGGCGGAAGTATGCCGTGGTGTCGTGTTTTCCAGGTGTTTGGGCACAGTCACGATAATTGCCCGTATATGCAGAAAATGGTCACAACCCCACGAAATATTTATTGCACATTCTGCAAGTCGGTGGGCCATGATGACAAGGATTGCCGTGCATATGGGTTGCTACAGGAGAGAATGTGTGATGCATTCTACGTCAAGGACGATCATCATGCCATGCAACAACCACAACTGCAACTGCAGGTAGCTCAACGGCTACCGCAACCGCAGATGCAGTTTGCACCACAACAACAGCAATCGCAACAGTTCATGCCGCAATATACTCCGATGTAGATGACTCCCCCATAGCCACAGTATGTATAGCAACCGCAGTATGCACCACAAGGGCAAGGGATACCACCAACACCGATGCAACAACAGTTTAACCAACCTCAGTACCAACAACAGGGCGGCTACCAAGGAGGATACAGGGGCGGACGCGATGGTGGATTTGGTCGTGGAGGAGGAGGCCGAGGTGGTCGTGGACCTGTTCAATGTTACCACTGTGCGATATGGGGGCATTATCAGCTCGACTACCCACTACTACAGAATCAATGTATGTTCTATTTTGGTAATGATCATACGGTTGAGAATTGCCCACAGTTGATTGCACGATGGTAGGCTGGGAACGCTCCACAGCTACAGAATCAGGCCCAGCCACAATCAGGTACAGCAACCAGTACAACACCATCCCCCGCAACCACCGCCGAACGCTAATCAAATGTCAATCAACCAGGGAATCTGCAGCAGAACCAGACGCAGGGTGCCAATATTGCCACCATTTCTGCAGAACCACAACCACAAGATTCTTCAGTGGCTGTTGTCACTCATGGAGGCAAGATGACTGGGGAAGATTGTTCGCGACCATTGATTCAGTTGGTTGGTCAAAAGACGGTACCTTTCGACATTGATACGGAGCGGGAGACATTCCTGGAGGCACATCACACCTTGGAGAAAGACCATGGTAAGGCTGTTGTTTGCGATATGCCACCTGTCTTTAATACTACATCAGACGCTGATCGACTGCCACCAACGGGGACATTGCAAAAGTTTCTTGAAAGCTGTCTGTTATTGGCTCGAGACCCGGCTGCCTTGGTTGAGATTGAGGGATGGTTGCAACGATTTCTGAAAAGACGGTAGGAGTCGGCAGTAAACTCCCTATAGCGACAAAAGAATGGCAAGGAAATGCGAATGAATATTCAGATTGGTGAATATGATGTTGACTCTGTTATTCTTGACCTTGGTTCGGATGTTAACATCTTAACCAAGTAGGCGTGGCATAAGATGGGGAGTCCCCCATTGAGCTGGTCTCCTGTGTATCTCCGGTTGGCTAACCATGCGAAAGTAACACCCATTGGACGGGTTCTGCGGTTAATGGTTGATATTGAGGGTATGAAGACTTATGCTGACTTCGATGTCATTGAAGTGGTTTAGGGAGGAAGCTCCTATCGTGCGCTCTTGGGGATTGGATGGGCTAACGATAGTGGAGCTGTAATCAACTTCAAGAAGTGCATGATGACCTCTGAGAATCGTGATTTCAGAGTCATAGCTCCATTGGATCCGGCTGAAGGACGCCGATACGTTAAGCGTATGAAAGATGATGATCCTGTTGGATGGGAGCATGCATTCAATATTTCTGAAGACTACATTCATCCTACTGCAAATGGTGAGCTGGAGTGGCGCAGTGAGAACTCTGCGTCTTCGGACTCTGATTATGCCTTAGAACATTGGCAAAACCGATTGCATGAGGTACCATTCTGAAAATGTGGCTTAGTTACGCAATCCTTATGTCGTGTTGCGATAGAAACGGTCACATTGCCTGTCTATGAGGGGTTTCCTTGCTTAACCAACTTTTTGGCAGAATTTGAAGACCGCGTCTCAGAACCACAGCAATTGCTGGCATTGGAGGAAGCACTGAAGGCTGCTCCAGCATGCTGGTGGGCGACGCATAAGAAATCCATTAATGGTTGGTCACAGTGTCGAAGGTTGATGATGGTTCGGTTTGGTGATACTGAGGTTTATCACACTAGCAAGTATGATGGTCGGAATAATCCCAGTGATCATGTGATGGAATGCCAACGATTATGGGTAGCATGACCCAGAGATGAGTGGGTCCATGCTTTTATCCATACTTTGGATAAGAGGTCGCGCTCATGGTACATTGCAGCCAAGTTGCGTCGAGAAATTACAACATAGGGGGGAGTTGACGGTCTATTTCACTCATACGTTGACTTTTGCGGATGCCAACCCTGATGTCCATAGCGCCTTACAGCTCATCCGCGACGTGGTACTTCAGGTTGTTCCGGTGGCCTACCCTATCGACCCGCACACATACTGCCAGATGTAGTCTCTCATGGAGTGCTTCAACATCAGCAATGGGCCAGAGGATGATGATGACCCCCGGAATGTTAACATTCCCGAATCTGAAGGGAGTCGCGATGTCGTACTGCCTGTCGCGCCAAGTACTCCGTTTGGTCAACCATTGCAGCTTCGCAAGATGAATATCAGCATAGAGGCTACTCCCAAGTTTGCTAATGTTGGGGATTATTGGGATGATGAGATGATGAGTAAGGTTACTGAGTTACTTCATGAGTTTCAAGACGTGTTTCCCATGAAGTTTTTCGAAATGAAGGGAATCCTGGGCGATTTAGGAGAGATGAAGATTCCATTAAAACTAGATGCTAAGCCAGTCCGACAGTGACCTTATCGGCTGAATCCGTGACATAAGGAAAAGGTTAAGGTGGAACTCAATCGCATGTTGGATGCTGGTATTATTGAACCTGTGGAAGAGTCTGAATGGATCAGTCCTATGGTGGTGCAGGACAAGAAAATAGGTGAAGTGCGCATTTGTGTCGATTTGCGGAAGTTGAATGATGCCTGCTTGCATGACCCTTTTCCGACCCCGTTTACTGATGAAGTACTTGAAGGGGTGGGCGGCCAAGAGATGTACTCATTCATTGATGGATTCTCTGGCTACCATCAGATTCGCATTGCCAAGGAAGATCACCTTAAGACAACTTTCGTTACTGAATGAGGTTGCTTTCAGTACACGGTAATGCTATTTGGTTTGAAGAATGCACCTGTGATATTCTCCAGGGTGGTTGTTGCCGCATTCAAAGATTTTATTCATAAATTTTTGTAGGTATATATGGATGATTGGACAGTTTATGGGTTGATTCGTGATCATCTGGCCAATCCGCGGTTAATGCTTGAGTGATGCCAACAGCACCAGATATCACTGAACTTGAAGAAATGTATTTTTTGTGCACCATTTGGGATATTACTGGGTCATATCGTGTGTAAACAGGGATTGCTGGTTGATCCCGCTAAAATTGCGCTCATTTTGGGATTGCAACTGCCAACCACCGTTAAGCAGTTGCGAACGACTTTGACTCATACGGGATATTATCGCAAGTTTATCAAGGGTTATGTTGCGACTAGTGCCCCTATGGAAAAGTTGTTGAAGAAGGACGCGGCATTCTAGTGGAGCCCGAAATATCAGGATAGATTCAAAACGCTCAAGGCGAAGATGGCGTCGGCACTGATCTTGGTCTTTCCGGAATGGAGTAAGGAATTCCATGTCCATGTTGATGCTTCATCGACTGCATTGGGTGTTGTGTTGGCTCAACCTGGAGAAGGCGACCTTGATCATCTTATTGCTTTTGCCAGTCGGAAGCTATCCTCTGCAGAACGAAATTACACTACCACGGAACGAGAAGGTCTGGCCATGGTTTACGCGCTACAGAAATTCAGGCATTATTTGTTGGGTGGACACTTTAAAATGTTCACTGATCATTCTGCATTGAAATACTTGGTCAATAAACCTGTGTTGGGGGGGAAGATATGCCGTTGGCTACTTTTGTTTCAGGAGTTTAATTTTGAGGTCATTGTGAAATTGGGACGGTTGAATGCTGGACCAGATCATTTATCACGGCTTGACACAGGGGAGGAACTGACTAATATCGAAGACGGGTTTCTGGATGCCCAACTATTTAAGGTTGACGTTGCTGATAACTATTTTGATGAAATCATCCAATTTTTTCCAACGGGCACTGCACTAGATGAGTTCACCACCAGTCAGAAGAAGCAATTGGTAGTCAAGGCTGCAGACTTCCAGCTCATCGCAGGAGAGTTGTATAAACTGGGCGCTGATGAGATATTGCGCAGATGTGTCTTTCCGCATGAGCAAGCGTTGATATTGGCTGAGGCACATGGTGGAGTAGCAGGAGGACACTATAGCGGTCGGGCGACTTCCAGGAAGGTACTGCGTGCAGGGATTTGGTGGCCCACATTACATAACGATGCGACAAACTATGCGCGGTCTTGCAATGTTTGTCAGCGAACTGGCAAGTTGTCCAGATGCGACAAGATGTCGCTACTACCTTAAGTGACATTGCAACCATTCGAAAAATGGGTTGTGGATTTTGTAGGACCAATCAATCCACCAGGGAAACGCACAGGTGCGCGGTACATCATCACGGCGATAGAATATTTGACCCGATGGGCTGAGGTGACACCCGTAGTTGATTGTTCCACAGCAACGACTGCTCGATTTTTGTTTGATCACATTATCACCCATTTAGTCTGCCCTAAAATTTTGTTGAGTGATCAAGGCAGCCACTTTCTTAATAACACCATCAGTGCATTGACAGAGGAGTTGCAGATACAGCATAAGAAGAATACACCCTATCACCCACAGGCGAATGGGATGGTGGAGGCGTTTAACGAGGTATTGGAGCTTGCGCTGACAAAGGTGTGCAATGCGAACCGCGATGACTGGGATCTGAAAATCCTAGCAGTGTTGTGGGCCTATCGCACCACATGTAAAAGGTTGACTGGTCAGACACCTTTTAAGCTGGTATATGGGAAAGAAGCGATTATGCCAATGGAGTACATTGTTCCGAGTCTAAGGGTTGCGGTTGTTACGGGTATGGACGATGTCGCAGCATTAGATGAACGTCTAACGCAATTGGTGTAGCTGGAAGAGGATCGGTTTATAGTTGGCTTCCACAAAGGGGTGGAGAAGGATCGCCAAAAGGCATGGCATGATCGCCATATCAAGAACAGATAGTTTCAACAGGGTGACTTGGTGCTGTTATACGACAGCAAGTTTATGAAACATCCAGGAAAATTGCAGATGCATTGGCTGGGTCCATATTGCATCAGTAGTATTACTTCGGGTGGAGCGATTCAATTGCAGCAGTTGGATGGGGCGATGCTCCCCAAGCTGGTAAATGGTCACAGGTTGAAGCCTTATCGATTGGGCTTGGAACAGTGCGATGCCTGAGTTGCATCGAAAAAAGAAAAAAAACAACAGAAAGAGAGAGAAAAGAGAGTGTGTGTTGCAGGTAGCTTGGTGGCCGATGGTGCACCAACAGAAGAAGGACTGCGCAAGCAGGGAGGCTTGTGCCATAAATTTGGGGCACTCAAAGACACATGACAGCATTACGACCCGGACCGATGATGGATTTGGGTGAGCTAATGCAGGATTTTGTGATGATTATGAAGGATTTGGGGGTACGAGGCAGTGTTGTGACTCCTGTCCCGCTAACATCTTGCGACCTTGTGCCATCATCCCTATACATGATTGCGCCTGCCATATTCAGCCTGGTTACCACATGACGACAGTATGTTTTGCACATGGCACGCTGGGCCGGTACGATCAGAAAGATGTGAGGAGATTGCTCACACGTCAGCACGTGGGATCTTTGGTGGCAGCATGGTCGCCACCCGCTGCATCAGTCGATGGGTTCACACACGCAGATGCGAGGTAATGGGGCATCCTTCCCACCATTGTGACCCGAGAATGGTCCGGCTATAAGTAGCAGAGGCAGACGGCAGTTCGTTACAAAGAAGTATTTGCAAAATAGTGAGGTTATGCTGTTAGATCAATTTGCGAGTTGAGTTGTGAGGAATTCCAAGAAGGCTGTGGAAATGCTTCACTTCATTTCCCGTGGTAGCACCCCAGGGGCCCTGCGAGCCCGAACGACAAGTGTCCCTGAGCGCCTTGATACGACGGGTGCATTTACACTGTGGTATGACCGAGCCAAGGGCTGGTCCAACATGTTTAAGTACGCAGTAGTTGTTCAAAGGATTGTGCTCTTCTTGACCAATGAGATGGTTGGGGTAGTAGCTCCCCGACCATAGTAGGAGCCGTTTGTCGGTGCGAAATAGATGTGCCAGAGTCATCTGCTAATTTCGCACCTTGGTACTATTCGTCATCTTTTCCTTCCCATCTGTACCATTCACAGAGACTCGAGGATGAGTTCGAGACGTACATGACAGCAAGTCGGGGGATCCCCACTTTCGGGTATGACTTACAGAACAGCGAGACGTTGATCAGTGTAGCAGAAGGCGCAGGACAACACCGCTTGATCCAGACAGCAAGAACAGTTGCAACAATGTCGAACAGCTGTATGAGGACTTCAAAGTAAATACCACGGCATGTACTATGTCCAGCAGTTGACATGGCTCGAGGGTGAGCCACAAGATTGTGTTGGGGGCATGTTGGCAGGCGGTTCGATGAGGAAATGTCGCAGTACTGCCGACGCTGCGACACATCGAATGAGGTTGCGGAAGGGATATTTTGTGTTAAATTATACCGCAGTTGGCGGGTTTTGGGTCACTTGGACCACATGTTATGTAATATTTTGTCAGTTGTACCATGGTATGCGGGTTTTTGGGTCATTTGGACCAAGTCAGTTAGATATTGGGTCATTTTTCCATAGTGTCGGTTAGGAAGTCGTTAGTAAGTGGACAAACATTGTAATGGTAGAAGCCTATAAATAGATGAGAGTTGTAAGTGTTAGATATAGAGGGATAGAGATAAAGACAAGTTAGAGATAAGGAGATGGATGTATATGGAGATCTATGTTTTGCTTCTGGTATATGACTATGACAGTAATATAACGATGATGTTTTGGTACGATCTTTGTGCAATGTTGCGATATATGAATATTGTTATATTTTCTTGATGCAATGTCTGCTCACTGTTGCTGTGATGATAAATGCTGCGATTAAATAACATGTTATAACTCCATGTCGAATGTTTAAAGTTCTGTTTAAGTACCGCAATAGAGTTAGTCCCTGTAGCCACAACTCGCCTCCTCCCTCGGCGGAAACATGGTTCCGTCTGCTCTTCCTGGACGCCTCGGGTGAGACCTCATCTGCTCTGTGGGTGTTGCTGGGAGGGCTCAAACCTGCCCGAGCCGGTGCCCAGGGAGACTGCGGTATGTGTCGACAATGAGGCGAACCCCTGGAGCTGGATTAGGGTTTGTCAGAGAAACCCTAAATATTCAAAATTTGAATTTCAAACTTCTAAAAGGATAGAAAGATGTGCCTTGCTGAGCTAGTCAAGCTAGTATACTCCAAATTTGAAAACTGCAAAATTTGATCCCTCAAAATTGCCTTTGAAACTTCTGGATTCACTCGACATGAGCTCGAACTAGGGTTTGATTTTCCCAGAGTTTCACCCAACCAAAAAGTTCGATCTTGGTCTCTAAACTTCGATTTTTCAGAGGAGCTTCCAGCTGTGGTCTCAGATTTCAGAAATTCCAACTTTTGCAGAAACCCTAATTTTCCATCTTTCCGATCAAAATCCTGATCTAGGATTTGATCAAGCCCGACTTTCTGCCCAACCAAAAAGTTCGATCTTGGTCTCTAAATTTCGATTTTTCAGAGGAGCTTCCAGCCATGGATTCAAATTCCAAAAATTCCAACTTTATCTGAAACCCTAATTTCCTGTAGTAATGACGGGCCAAAAACTGAAAAATGCTCAGAATTGAATTCTGTCTCGACAGAAAGATGCGCCCTTGCTAGGAGAGTCAATCTATCCTCCTATATTTGATGATCTGTGGAGAGAAACCTAAATATTAAGAAGCCCTAGCTTCCGCAGCTGCAAAGTGCCTTCTTCTTAGGTCAACTCTGATACCATGTTAGTTTTTCATCATTTAATTCAATAGATCTAGGATCTTAACTGAAAGAACAACCTGTACAACATATCAAGCATAAGAGAAAAGAGACAAGAGACACAAAACATTTCACCGGGGAAAACCAAGAAGGTGAAAAACACCGCAACTTCCTCAAAGATAGAATAAGCATCAATGAAAGGATCACCATGATCAAACCCAAGAGATAAATAACTTCAGCAGCATGTTCCTCCTCCACTTGTGCGCACTCCTCCTCTCTCTCACTAATGCGACGTTAGTGAATGAGAGAGATGTGTCAAATGAGAGAGTCACACTCTCTCTTTATACTCTTTCGTTCACTTGACCTTTACTCAACTAGGTCGGCTTCAACTTAACCACTTAACATAATGCTGATTGGGCCGACCCCTATTAGGGTGGTCTAATAACCCTTTGACCCACATGATTCATACAGGGCCGACCCCATCAAGGTGGTCTACTAACCCATCAAGTATAAGTTACGACACTTACAATATAACTTGCGACACATGCAAGTACAACTAACGACACCTCCAATCAGAGGAATAATACATCTCTGTCGGGGATACAATAAAGTACAAATGCAATATACAAGTGAATATCTTCCGAAGTTACAAATACATCAACACAATTTAAGCATTTGATACAATTAATGGAGTGATTTTTTCTCAATATTAATTATGCATTTCAGTTTAAGTGGAAATTTGAGATGGTACTTATTAGTGTTGTTTGGCTAGTCTGTGCATGTTCATTTGTTTATGGATTTGAGTTTAATTCGAAATTAGAGATGGTACTTAAGACTGTTGTTTGGCTAGTTTGTGCATGTTCATTTTTTTATGGATTTGAGTTTAAGTGGAAATTAGATATGGTACTCCAGAGTGTTGTTTGACAGGTTTGTGCATATAAGATCAAAGTTGCAAATGGCCAGATACCTATTGCTATCCATAGAATTAAAATAGAAGAGAGGAGCAAGCAATTTGTGACTTAAAACTCTAAACTTAAGCCATCAAAACAAACACTAAGCAACAAACTAAAAATGCAAGTGAGAGAGATACCATACATACCTTTCTTGGTTACCTTAGAGTGAGTATGTTATGGTTACCTTTCTTAGGTGATTGTGTTGTTAGCTTCCTTAGTATGTTCTTGTCATTAAGTACAATAATGGGAATCTTGTAGCTCATGCCCAATAAGATAAATACTCAAGACTTGACTTCATATTGCCCACAAGTCTTAGTAGTAGATCCACAAGTTTTCAAGGGATTCAGAAGATTACATATCCATAGAGTTAGAGGGATATGATGGATTTTCCATTAATGCAATAATCAACTTAATTGCAACTTTGACATAGGTTCAAATTTTATGGTTTTCCTTTTACCTTATAAGCCTCCTTGAATGAGCTTGTGAAAGGAGTGTTGCTAGGAGTTTGGTAAAAAAAATAATAGTTGGATTTTGTAGCTGTTGTGTTTTGTAGGCACGAAGGAATGGTCAACATTCATAGAATGGAAACAAACATAAATAAATAAAACCTACTCATTTATAATAACACAACTGCACTTTATATTAATAGTACTGAAATACAAATACAATGCCTCTATTTGCAGTAGATGTCGATTCCTAGGATTTGTAGTCTGTATGAAAACTATCACCTAGGTTTTAGGTTATGTTAAGCCCTCATCATGCTTGATTGAGGCTACAAAAAAAAGAAAATGCCTTGAAAACAAAATAGTATTTTGTTAGCCTATACACCAGATATCCTATTCTTCAAGAGGTTCATCACCTTCCCCATCATTTCTTGTCGGGTTTCCAGTTTGAGCCATGTAGGGTGACCTTACTGAGCATGTTTGATCAGGATGGGTGGGGTTGGTCGAAACAGATTGAAACCAATTTACTCCTTGCAACCAAGGAGGAATTGAATAGCCGTAGGACTGACTTGTGCTTGAGACCCCTGGAATAATTGCAGGTGTTGGATAAGATAATATAGAATGGGCCCCTGCACTAGTAGGAATAGAGGGGGGGTGTAAACCTGCCTGATTATAGTGGGGTATCTGAATGTTAATAAGATCCTGGTAGAATCGTGCACTGTTTGAAAATGATCCTAATGATCCTTCCATCATGTTCCTTTCAGCGGTTGTTCTTGTAGTATCAGACATCACATTCCTTTCCTCCATTTCTCTACCATAATTTTGGTTCATCTGTTGCACCTTCCTTACATCCTTTGCTTTCCTTTCCAACTGCTTTTGGTGCTCTTTTTCTTGGCGAGCAACCTCTCTTGCAATCCTTTCCTGTGCCCGATGTCCAGCTGCAATCATCCTTACTTCCTTCTTTTCCTTTGCAAGATCTTTCTTCCTTTGTTTTAATTCCTGCAAAGCATGTTTCTTTTGTTCAGATTCAACCAAGAGCCTTATGTACTCTTCTGAAGTGAGTAGTTATGAACTCCGACCCAATCGGAGAATGCATGTCTTTCCTTGCCTTCCTTGCGTTGACACTCTCTCCACTGGAAACTTTAGGAAGTGGCCAAGCCTTGGTGTGTTCCCTGGCAGTGGTTCTTTTTCTATGAGAGGTTCTTCGGTTGCAGTATATTCTTTGGTCGCATCCTGGTTGTCTATCTTAGGTTCTTCAATCAACCCACCATCAACATAAAAATGGGAAATCTCATCTTGTATGACTGTCAATTGCGAAGGCATGTTCATGCTTTCATCATTGGTGGAACCGCCAATGTGTCTGTTCAAGTTCATCATGGCCTCTGCCATCCATGATGGTTGGGATACTTGTGTTGGCACTGTCAATGTGTCATTGTTGTTTCCTAGATTGCGACAACCATCAACCACATTTCTATGTGCCACAGAATCCACTTGCGTGCCGGCTAGACCACCTAGCCCCATGTTATCTTCCGTTGCTTCGTCATCGAATTGTGTAGCACTGACCTATTCATCATCATCAGCAACACCTACTCCTTGATAGTTTCCTTGAGACATGATGTTGTCCACAACATCTGCCTCTTGCTGCCCATCCAATTGCTCTTCGGCATCCTCAATATCTTCAATAGCCACATCTTCTTGGCCATCCTCAAGATCTTCGCCAGCCACATCTTCTTGGCCATCCACATCAAATGCTCAGCTACACCCAGTGTCATGCATAAGAGCATCATAATTCAATGGCCAGATACTTGTTCGCCTAAATTCAACCTTGATATTCGAGGATGTGAGAGCCCTTTTGAAAGCCTTTCTTGCAAGCTTAGCAAACTCAAACCTCTTTACCTCTACCCCTAGGTTCTTCGCCATCCATGCAGCACGTTCTGACCTGAAAAAGGCCTTGAAATCCCCAAACACACTCACATCCAGGGGATGCAACCTGTGAGTGGTGTGAACATGAAGTGTTAACAAGTCAATGCCCAACCTGTTTGCCTCCTCAATGGTTTGCACAACAATGTGGCTTCCATGGCCATCTAAAACCAACAGGTGTTTGTTTTCAGGGGAGACACCGCCTGGTACGGATGCTGCAAAGTGAAAAATCCAATTAAGGAAAAGTTCTTTAGTCATCCATGCATGGGGATGTGCAGCCATGCATGCCCCAGGTTCACAGTTTTGGATATAGTTTTGCAACAGAGTTTTTCCCTTGAACAAATAAAATACTGGGATTACCATATCAATTGCATTCACGCAACATAGAATGGTTATCCACTCCCTGCTCTTGAGCAAAATCTTTGGCACATTCCAGCTCCCTCTCTTTGCAATGAACCGCATGCCATAATTCCTTCCTGCCTGTAACCCTGCCTCGTCGCAGTTCCAAATATGGTCTGGAGCGTAAGAGTGCTTCTCATATCTAGAAGAAAGAGTGTTATAGAACTTGGACACAACTGTGGGGCATAGATTCAATGCCCTGTCTTTATCTAGGCCTCTGCAGTTCATAGCACTAGCTCTGGATTCCTTTTTTTGAAACCAGCCCACCATGACTTACTTGGAAACCCATCTTTGAATGGGGTTGGCCTCCCCTGATAGATTTGAGCAACAGTTGTATCAACTCTAGCCCATGTCCCAATTGGGCCATCTCCATACACCACACCACCAGCTCCTCCTCCTCATGCTCATTCATGACTGTAAGAGGACCTCTCCTCTTGGTATGGATCAAGCCATTTATCCAATAACGAATTGAAGTGGGTGCAATCCCATATTTTTTGGTTGCTTCTCTAACTAAAAACCCCTTGAATTCGACATTGTTAATTGCAGCAAGCATGTCTTCTTTTGTCCATCCTCTAATTGCACTGATTTTCTTCGTTGAAATGGCACCTTACACTGTGGAAGATGGTGGCAATATGGGTGATGCTGGCATTGTGGGTGGTGCTGGCACTGATGTTGATGGTGGAACCACACCATTTACCTCTTCCATAGGACCATTCTCAGAATTTGTTGTAGGAATGTTTTCATTTGAAACATGGGCCCTTTCCTCATCCGATGATGTGCATTGTAGTTAGGCACCCTGCTTCCTTGCGCCCCTTGTACGACGTGCAATATTAACTCTTGGCATGGCTAGGAGAATATGAAAAATCCATACATGTAACATTTAATAGGGTATTATATCCATTCAATTAACCTGTGAGTATTATATATCCTTCTGCAATGGTCAACCTGTGAGTATTACACGCTAAACTAGTTAATAGAATGGACATGTGACTACGAGAATCTGCACAATCCATACATGTAATATTTAATAGGGTATCCTTCTGCAATGGTTAAACTATGAGTATTATACGCTAAACTATTTAATAGAATGGATATGTGAAATGGATAGTTAATGGATACATGTTAATGCGCTAAACTAGTTAATAGAATGGGTCTATGAAATGGATAGTTAATGGATACGTGAAAACTTAGATGGTTAATTGAATGGATACATGAAATAAGAGTCTGTCAATACCTGAAACACTGTGCACACACTGATTGGTTGTTGATGAATGGTTAAGTACTGGTTGATAGATGAAAAATTTGCAGGAATAACAGTTTGATAGATGATAAACGCACTACTTGAATGGTTGAGTCCTGGTTGATAGATGATAAACGCACTGCTTGAATGATAGATGAATCCAAGGAATGCAAATGGATTCAATTGTATGCAAAGAGGTTGGTTTATAGTTTTTTATGTTGAAAATTATTGCTTAGTGGAATTGACATGGATTGCAAGGTTAATTCTGGGAATGGGATGCTGGAATTGATTTGGCACTGATCCAATGGCTAGAGATTTCTATTTGCATGATCCATGTGCTCTTAGTGTGTTTAATGGATGATTTGATTTTGGGCAGCTGGGAATTTGATTAATGCCTGTTTTGTTGATCCATGTGCTTTGGTTGATTTTAATGCCTGATTTGATCCAATGCAGCGAATTCTATTTTGCTTATTTAAGAGTTTAATGGATGATTTGATTTTGGGCATTCGTAGAGTTTTGCTGCTCCTTTTGATTTCATAGATTTTAATGAATGATTTGATCATTTTTCAGTGGGTGGGTGTCATTTATTGAGGTTGCATGTGTGATTTGTTGATTAATTCTGGACCAGATGCTGACCCAAGTTTCACTTGCATTGTGCAGGTGGTAATGGGTGATGGAACACTGCATCTTGCTGTTTGATTGTTGCTTCTCTAGTTGTGGTTCAAGAGGGATGATGTGATGCCTAGGGTGTACTTAGTAGATTAAGCATGATAGGCTGTTTTGATGTTAGATTTGGTATTAATGGTAAGACAGAGTTTGTTCTCAATTGGACTTGATGGTTTGTAATGTTGGCATTAAATGGACTGTTCACTGTCAGCTGGGGTTCTAATCAACTATTAAATGCTTTTTGAACTTAATATAATATCTATTTATGCATAAATATGAAGTTTTATGATTTTCTTTTAAGTTGGGAATGTTCAATAATTGGGTGGTTGATGTGACGGGAACCATGACCACTACTGGTCCCCACACAACCTTAGGAGTCCCTCCCCTAGGTTCAATCACATTCCCTGAAAAGGAAATTGCAAAGGAATTACATAGTCAAGTCAGATGTCCGACTCTGTTGTAAGTTCTTAAAAAAAGAAATCGTTGTTAGTTGGATTGATTTGACATGGGGCTATGAGGCTTGATGACATGCTTCTCTAGTAAAGAGTCCTTATTCGATTGTGCTGGCGCAGATTTTACTTTCTTGGTGCTTGGTGCTGAGCTTTCCCGGATGGGTGCTTTTTCATTCAACATTTTTCAAGGATGGGAAGGGACATGGGAAAACTTATGTTTATCAGAGTGCAAGAGACACTAAGAAAACCCCACGATATCGTTTTATTTTGCACAATAAGCTATGGAAGAGTTATGTCTTTCTCATAGTTTACTAACAATTTTCTGTGCTTAAGGTCAGAGTTGTCTAGCTATGGTTGGGTCTTGGGATTGCGTCTTGGGATCGAGGTTTGTCAACTAGAGAAATTTTTGTTCAATTTATTTTTGACAATGATTCTAATCAAATTAATGTGGTACAAATCAAGATTATTGGAAAGGACTTGTGATTATGTTTTTCAAATATGAAAATGCCTTTAAACCTAGTTGTTTTATTTAGTCTCAAGCTTAACGATTTGTTTTATTTTAGATTTAAAGAAATTTCAATTCATTATATTTAGATTTATTATTTTGATATTAACAATCAAAGGATATGTAACACTATTAAATAGTTTTAAAGAATATATATATATATATATATATATATAGATATAGATATAGATATAGATATAGATATAGATATAGATATATTCAATGAAATTTAAAATATATCATTTTAAAAATTATAAAAGATCATAATTGCATGTAACCAGAGTGAATGAGTATTTCCAATTATGCTATGAAATTGTATATCATGTGGAACTAAATTCCATGAGAAGCAACCTTCTATGAGACTATATTTTTATTGGACTTGGGAAATTCTATAGAACTACACAAGTATCTAGTGGTCTCCATGTTTGTAATTGGTATCCTAAGCTGTAACGTTTTTGCTCACATTGAAGAGCACTAAAAATGTATATTCTAGTGTTATGTTTGGGCTAAAGAGAGAGCTATTTGAATGGTCGAACAAGTAATGGGGAGGTGGTTGGATGATGTGCCAAGGTGTTGAGTTAGTCTTCCAACTTGTCTCGGTAAAACACATGAGCTTGAAATAAGCTATTTTGAACCCAATGTGAGGTTGCATTAAGGTACATACATGAACTATGAAATCATACAAATGATAATGTCATTTATGGATGTTGGTACATATGCTTAATGCATTGGGTGGATGCATGTCTGTATGGAAAATGCATTTGTATAATTGCATGTAATGGAAGGGTTCTTGTGGGACCATGGAGTATGTTGATGTATATGTAACTTCGGAATGTATTTCATCTATGTATTTCATATATATTTATTGTACCCTTATTAGAGATGTGTTATTCCTCTATAAGGAAGTGTCGTCATGTGAATTGACAAGTGTCGCAAGTGTGTGTACTTGCCGATGGGTTATTAGACCACCATGTGTGGGGTCGGCCCTGAAATATATATTATATTGTGGATGTATCTAGATAGACAAGTCGGCCCCATAGTGTAACTGGGAAAACAGGTTAGGTATAAATAGATATCGGGAGATCTCTATTTGGATCATTCGGAAAGTCACACTTCTCTCACTCAGAAAGTGGCGCACTAGTGAGGAGGAGGATCATCTGCTACTAGGAGATTATCTCAGTGTATTTTGGTTGTACTTTGGTTGAGCCATTTCTCTCTCTATCTCTGAGGAAGTTGTGGGGTTTTTCACCTTAGGGTTTTCCCCACGGAAACTCTGTGTCTCTTGTCTCTCATGCTTTTGATTCTTGTGATGCTTGTGATGCTTATTGTGATTGTTATGCATTGATATACTGTACATGTTATTCTCTCAATAAAGATCCTAGAGTATTGTGAATTAATGCTCAAAATTTAAACAGAGTAGTGAAAGGAAAGACATTCCAATACTCCTGAGGGACACTATTGAGAAGTGAAAGGACTGGTATGCGTTAGTACAAATAAAAATAGTTTTAATCACCCCACATCATAGTATAAGTGGGTGGGGGAGGTAGGCTCCCCACAAGGCAAGAAAAATCAACTAATAATGAATTCTAAAATATGAATCTTGTGAAGAGTGTGATTGTGTAACCATGATTATTGGCACATTTGGTTGATTTCATAGGTAATGTTATTGCATTATGTAATCCTTATTGTGTTAGTGATACATATATAATGAATGTATTTTGTTGCATTTGAGATATTGACAATTGATATTGATTGAATTATTTATGTGTAATAATATGATGAGATCACTTCATGAGTGGTTCTAAATGTTGAAATGCAAGGATTATATACATGGATACTTACAGTTTAATTGATTGATTGAAAATTCCATCTTGTAGGTAGAATTGTTTTGGATATGACAATGAGTGTGAGTCCACAATGAAGATTGGATTATACTGCATTCAAAGGTCAAAAATTATGAGAATAATATCATACTTGTGAAGTTTGGTTTTTGTGTAAACAATATTTGAATTTTTTTATTGAAATTATTATGATATCTCATGATAATTGTACGTGCATAGTATAGGTAAGATGATGGATATGTGTAGTGAAGACAAATGATGGCTATTGGAAGCTTGCAAGGAAAAGGGGAAAATGTTATTGCAACGACAATGGTACCCTATGACATTGATCTAGATGAACATTGGTGGCCACCTATCTAGTCCAATGGCTCAAAGACAGTTTTTCAACTTGGTAGTGTTTTTTTTACAACTTTTCAGGTCTTGATCTTTCAAGGCCATTTTGAGCCCTAAATGATGCTTTTTGGGCACAACAACGCCCAGACGATTGTCGAAGGCATTGGATGGGTCGTTAACACAAATTCCTTGTTGACCAAACCTTTCCGATGGGGTATTGAGCACCCCAAACAGAGATCATATGCAAAATTTGTGACCCTGAGAAGTTCACATATCAACTAACCACATCGGGGCCCACAAACCTTTTGGTGTTTCATCTCCTAGGGTTAGGGATTTTTATGTTTAGAGTTTTCTCATTGATGCTTTATGTTAAAAAGATCTTTATGGCCTCATTGTAACACAATTCTTGTGGATGAGCGTAGCCGACACATCTCTTTTCAGAGATAAGCTACCACCATCTAGCTAGTTTGTATTGCTTTGCAGTTTACAATGTTTTTCCGTTCCAATCATTAATAGAATTTGGGTTTTACTGTACAACTGTGCTTTCAAGAAAATATTCGTGTGTATTTTTGTTTTATTTCACTGCCTTCACTTCATTCTCCAAATAATCTATATCAGATATCCTTGTATTTCCATGAGCTATGTTATGTTAGAGGTTGCTAGTGGGATGTCTTGGCAATAAAAATCTAAAAGCATGTGCTCCTCTGGTGCAAGAAAGCCTTGGAAAATAATGGATTTCCTAAGGGACTGTTCAACGAAGAAAGGGATGCTCGAGCCTAGATGTTGAGTAACTGCAAGGAAAAGACAACTTGGATGAATCTATTGTAATATATTCATGTTATATACTAGTTGGTGTTGAAATATTGTAACTTCGAAGAAGATTCTATTGTAATTTATTCGGAGATGTTTTATTCCTCCTTTGGGATGTTATTATTACATTTGGTCATGTAAATTCATTGAGGTAAATCCTCCTTTGTAAGTCGGGGCATTAGATCCCCCTAGAGTCAAATGTAATGGGGGTTTTAAGTCCCCTAGAGGAGTCGTCCCAGTCAACATTAATTAAGTGGTAAAGTTATTTGAGGCTGACATGTCAAGTTGTAAAATTAAAGTAGAAGTGAATGTATAAATAGAGAGCTAGGCTCTCTCATTTATTCATTCATTCACACACACACTCACTTGTGTAATTCGCATAGGGGAGAGAGAGAGAGAGAGAGAGAGAGAGAGAGAGAGAGAGAGATCTGCAAGGAGAAGGAGCACTTGTTTGGGGTTTTGTCTTTGTACTTTTGATCATCAATATTAAGGAATTTTTGTTGGGTTTTCTTCCCCTAGAGGGTTTCCTAGGATAAATTTGTGTCTCTTGTGTTTATGTTGTGCTTGTTATTTTTTTAGTGATCCTGTATATGCTATTGTTGTGAAATTGAATTAATATTGATGTTATCTATCTTATCATATTGAATCCTAACATGGTATCAGAGCTAGCCTGAAAGAAGGCAATGTATGGCATTTATGACACTTGTTTCACTTGCGACAATTTGAAAGTTATGGCTTTGTATAGCAAAAAATAGTCATATTGTCATTTTCACTATAAATCACTTTTGGAGAAGGTTCAGGATCTGAAACTTGTACGGGCTGAAGATGAAATGTTCATCTACTTTTTGTCCGAGTTTCATCCTTCGATTCGTTGTACTTTGTGAGATATGATCCGTACAAGTTAGGGTTTATGCCTCTTCCAGAATGCATCCCTAAACAGGTGACCTAGGAAAAAATGTCATATCTCGGGATAGGAAGCTCCAAATGGAATTCCGTAAAAAGTGACAGTTAGGGAATGGAATGCATTTTCATTGGTCCGGGTATCAGAGGACGAAGTTGAAACAGTGACATGTGGCACGTCGTACAAGTTAGATATTCAGTTTCAGCCCATAAAACAGTCATGTTGGGAAACGTATCATATCCCTCTGATGGAGAATACCATGAAGCTAAAACCTATGGGGGTGGAAATATGATAGGTCAGGATACCACAGGATGAATTTTCAATCCCCGAGGATCCAAAATTTCATAGATACACCAGAAATAACAATGCACATCTAAAATGGATCAACGGAGGAAATCAAAGAAGAGGAGGAAGAAGTTATCATTTAAGGCTTTCAATTTTTTTAGGTATGGCATGACCTGATACAATGTTGGAGACACCTGATGCAACATTGGAAACTTTGAAAATGGATTTGGAATCCATTCATCATAGATATTAATCTTCCATCAAATTGTTGTGGGAGGAAGGAGATTGAAAATTAGGGTTTCCAAGTAAGAAGAAACCCGAGCAAAGTTGGGAGACTCATAGGGCATCAATGAAGGAGGTTTAAGTGGCATTGATATTCTATCATCCTAGCACCATGAACCTATATAAGATATTTACAAGTGATCTACCTTGGATGATTAGGGTTTTATCCTTATAGAGAAGACTACAAGCAATCTCAATAGGTATTACTTGAGGAGATGCAGGTATGTTTTGAAATTTGTTTCATTTATGATGATTAAGTTCATGATATGTTTGTCTTCATATTATTTAGGTTAGTACAATCATGATTAATTTAAGACTTGTCTGATCACCTTAGTAAAAGTATGAATGCATGTGAATGATAGAATACATTCATTGATTAGGATTATGACACTTATGATTGTACTAATGCATTTGTGGTGTTGTATGAGGATGATGTTGTCTTCTAACATGAAAGGTACATCAAGAAAGACAAATCAATTTCTAGATCAAGAATATATGACCATGATGACATGAAGACGAAGACTCATCCATAGTATTTGATCACATAGAAGCTCTACTTACGAGGTATGTATGATTTGGTTCTACTATGCTTAACTTATGAGATATGCAGGTTACTAGCACAAGGTCTCTAAATCATTGAATAGAACAAAGAAGATATTGTTTGGGTATGTTAGACATAACAAGCAAACATGCTAATCCAGGTATGTTTTTCCTCTATCGAGTAATAATCCTACTTTGTGTTAGGATCTTAGATAAGTATACTTTTGTATGATTGATAATGATTATTCTTGAAGTTAGAAGTTTAAGTAATCAAGGGTTTATGCATATTATGTTTCGTAGTTTGATTAATGATATGACAAACTAGAAGAGTCCTATGGTCAAATAAGAGTATGCATGAGTAAAAGAAGTACTCCCTGAAACCTTGAATACTAATGCTTGTGATAAATTACTTGTGTATGAAATGATCATGACCATACATGTTTAAGATTATTTAGGATTATAATGTTTTGATAGTATTGAGATTATACTAATGAATGTATGATTATGTATGAGATCTTGAGGATGACACAATGATGAAACTAGTGCACACTTAAGCATGCATAGTGGTACATGATGGATAGAAGTTCAAAGACATATAATCATGATGATATCATAAAGGAAAAATAGAGATCAAGAGGGAGGCAACCACACAAACTTAAAATATAAGTTTTGAGTTGTTATTTGAATTACTTCTTGAATCTCTAAATAGTTAATGATATTGCTCATAACAGTTGTATGCATATTTGTATTCCGAGAATCAAGAAATATATCATGCATAGTGTAAGCATTCATATAACATTGAACAGTATACTACTAATATGCATATGGTGGGTAAGTTGGACAAACATTCCATTGTTGCTTGTCTAGAATGAAACCTCTTTTCTAACATGATGGGAGCTATGCACGCTCTTCATAGTATGTTCTAGTAGAGATGGAAGACATCTAGATAGCCATTGTATGCATATAGGATATGGAAAAGTGTTGCGCCAAAGTATTGGTCAAGATAGTTGCATAACCATGTGAATCATATCAGTATGCATAATAGGTTATCATTGAAATGTCAACATGATTTGATAATTATGAAGTGTTACTAATCATGTAATTGAATTTGATTTGTAGGAAAGATCGTGTGCTATGATATACAAAAGAAGGATGATGAACACTTGTTCCGAAGAACAAGTGACGACTGTTCAACAAGAAGACTTACAAATCAAACATACTATAAAAGTACAAAGCAAGGCTCGTGGCTAGAGGATTCTCTTAGAAAGAGGGGGAGGATCGTGATGAGATGTTTGCTCTGGTGGCTAAACACACTTCCAGAGATAGATTACATCCATGTATGACAAGACCGTTCTCTTGAATAGTGTAATTGAAGAAGAAGTGCATATCGAGCAAACTCCCAAGATCTGAAAGAGAATCACATGATTGAAGAAGGCTTTGTATGGGTTCAACAGGTACCTAGGATTGATATTCATTTGACAATATTGATGATCACCATGGGTGATGCGGATTTCAACCTTTGCTACAAGGTTGAAGATGGTTTCTATATATAGATGACATGCTTCTCTCAGATGGATGCAAGAAGGAACTCACCATAGAGTTCGAGTGATATTGAGGCTCATATCAGTAGACCCATATGACAGGAGATGGAAAGGATAGATATGCAAAAGATAACTTAATGCAGAGTGTGAATGATGTTCAATCACATAGGGAGAACAATACTTAGATGTATAAAAATCCACTTCATAGGGAGTAGATCTCGGAGTTAAAGAATATTGGCATGATTCTTGTGATTAGACATGTGGCTGAGATCAGATGAGATTTTTTCTTAGCCCAGGAAAATGTGAAGTAGAGATCTGGGATGATGGATAGTGGTTTCTACAGTTTATAGACAGATCACTGGTTCGTTGACGTATTTGACAAATACAAGGCCAAATATATGCTTTACTATGAACACCCCGAGTTAGTATCTAGTTGAGCCTAGACGTGCTCACCCGGTAGCTGCAAAGCATGTGATGAGGTACCTAAAAGGTACGATAGACTTTGGTCTATACTATGTTGGAGATCATGACTACAGATTGGATGGTTATATAGATTCATATTGGGCCGGAAGTGTCTCAGACATGAAGAGAACCTCAGGTGGATGTTATTGTCTGGCATCCGCCATGATCTCATGGTTTAGCAGGAGGCAGTCCAGTGTTTCTCTCAGCACAAGCTAAAGCAGAGTATATAGCAGCTTGTTCTACTAAGTTGTGAAGCCATATGGCTCCAAAAGTTGATGTCAGGTCTATTTGACCTATAATTGGATACCATAGTGATTCTATGTGACAACCATAGTTGTATAAAGATGACAGAGAACCCAATCCGGTATAAAGATATCGTAGTTGTCATGGAGCCATATGGCTCCATGACAAGTCAAAGCACATAGAAATCCGGTATTTTTATATACAAGATATGGTACAAAAGGGAGCTATAAAGCTACATTATGTGAGCACTGATGAGCAAGTTGTTGATGTGTTGACTAAGCCTCTGTCTCGAGTGAAGTTTGAGTAATTTTGTGACAAGCTTGGTTTGGTTCAAAAGGACCTTCCTCGAAAGGTGGAGCAGTGCTAAGGCTAGTGATGATGATGTTGCAGTGGGATTGTATCATCCCTGGAGACATGGCCTAAAGGGATCTGTAGAATCTTGTCTCCGAGAATGTGATGATGATGATGTTGTGTTGGAAAATCCTAGATTTGATCTAGGTCACATCCAGTATGAAAAAGGGCTGGCACTGTGGTGGAAAATCCTAGATTTGATCTAGATCACATCCAATATGAAAAAGGACTGGCACTGTGGTGGAAAATCCTATATTTGATCTAGGTCACATCCAGTATGAAAAAGGAATGGCACTATGGTGGAAAATCCTAGTTTTGATCTAGGTCACATCCAGTATGAAAAAGGACTGGCTTTGTGGTGGGAAATCCTAGATTTGATCTAGCTCACATCCAGTATGAAAAAGGACTGGCACTGTGGTGGAAAATCCTAGATTTGATATAGGTCACATCCAGTATGAAAAAGGATTGGCACTGTGGTGGAAAATCCTAGATTTGATCTAGGTCACATCCAGTATGAAAAAGGACTGGCACTATGGTGGAAAATCCTAGATTTGATCTAGATCACATACAGTATGAAAAAGGACTGGCACTGTGGTTGGATTGTATCATCCTTGGACTTCAATCCAGAACTGATCCGGTGACTTCTATCCTCGAGAATGTGGTTGGATTGTATCATCCTTGGACTTATGTCCTAAAGTGAAATGGATTGATCATCCCGTAACTGGATCATGTGGGTTGCAGGTCATGTTGTTGCTGATCGAAAGATCAAGCTGATGTTGTTGATCGAAATATCAAGATGATGTTGCTAATCGAGTGATCGAGTGTTGTAAAAGATGAAGACCAAAGATGAAGACTCAGTGATGTAGAATATGATGCTCCAGTACTGAAGATGTTGAAGATATTGAAGATGTTCCAGTAACTGTTCCAGTTGTTGATGCTGTTGAAGAAAACTTCCAATGATTTATAGATGTATCACCTTGATTTTGTTGATGATGCTCTCTCTCCTTGCTCTTGCAGTTAATGTTGTTGTTGTCGGTAGAATACCCTTCTTGTTCAAGGGGAGTGTTGAAATATTGTACCTTTGAAGACTATTGTATTGTACTTTATTATTGTAATTTATTCGGAGATGTTTTATTCCTCCATCAGGATGTTATTATTACATTTGGTCATGTAAATTCATCAAGGTAAATCCTCCTTTGTAAGTCGTGGCATTAGATCCACCTAGAGTTAAATGTAATGGGGTTTTTAAGTCCCCTAGAGGAGTCGGCCCAGTTAACATTAATTAAGTGGTAAAGTTAGTTGAGGCCAACATGTCAAGTTGTAAAATTAAATTAGAAGTGAATGTATAAATAGAGAGCTAGGATCTCTCATTTATTCATTCATTCATTCATTCACACACACACTCACTTGTGTAATTTGCATAGGAGAGAGAGAGAGAGATATATCTGCAAAGAGAAGGAGCACTTGTTTGGGGTTTTGTCTTTGTACTTTTGATCATCTATATTGAGGAAGTTTTGCTGGGTTTTATTCCCCTAGAGGGT
Source organism: Larix kaempferi (assembly GCA_027924585.1). Taxonomy (NCBI): domain Eukaryota; kingdom Viridiplantae; phylum Streptophyta; class Pinopsida; order Pinales; family Pinaceae; genus Larix; species Larix kaempferi. The sequence goes on from BSBM01001009.1 coordinate 7,639,018, forward strand.
TTCCTAGGATAAATTTGTGTCTCTTGTGTTTATGTTGTGCTTGTTATTCTTTTAGTGATCCTGTATATGCTATTGTTGTGAAATTGAATTAATATTGATGTTATCTATCTTAGAATATTGAATCCTAACAATTGGGACTAAGAATACACACACACATGACTTGCATGTGTCAAAGAAGTTAGTAAGCTGAATATTTCCATGGAAACCATATGGAGTGGATACATGTTCATACAAATAAGTATTTGGTTAATTTGCATACTTTATCTTTTGTTATGAATATATATGCTTCGATTATGAAACTTGAATCTTTATGAATGGGTTAAGTGCTGCTTGAAATGATGATGATATGCATGGTTTTGCTTTATCAATTGTTATAGGCATATGCTAAAATGCTAGAGGCCTTGGAGGTGTTTCGAATTAATAAAAAAAAATGATTGAACATTGTTGTACAAGATAACCAACAAGAAGACAAATTGACCTTGAAGAGAAAGGAATTGTATATGTAGTTGAAAAATGAAGACACAGAACCTTGATAAATAGAAAAGAACACTAAAGATGGTGTTATTCCAAGGGTAGAGGGGAATATTATACATCAATTTTGGCCCTTTGATCTTGATCATGCTTATATTGTAATTATGATTTCATTTACTATGTGTTGCTTGACACCATGATGTAGCTACCATAGTGATTTTGAACACTAAAAATCATGATAATTTTAATGTTGATGAAAGGTTCCAAGGATGATTTGTGGGGACGACATTGATGGGGTTATGAGTCCACCAAAGGGAAAGGTAAGGGGGTATAGTGGGAGAAAATACATATTCTTTATGATTAAGCTTTACCCCATCCATAAACCTCCTTCATTTGATTTTCATATTTTCATTTATCCTTATGTTTATGATAAAATTGGATAAAGAGCCTAGTTAAGTAAAAGGATAAATTTGGATATGGGAACTTGGTAATCATATGCCAAAGTGCCTAAATCATATTTTGTAATAAATACCTCCTATATTTGGGGAACCAAGAAAGGGGTGGAGGAAAGACTCTTTTCTCACTCATTCATTCAATTCATGGATGCAAAATTGAATAGGGAGGGAGAAGCTTGGAAAAAATAGGGTTTTTAAAGATTAAAAAAAAAGTTTGGAGGAAGAAAACTCAGTCCAACTCTCATATTAATCATGGAGATATGAAAAAAGGGTTGTTACGTGAGAGTGGAAAGCATTGCAAAGAAATTATATACCATTTTAAATCCTTGAAGTTTGTTGGTCTGTTAGGTTGTCAAAGTACCATAAAATATCTATCCATTAAGCTTTGCAGTGCTAGAAATGAAATCTAGAAGTAGGTAGTGTCTTGGGATCTTATTGGCCATGTTCAAGATAACAAAGAGGCATGGAATGCCGGAGGGACTGAATTATTAGGATATTCCTATACTCCATCCTAGTCCTACCAACATTATCATTTTTTTTTCATTTCAGTCATGCATGCATCCCAGTCATCAATATGGTGTCTCCCGGCACCTAGTGCTTAGTTTACTAGCCGCATGAGCCTGTTTCCACTCAGTTCCAGCCCTCATAGTCCATCACGCGCCCTCTTTTCACCTACCACATGTGAAAGGCGCCCTCTCTCACCTACCACTAGTGACAATTCAGTTAGTTGTTTGATTTGTGGATCTTTCCTTGATTTAAGGATTAATTGACTAGTTAACTAACTGAAACACTCCATTGGACACCCAGAGAGACTTGGTTGACTATTCTGACTGCAGTTAGCTCCTCATGCACCATCCATTAATGCTCCATGCATCAGTTACACCTACTACATCCAGTTAGACTCAGTTTGACACATGGTTGATGGTTACTTGTGCTTTGATGACACTCCACTAATATGATGATGAGTTCATGCAGGCTAATTCGAATTACACCCTTGGTATTCGAATCCTATCTATTCTAGCATTATTTTTTATTATACAGATTAATGAAACATGTGTGATTATTCTGCTCCTATATGAGTTCTATTGCATCTATGTTCTGCTGCTCCATTCTACACTCTTCTTCTATTTTCCTGCTTAATCTTTCTTATGAGGTATACATTAGCTCTTAGATCTACTATGAGGATTTTCACATGGTATCATAGCATGTTGAGAGTATAGTCTATCTCCATTCTTGAGAGTATTTTTGCAGGTCATTTGAAGTTCCAGCAGCCTACTGCAATAGCAGCAGTTTCACCTTGTATTCGCTCCAGCAATTGAGATGAGCAATTCGAGCACTCCCCTCACTCCTAGAATCCTGACACCTTTCAATTACTTTGATTGGAAGCTTGATATGGAAATGTCATTGAGAAGCAAATATCTACACAAGATAACAATGGGAAGGGAAACCGAACCAACTTCAGCTGTGGAGAAAACCAAGCATTTGAATCGATTAGATGAAGCATTTGGTTACATGTGCATTCATATTTATAGAGATCTATTGTTTCATCTCGAAGGGTTGAATACTCCAAGAGAGTTATGGTTGAATTTAGAGGCCCTCTTCGGAAAACAAGATGAGCTAAGAGGCCATGTTCTAGAGAATGAATTGGTTTCCGTACAACCAAGCATTTTTTAGACCATTTAGGAATTCTTCTCTAAATTCAACAATTTGGTTATGCAATGCAAGTAGTGTGGCATTGATACGAAGAATGAGCAATTGGTGCTATCCATTATGAGTAAGCTAGGATCTGAATTTTCTGTCTTTTTATCTACCTTCCACTCTAGGCGAATGTCAATCCCTGGTTGGAAGATTCCCTCCTTAGAAGTTTTTACTGCAGCTCTCATCCAAGAACAAGACAAATTGATCCAAATGGGTGCCATCAAGGCCTCCAAAGATCAAGCTCTTTTAGCTGGAGAAGCAAATAGTGTGAACGTGAAAGGGAGGCATAAATGAAAGGACAAGAAGCCATTTGAATCCAAGCTGAATGCTAAGTCAAGTCCATCAAAAGGGACCTCCAGCTCCAAGAAGGACAAACGAAAAAGATCTGATGGATCTAAGTGTCCCTACTGCAAGAAAGGAAACCACCCAGAGAGATCTTGCATGCATAAGAAAATAGATCAATTAACCAAGCTTCTTGAACAGAACAACATTGCTCTTCCAAAATATGCAAGAGTGTCTAATTTTGGAAGTGAATATGGTGGTCATGAGAAATGCCATGCATTAATGGTTGGATTTTCGAAATCAAAGTCCCTCCTCATAGATTCAGGAGCCTACAACCACATGGTTGCCTCTGAAGAATAATTTTCCTATTTAGATCTCAAAGATGGCCCTACTATTCACATGGGAGGCAACTCTCAGATATCTGCCAAAGGGATGGGTACAGTACATATGGAGCATGGCAAGTTCAAGAATGTTCTATTCATTCCCTCTCTGACAACAAATTTGTTGTCTATATATCAAATGACTCACACTGGATCACCAAAGAAGGTGATATTTGGTCCCGAAACAGTTGATATTGCAGAGATCTCCACTGGGAAGACTATAGCGAAAGGGTTTGCAAATCATGCCTCCAAGGCATATGAATTCTCACATTTTATTCCCTTCTCTCTTCCTACTCCTTCAGAATCTGATGAAGATCAGAGTGACTCCTATTCTAATGAAGATGAAGATGAAGATCTTGATGTTGAGATCAAAGTTCAAGAACATTCAGTTTCAGATCCAAAACCAACACATGCTCCCAATCCAGGGCTACGGACAATATGGGCTCACAAAGTCCTTGTAGCTGCTGGGAACACAGTTGAGGATCCATCTAATCACAAAACCACAAGATCTCAGTATCATGCCAACCTTGCACTATGCCATCTACCTCTTCTTGAGAGATGCTGCATGATGGTGGGGTTTGATCTACAATCTCTTGGAAAGACTCACCATGATCCATTCGCTCCAGTAGCAGAAAGGTTTCCTGAAAGACTTGCTTTGGCCAATACATCTTCTACACAGTGGGAGGCACATCGGAAGACTAGATCCAGATCTAGCACCTGCATTGGTATCCTACAAAGGATCAGCTTGCCAAGTTTTTTGCAAAAGTTTTCATTGAGGAAAGATTTTTCCTTCTCTGCTTAGTATGAAGGTTCTTTAACTTCCTTGTTGTTCTTTTTTGAGGGGGGGTATTTTTCCCATGAGGTTTTCCCCATTTCCTCGGTTTATGGACAGTTCTTTTTTTATCATTTATTTGATTGTATTGGGTGACCTTTGGTCTCAGTTACCAGAGCCCAAGATGGATTAAGGGGGGGTGTTAGGATATTCCTATACTCCATCCTATTCCTACCAGCATTATCATTGTTTTGCATTTCAGTCATGCATGCATGCAAATGCATGCATCCCAGTCATCAATATGATGTCTCCCAGCACCTAGTACTTAGTTTACTAGCCCTAGGAGCCTGTTTCCGCTCAGTTCCAGCCCTCCCAGTCCATCATGCGCCCTCTTTTCACCTACCACAAGTGAAATGCGCCCTCTCTCACCTACCACCAGTGACACTTCAATTAGTTGCTTGATTTGTGGATCTTTCCTAGATTTAAGGACTGATTGACTAGTTAACTAACTGAAACACTCCGTTGGACAACCAAAGAGACTTTGTTGACTATTCTGACCGCATTTAGCTCCTCATGCACCCTCTATTAGTGCTCCATGCATCAGTTACACCTACTACATCTAGTTAGACTCAGTTTGACACATGGTTGATGGTTACTTGTGCTTTGATGACACTCCATTGATATGATGATGAGTTCATGCAAGCCAATTTGAATTACACCCTTGGTATTCGAATCCTATCTATTGTAGCATTATTGTTTATTATACAAATTAATAAAACATGTGTGATTATTCTGCTCCTATCTGAGTTCTATTGCATCTATGTTCTGCTACTCCATGGTGCACTCTTCTTCTATTTTCCTGCTTAATATTTCTTGTGAGGTATACATCAGCTCTTAGATATGCTGTGAGGATTTCCACATGAATAACAAAGAAATGGTGAATTCTTGTGTTGTATGGAGAAAGGGATGAGTGTCAAGAGTTGTGCTAGCTGAGAAATTGAACAATAACTAGTAGTGACTTGCTTGGTTGGTGTCTTGTAATATTCTAGTAATGAGAAGAGGGGTTTGGGAAACCTTGATAATATTCTTCACCTTGATGGTCTCATATCCCATCAAAAGGGTGACATCTATATTAGTGATATAGCGTATGGTTGGGAGGAAATCAAAACCCCCCAAATTCAATTGCCTTGGAGCTTCATCCTGAAAAAGATGAGTGTACTCTATCTAATTTTTGTTTATAAGTTTAATATTATAAACTAATGAGTACAATGAGTTCATTATCACGATAATTTGTATGAAAGATTAATGTGGATGATGAATATTGAATTTAGCTAAATTGGATGCAAAATATAAGTGGTAAAGCTCTGTAAATTATTACATGATATTGATTTGATGAAATAACTATGTAAGAGAATGGTTCCCATGTCCTTTTAAGACTTATTTCTGGAAATTATGGTCCCCACGTACCTCCTATCAAGTTGTCAACAAGTTTGATTTTGAAAATATTGTAAATATGGTGCCTATTTCTTGTAGGGGCACCTTGTCTTCCTAGTTTTCTTATGTGTGCATATGATTATAAGTTTTGGCATGAAATTTTATTTATGATTTGAGAGGGTTAATATATTTTTAAAACTTGCATTAATCAAACCCTAATCACTGGTTCAAAGTGGAAGAACTCTTGTAGATTTTAAAAGGGAAAAATTCCTTTGTTTTGAGCATTTCATAAATGTGAAGACAACCCTCTAAAGGTGTTCCTCTTAAGGGATATTAACTATGCAACAAGGCCCTTTTTCATGAGTTTTTTATCATTTTGGAGTGCGCTCACGCTTTTTCTTTATGATAGTAGCAAGGCTTACACCTTTGCTTCATAAAAGAATAGATAAGGGCCTTTTGTTTGCCACTATCCCTTACAAAAGCACAAGCATGTCATGCAAGTGCTCATTTGGACATGTTTTGATGATTTTTTATGATTTAAAGGGATGAATGATGGGATAACATGGTAATAAGCCCAACGAAGGTTTATGGTGCACTTATTGAATGAGTTCATAATTATAATGATGTTTTGGAGTAGGATCAAATTATTTTTTGTTTTTTTTTTAACCTCCATGAAAAATGATTGCTCAAATTCCCCATACCTACTCATTTGGGTTTTTGTCCATAAACATAAGTTTGGAATAATTCAAGATGTCTTGAAGAGTTTATAAGGTATTCATACCTCTATTAAATCTTGACTTGTGACATGAATTGAAATTTCAGTTGATCTATGTGAAGGGAGGAAGGACTCAATCCCCCTAACCCCCTAAACTGATGAGAAGGAAATGCTTGGATACAGTTTAAATGTAATATCCCCAATTTTGACTTGGAATGTATTTAATCAAAATGATGTAAATGGTTGTCAAGGCTGCTAACTTTCAACTAATCGTGGGAGAGTTGTATAAATTGGGTGCTGAAGAGATATTGCGCAGATCTTGGCTGAGGCACATGGTGGAGTGGCAGGAGGACATTATGGCGGTCAGGTGACTGATCGGAAGGTACTACGTGCAGGACTTTTGTGGCCCACATTACATAATGATGCGACAGACTATGCGCGGTCTTGCGATGTTTGTCAGTGAACTGGCAAGCCGTCCAGACGCGACGAAATGCCATTGCTACCTCAAGTGACACTACAACCATTCAAGAAATGGGCTATGGATTTTGTCGGATCGATCCATCCACCAGGGAAACGCCCAGGTGCGCAGTATATTGTCACGGCGACAGAGTACTTGACTCGATGGGCTAAGGAAGCACCCGTAGTTGATTGCTCCACCGCAACGGCTGCTCGATTTTTGTTTGATCATGTTATCACTCAGTTTTCCTGCCCCAAGATATTGCTGAGTGATCAAGGCAGCCACTTTCTTAATCGCACTATTAGCGCATTGACGGAGGAATTGCAGATACAACATAAGAAGAGTACACCCTATCACCCACAGGCGAATGGAACGGTGGAGGCGTTTAACAAGGTGTTGGAGCATGCGTTGAAAAAGGTGTGCAATGCGAACCACGACGACTGGGATCTGAAAATCCCAGCAGTGTTGTGGGCCTATCGCACCACATGTAAAAGGTTGACTGGTCAGACACCTTTCAAGCCAGTATATGGGAAGGAAGCAATTATTCCTATGGAGTACATTGTTCCAAGTCTACGAATTGCAGCTGTTACAAGCATTGATGATGTTGCAACATTCGACGATCGTCTAGCACAATTGGTGGAGCTGGAAGAGGATCGATTTATCACTAGCTTTCACCAAGGGGTGGAGAAGGATCGCCAGAAGGCATGGCATGATCACCACATTAAAAGCAAGCAGTTTCAGCAAGGCGACTTGGTGCTATTGTATGGCAGCAAGTTTATGAAACATCCAGGAAAGTTGCAGATGCATTGGCTAGGTCCCTATCGCATCAATAGTATTACTTCAGGAGGAGCGGTTCAGTTGCAGCGGTTGGATGGGGCGATGATCCCCAAGCTGGTAAATGGTCACAGTTTGAAGCCCTATCACTTGGGCTTGGAGCAGTGCGATGTCTGAGTCTCATCGAAAAAGAAAAAAAAATGATTGTTGCAGGTTGCTTGGTGGCAGATGGCGCACCCACAGATGAAGGTATGCAAAGCAGGGAGACTTGTGCCGTAAGTTGGGAGACTCATGGAAGTATTGTGACCAGGACCGATGACAGATTTTGTTGAAGGATTTTTGGTGATGATTACGGAGGGTTTGGGAGGTACGGGGCAGCGTTGTGACTACTGTTCCACTAATATCTTGTCACCACTACCCCTACATGATTGCACCTCACAGATTCGGCCGGATTACCACAAGACGATGGCATGTTTTGCACATGGCACGCTAGGCTGGTGCAATCAACACGATCTGAGGAGATTTCTCACACGTTGGCATGTAGGATCTTCGGTGACAGTAGTCAGTTGATGGGTTCACACATGTAGATGAGAGGTAGTGGGATATCATTCCCACCGTCGTGACCTGGGGACGGTCCAGTTATAAGTAGCTGAGGCAGCTGCTAGTTTGCTAAAACGAAGTTGTTCTGAAATAGCGTGGTTATGCTGGTTGAACAGTTTGCGAGTTGAGTTGTGAGGAATTCCAAGGAGGCTATGGAAATGCTCCACTTCGTTTCCCGTGGCAGCACCCCAGGGGCCCTACGAGCCCGAACGACGAGTGTCCCTGAGCACCTTGATACGACAGGTTCACTTACACTGTGGTATGCCAGAGTCGAGGGCCGGTTCAGCATGGTTAAGTATGCAGTAGTTGTTCAAAGGATTGTGCTTTTCTCGACCCCTGAGCTAGTCGGGGCGGTAGCTCCATGCCCATAAATGGAATTGGTTACCGGTGCGAAACAGATGTGCCAGAGTCATCTGCTAATTTCACACCTCGGTACTGTTTGTCCTATTTTTCTTCCTGTTAGTACCATTCTAAGAGACTAGAGGATGAGTTTGCAAAGTACATGACAGCAATTCGGACGATGACCATTTTTGGTTACAAATACATGACATTGAGTCGACGATCAGTGTAGCAGAAGTCTTAGGAAAACACCGCATGATCTAGACAGCAAGAATAGTTACCGGAACATAGTTCAGTTCAAGTACACTATGTCCAGCAGTTGACCTGGATGGAAGACGAGCCACAAGATTGTGTTGGGGGCCTGTTGGCAGGCGGTTTGATGAAGAAATGTTGCGGTGCCACCGATGCTATGACACATCGGATGAGGGCGCGAAAGGAGTATTTTGTGTTAAAGAATACTGCAGTTGGCGGGTTTTGGGTCACTTGGACCACATATTATGTAATAGTGAGTCAGTTGTACCACGGTATGCGGGTTTTTGGGGTCATTTGGACCGAGTCAATTAGATATTGGGTCAATTGTCCACAATGTCGATTAGGAAGTCATTTGTAAGTGGACAAGTATTGTAATGGCGGAAGCCTATAAAAAGATGAGAGTTGTAAGTATTAGATAGACAGATAGAGCGGAGATGATAGAGGGGAAGAAGCGAAGGAATAGGAGAACGATTGTGTATGAAGATCTATGTTTTGCTTCTGGTATATGGTCGCGACAGTAATATAATGATGATGCTTTGGTACAAACTTCTGCAATGTTGCGATGTATGAATGGTGTTTGATGTAATATCTGTTTACTATTGCTATGACGATAAATGTTGTGATTAAGTAATGTGTTCTATACTGAATGAGATGATAATGTTGCGATGAAATAATATGTTATATAACTCCTTGCCGAATTTTTAAAGTTTCTGTTTAAGTACCGCAATAGAGTTAGTCCGTGCAGCCACAACTCTCCTCCTGCCTCGACGGAAACATGGTTCTGTCTGCTCTTCCTGGACGCCTCGGGTGAGACCTCATCCGCTCTGCGGGTGTTGCTGGGTGGGCTCAAACCTGCCCAGGCCGGTGCCCAGGGAGACTGCGGTATGTGTCGACAGTGAGGTGAACCCCTGTCGACCGAGGTCGCGGTTGGTCAACAAATGGTTCCGTTGTCGGGACCGTGTGCAGAGTAGAAGGAGGTCATGTTTTGGCATCCGACGAAGCCGGAGATACAGAAATGGTTCGATCAGAAGCTGCAGGAGTTTGCTGAAGAAGAAAGCTGGAACATGTGACTGACAATAGATCACTGGCTGGGAAGATATATTCATGACGGTCTGCACGAATGGTTTTTCTGTGAATTCCCGGTTATTCTATACGAATGGTTGTCGAAGCTGACCTTCCAAAAGAGGAAATTCCAGGGTGGTGAGCCAACGGCTTGGACCCCGGAGTTGATTCAGGAGCTGCAGGAAGTCGATAATAAGGCACCGCGGGCTGTCGAAGTTTGGCATGATAGCATCTTGGAAGGATATATCACCGAATTTGCGGTTGACACGAAGAAATCCTATAGTGAAGCTGAAAGATACTTCTTCCAAGGACCGAGGGAAAGTTTTCTGTTGTCGCTCCAACTGTCGATTAAGATGCTAATCTGCGAAAAGGGTATATTAAAGATGCACCTTCATCAGTAGACGGCCTGATGGGCGGAGGCCATGGGTACCGTGACTGCTGGGGATGGTACATGGAATGGTAAGGGGTAGATGGGTGCATACCATGAGGAGACTATGAGCGAAGCCAAGGAAGAAAGTGGTCTTACAAGGGGAGGAGCGAGGTTTCGACAGGAGGAGAGGCAGAGGATGGGAGAAGGTCTTGCTGTGATCGAACCGAAAAACCGTGAAGGAGGACCACACCGGACGAAGTGACCTCACAGTCCTGATAGGGATAACCAGGCTACACCCAGGATAGAGGCAGGACCAAACCCCGGCACCAACGTACCCACACCTCCGCTCACTGACTCTCAAACAACAAGAAATACTACTTTGACACTGCCAAGTTCGTCAGTACCATAGAAGTTAATTGGTAGTAGCGCAACGACAAGAGGAAGGAAGCCCAGGATGGCAGGCGATGATGCTAAGTTACCGTTGTTCCACGAAAGTGCGACAGAGAACCTAGAACAGTATTGGTTTTTATGTGAAGCGGTCTGGACCATGAAACAGATCACTGATGCCGATGTTAAGAAAGGACAGTTAGCCACGACTCTACGGGTTCGTGCATTAGATTGGTTCATGAATTTATTCTAGTCCCTACGGGGGCCCCAAAGAATTCACTGGATGAGATTCGGGATGGGCTGTTACTGAATTTAGACGGCCTAAGTCGGAGGCTCAATACATTACTGAATTAAAGGAAATTAAGCAGTATCCCAACGAGATGGTATGGGATTTCAACCAGCGATTCAAGACGCTGATGGAAAAGGTTAGTTTCGATATGAGCGCTATCCAACATAAAGAATAGTTCATTGCAGCACTGTTACCCCACATTCGGCTGCCGCTGATGCAACAAAACATATCGACGCCTAGTGAAGCTCTAGAAATTGCAATGTGATTGGAGGCGTCACCGATTGGAGATAATGTAGCCGGGATGTCGCAGATACAGACACAGCTCGCTAACTTGACTATACAGTTGCAATATTTGAAGAAGAACAAGGAGCAGCACGATGAAGTATGGTGTACGCGATGCCGAGGAGAAGCGAATACGAAGGATAATTTCCTGGATTTTCATAATTATTTGGTGTCAGGTGCGCCAAACCCATTGAATGGTGGCAGTATGCCATGGTGTCGCGTTTGTCACGTGTTTGGGCACAGTCACGATAATTGCCCATATATGCAAAAAATGGTCACAACCCCGCGAAATCTTTATTGTACATTCTGCAAGTCGGTAGGTCATGATGACAAGGATTGTTGTGCATATGGGTTGCTACAGGAGAGGATGTGTGACGCATTCTACGTCAAGGACGATCAGCGCGTGATGCAACAACCACAACTGCAACCGTAGGTAGCCCAGCCACAGATGCAGTTTGCACCACAGCAACAACAACCGCAGCAGTTCATGCCTCAATACACCCCCATGCAGGTGACTCCCCCACAGCCACAATATGTACAACAACCACAGTATGCACCACAAGGGCAAGGGATTCCACTAGAACCAATGCAGCAACAATACCAACAGTAGGGCGGCTATCGGGGAGGATATAGGGGCGGACGCGGTGGCGGAATTGGTCATGGAGGAGGAGGCCGAGGTGGTCGTGGACCTGTTCAATGTTACCACTGTACAGTATGGGGGCATTATCAGCGCGATTGCCCACTGCTACAGAATCAGTGTACGTTTTGTTTTGGTAATGATCATACGGTTGAGAATTGTCCACAATTGATTGCACAATGGCAGGCTGGGAACGCTCCGCTGCTATAGAATCAAGCCCAGCCACAACAACCAGTATAGAAATCGTTACAGCAACCAGTACAGAACCAGCCCCCGCGACCACCGCCGAACGCCAATCAAAATGTCAATCAACCGAGGAATCTGCAGTAGAACTAGACGCAGGGTGCAAATATTGCGACCATTTCTGCAGAACCGCGACCACAAGATGCTTCGGTGGCTGTTGTTACTCGTGGAGGCAAGACGACTGGGGAAGATTGTTCGCGACCACTGATTTGGTTGGTGGGTCAGAAGACGGTACCCTTCGACATTGATACAGAGCAAGAGACATTCCTGGAGGCACATCGCACTTTGGAGAAAGACCACAGTAAGGTTTTTGTTTGCGATATCTCGCCTGTCATTGATGCTACATCAGACGCTAATCAACCACCACCACCGGGGACATTGCAAAAATTCCTTGAAAGTTGTCTGTCATTGGCACGAGACCCGACTTCCCTGGTTGATATTGAGGGATGGTTGCAGTGATTTCTGAAAGGATGGCAGGAGTCTGCAGTAAACTCCCTACAGCGACAAAAGACTGGCAAGGAGATGCGAATGAATATTCAGATTGGTGACTATGATGTTGACTCTATGATTCTTGACCTTGGTTTGGATGTTAACATCTTAACCAAGCAGGCGTGGAAGAAGATGGGGAGTCCCCCATTGAGCTGGTCTCCTATACAACTCTCATTAGTTAACCATGCGAAGGTAACACCCATTGGGCAAGTTCCACGGCTCACGATTGATATTGAGGGCATGAAGACTTATGCTGACTTCGATGTTATCGAAGTGATTGAGGGAGGAATCTCTTATCCGGCACTCTTGGGGATCGGATGGGCTAACGATAGTGGAGCTGTAATCAACTTCAAGAAGCACATGATGACCTTTGAGAATCACGATTTCAGAGTCATAGCCCCGTTGGATCTAGCTGAAGGACGTCGATACGTTGAACCTGTAAGAGATGATGATACCACTGGATGGGACCATGCATTCAATATTTCTGAAGATTATATTCATCTTACTGTCCACGGTGAGTTGGAGTGGCACAATGAGAGTTCGGCGTCTTCTGACTCTGATGATGCATTGGAACATTGGCAGAACCGAATGCATGAAGTATCAGTCCGGAAATGTGGCTTAGTTACACAATCCTTATGTCGCGTTGTGACAGAAACGATCACATTGCCTGTCTATGAAGGGTTGCCTGGCCTAAACACCTTTTTAGCGAAGTTTGAAGACCACATCCCAGAACCACAGCGATTGCTGGCCTTGGAGGAAGCACTGAAGGCTGCTCCAGCACGATGGTGGGAGACACATAATAAATTCATTAAAGGTTGGTCACAGTGTCGAAGGTTGTTGATGGTTCGGTTCGACGATACTGAAGTTTATCACACTGGCAAGTATGATGGCCGGACTGATCCCAGTGATCATGTGATGGAGTGCCAACGATTATGGGTAGAGCGACCTAGAGATGAGTGGGTCCATGCTTTTGTCCATACTTTGGACGAGATACCACACTCATGGTACACTGCAGCCGAATTGCACCAAGACATTACAACATGGGGGGAGTTGACGATCTGTTTCACTCATACGTTCACTTTCACGGATGCCAACCCTGATGTCCATAACGCCCTGCCACTCATCCACGACATGATATTTCATGTTGTTCCGGTGGCCTACCCTATCGACCCGCACACCCATTGTCAGATGCAGTCTCTCATGGAGTGCTTCAACATCAGTGGTGGCCTGGAGGATGATGATGATCCCCAGAATGTTAACATTCTCGAATCTGAAGGAATTTGCCATGTAGTCCCACCTGTTGCACCAAGTAATCCGTTCAGTCAACCATTGCAGCTTCGCAAGATGAATATCAGCACCAAGGCTACTCCCAAGTTTGCTAATGTTGGGGATTATTGGGATGATGAGATAATGAGTAAGGTTACTGAGCTACTTCATGAGTTTCAAGACGTGTTTCCCACAAAGTTTTCCAAAATGAAGGGAATCTTGGGTGATCTAGGAGAGATGAAGATTCCATCGAAACCAAATGCTAAGCCAGTCCGACAGCGACCTTATCGGCTGAATCCGTGACATAAAGAAAAGGTCAAGGTGGAACTTGATCGCATGTTGAATGCTGGTATTATTGAACCTGTAGAAGAGTCCGAGTGGATCAGTCCTATGGTGGTGCAAGACAAGAAAATAGGTGAAGTGCACATTTGCGTCGACTTGCAAAAGTTGAACGATGCCTGCTTCCATGACCCTTTTTCGACCCCGTTTACTGATGAAGTACTTGAAGGCGTGGGTGTCCAGGAGATGTACTCTTTCACTGATGTATTCTTTGGTTACCATCAGATTCATATTTCCAAGGAGGATCGCCATAAGATAACTTTCGTTATTGAATGGGGTTGCTTTCAGTACACGGTAATGTCGTTTGGTTTGAAGAACGCACCTGCGATCTTCTCCCGGGTCGTTGTTGTAGCATTCAAAGATTTTATTCAGAAGTTTTTACAGGTATATATGGATTGATTCATTGGTTAGGGCGACCTCCCCTAATCACCTTATAGCATAGAATCTTAATGCCTGTGAGTACCGCTTGATTGTTGCAACTACTGGTGCGATACCCGTGCCCATCCGATTCCAAGGCATACTTTTGTGCCAACCAACGTGCCCGCTTCCTCTCACTGGCCTTTCCTTGAAGAAACTCTGTCGGATCAACACCATTCTTGGGAAAGCCGATAATCAAAGAGATCAAGTCAACAGTGACTGGGACTTCCCTGTCCAACCATAATGAACCCCCATGGAAGCATGACAAGAGCTGCTTTACACAAGAACTGACTTCCATCAAGCAGTCGAAATGTGGCATGTTAACTAACCCTAACAGGCCGGCCTACTGCAATCCGAGTGCCCAATCATGTATCTTTGGTTCCGTTAAATGGCGCTTATCTTTTACATATGGTGCAGAGGCAATTTCAGGGTGGGCCACCAAGTCATGGTTGTCATAGAGCAGGCGCATTAGCGCCGGCCCAATATCCATCAAGCACTCCAAGCCTGCCGGGAGTGCGGGCATCTTCACACTGAATTTCGGCTTTGGGGTCATTTTATACGGGGTGGCATCCGACCGAACAGGAGGGATGTACCCAAGAATATTACCAACAAACTAGCCCAGCCATTGGGCAGATGTAGTTGCAGGGTGACTGGACTGCCCCACCTACTCTGGATTTTCATCGGCCGCCGCGGACCGAAGCAATCTCTTACTCTTCGAGGATTTAGAAGGCTGACCTCCTCGACGCTTCTTAGCAACAGTTGATGCTCCCACTGGCATGTTGGCAACCTCGGCTCCAAGATCAACAGTGTTCGAGGACACACCTTCTCATTCTACAAAAACCGGAACAAATGGAGACTCCACTTCACTGCTAATGTCCACTGTCTCCAGTTCTCATGGCATACCTCACCACTCATCGTAATATACCTAACAGTAATCGACGAAAAGCTCGATAGCGCTCCACAACAACTCTGCTTGCTAATTTCTCAGTGTCTTTTGCCCGACGCTAAACCATACTTATAACATCGATCCAAATTGGCCGTAATCATGACTAAATCATACATTAATTCAACCAAATCCTTGTATTAATGAGGGAAATCCGTCGGTGATCTTGTCCTCCCTTCGGCCGTATCCACCATTAATGCCCATGATTCAAACGCGTCGTTAATTAACTATCACCCCTTTTTGCATGTATTACTGATCTGACCTGGTCGCCATGCTGCCACATATCGCTGACTATTCCAAACTTTGCGGTACAAGCCTCCTTGCTGTCGCATACCTTCTGTTGTTGGTGCGCCATCTTCCATTAAGCAACCTGCAACAATCATCATCTGTTTTTTTTGTTTTTTGTTTTTTTTTAACCAATGAGACTCAGACATCACACTGCTCCACACCTGCACGATAGGGCTTCAACCTGTGACCATTGACTAGCTTGGGGAGAATCCCCCCATCCAATCACTGCAACTGAACCGCTCCTCCTGAAGTAATACTATTGATGCAGTAGGGACCCAGCCAATGCATCTGCAACTTGCCTGGATGTTTCATAAACTTGTTGTCGTATAGTAACACTAAGTTGCCTTGCTGAAACTATTTGTGTTTGATGTGGAAATCATGCCATGCTTTCTGGCGGTCCTTCTATACCCCTTGATGAAAGCCAGCGATAAATCGATCCTCTTCAAGCTCCACCAATTGTGCTAGACGATCCTCTAATGCTGCAACATCATCCATGCACGTAACAGCCACAATTCGGAGACTAGGAACAATGTACTCCATAGGCATAATGGCTTCCTTCCCATATACTAGCTTGAAAGGTGTCTGACCAGTCAACCCTTTACATGTGGTACGATAGGCCCACAATACCGCTGGAACTTTCAAATCCCAGTCGTCTCGGTTCACATTGCACACCTTTGTCAACGCATGCTCCAATACCTTGTTAAACGCTTCTACCGTCCCATTCGCTTGTGGGTGATAGGGTGTACTCCTCTTATGTTGTATCTGCAATTCCTCCGTCAATGCACTGATAGTGCGATTGAGAAAATGGCTGCCTTGATCACTCAGCAATATCTTGGGGCAGCCGAAATGAGTGATAATGTGGTCAAACAAAAATCGAGCAGCTGTTGCGGTGGAGCAATCAACTACAGGCGCTGCCTCAACCCATTGGGTCAAATGCTCTATCGTTGTAATGATGTATCGTGCACCCGTACGTTTCCCTGGTGAATTGAATGGCCCCACAAAATCCACAACCCTTTTCTCCAACGGTTGCAATGTTACCTAAGGTAGCAGTGGCATCTCATCACGTCTGGACGATTTTCCAGTTCATTGACAAACATCACAAGACCGCGCATAGTCTATTGCATCATTGTGTAATGTGGGCCACCAAAGCCCTGCACGTAGTACTTTTCAGGTAGTCGCCTGGCCACCATAATGTCCTCCTGCTACTCCATCATGTGCCTCGGCCAATATCTGTGCTTGCTCATGCGGCAAGACACATCTGCGCAATATCTCATTGACACCCAATTTATACAACTCTCCCGCGATCAATTGAAAGTCAGTAGCCTTGATGACCAATTGCTTCTTCTGAGTAGTGGTAAAGTCATCGGGCGCGGTTTCGATCACCAAAAACTAAAGGATGTCATCAAAATATTGATCAGCAGTGGCAACGTGAAACAGTTGGGCATCCGGCAACCCATCTTCGATATTAGTCGGTTCCTCCCCTATATCAATCTGTGATAAATGATCTGGTCCAACATTCAACCGCCCCGGTTTCACAACGACTTCGAAATCAAACTCCTGAAACAAAAGTAGCCATCGATAGATCTTCCCCCCCAACACAGGCTTATTTCCAAAGTATTTCAAACACAGGCTTATTTCCAAAGTATTTCAATGTGGAATGATCGGTGAACATTTTAAAGTGGCCACCCAACAAATAATTCCTGAATTTCTGGAGCACATAAACCATGGCCAAACCTTCGTGTTCTGTGGTAGTGTAGTTGCATTCTGCAGAAGACAGCTTCCGACTGACAAAAGCAATGGGATGATCAATGTCACCTTCTCCTGGTTGAGCCAATACAACCCATAATGCGACCGATGAAGCATCAACATGGACATGGAATTCCTTACTCCAGTCCGGAAAAACCAAAATCGATGCC
This sequence comes from Larix kaempferi, assembly GCA_027924585.1. Lineage (NCBI taxonomy): Eukaryota > Viridiplantae > Streptophyta > Pinopsida > Pinales > Pinaceae > Larix > Larix kaempferi. The sequence continues at coordinate 7,656,575 of BSBM01001009.1, forward strand.
GACACCATTTTCACTTTGAGCGTTTCGAAACTTTCCTGACATTCCGGATTCCACTAGAATGTCGCATCCTTCTTTAGCAATTTTTCCATACGGGCAGTAATCGCAGCATACCCCCTAATGAACTTGCGATAATATCCCGTGTGACCCAAGGTGGCACGCAACTTCTTAACAGTGGTCAACGGTTGCAACCCCAAAATAAGCGCAATTTTGGCTGGATCAACCGGCAATCCCTGCTTACACACGATATGACCCAACAATATTCCAAAGGGAGCATAAAAAATACATTTCTTCAAGTTCAAGGATATCTGGTGCTGTCGGCATCGTTCAAGCATTAACCGTATATTGGCAAAATGATTGCGAATCAACCCATAAATGGTCCAATCATCCATATATACCTGCAGAAACTTCTGAATAAAATCTTTGAATGCGACAACAACGACTCGGAAGAAAATCGCGGGTGCATTCTTCAAACCAAACGACATGGCTGTGTACTGAAAGCAACCCCATTCAGTAACAAAAGTTGTCTTATGGCAATCCTCCTTGGCAATGCGAATCTGATGGTAGCCAGAGAATCCATCAGTGAAAGAGTACATATCCTGGTCGCCCACTCCTTCAAGTACTTCATCAGTAAACAGGGTCGGAAAAGGTTCATGCAAGCAGGCATCATTCAACTTCCGTAAATCGACACAAATGTGCACTTCGCCTGTTTTCTTGTCCTGCACCACCATAGGACTGATCCATTCAGACTCTTCTACAGGTTCGATAATACCAGCATCCAACATCCGATCAAGTTCCACCTTGACCTTTTCTTTATGTCGCGGATTTAGCCAATAAGGTCATTGTCGGACTAGCTTAGCATCTGGTTTCAATGGAATCCTCATCTCTCCTAAATCACCCAGGATTCCCTTCATTTCGGAAAACTTCATGGGAAACACGTCTTGAAACTCATGCAGTAACTCGGTAACCTTACTCATCATCTCATCATCCCAATAATCCCCAACATTAGCAAACTTGTGAGTAACCTCGGTGCCGATATTCATTTTGCGAAGCTGCAACGGTTGATTGAATGGATTACTTGGCGCAACAGGTGGTACCACATCGTGACTTCCTTCGGATCCGGGAATGTTAATATTCTGGGGATCATCATCGTCCTCTGGCCCTCCACTGACATTGAAGCACTCCATGAGAGACTGCATCTGACTGTGGGTGTGCGGGTCAACAGGGAAGGTCACCGGAACAACTTGAAATATCACATCGTGGATGAGCTGCAAGGCGTTATGGACATCAGGGTTAGCATCCACAAACGTGAAGGTATGAGTGAAACAGATCGTCAACTCCCCCCATGTTGTAATGTCTTGGCATAACTCACCTACAGTGTACCACGAGCGCGGTATCTCCTCCAAAGTATGGACAAAAGCATGAACCCACTCATCTCTGGGTTGCGTTACCCACAATCGTTGGCATTCCATCACATGATCACCAGGATCAGTCCGACCATCATACTTTCCAGTGTTATAAACCTCAGTATCGCCGAACCGAACCATCATCAACCTTCGACACTGTGACCAATCTTTAATGAAATTCTTATGTGTCGCCCACCAGCGTGCTGGAGCAGCCTTCAGTGCTTCCTCCAAAGCCAGCAATCGCTATGGTTCTGAAATGCGGTCTTCAAACTCTACTACAAAGGTTTTTAGGCCAGGAAACCCCTCATAGACAGGTAATGTGATCGTTTCGGTCGCAACACGACATAAGGATTGCGTAACTAAACCACATTTGCAGATGGATACTTCATGCATTCGATTCTGCCAATGTTCTAATGCATCATCAGAGTCGGAAGACGCGGAGCTCTCACTGCGCCACTTCAGCTCACTGTGGACAGTGGGATGAATGTAATCCTCAGAAATATTGAATGCATGATCCCAGCCAGTGTGATCGTCATCTTTGACAGGCTCAACATATCGGCGTCCTTCAACCGGATCCAAAGGAGCGATAACTCAAAAATCACGGTTCTCAAAAGTCATCATGCGCTTCTTGAAGTTGATTACAGCTCCACTATCGTTAGCCCATCCTATCCCCAATAGCGCATGATAGGAGCTTACTCCCTCAACCACTTTGATAACATCAAAATCAGCATAAGTCTTCATGCCCTCGATATCAATCATGAGCCGCGGAACTCGCCCAATAGGTGTAACATTCGCATGGTTAGCCAACCGGAGCTGCACAGGAGACCAGCTCAATGGGGCACTCCCCATCTTCTACCACGCTTACTTGTTTAAGATGTTAACATCCGAACCAAGGTCAAGAATCACAGATTCAACATCATAGTCACCAATCTGAATATTCATTCGCATTTCCTTGCCAGTATTCCGTCGCTGTAAAGAGTTTACTGCAAAGTCCTGTCGTCCTGTCGAAAATCGCTGTAACCATCACTCAATCTAAAATAGGGAAGCTAGGTCTCGTGCCAATGACAAACAGCTTTCATGAAACTTCTGCAATATCCCTGGTGGTGGTCGATCGGCATCTGATGTGGCATCAAAGACAGGCGGCATATCGCAAACAACAGCCTTACCGCGATCTTTCTCCAATGTGCAACGTGCCTCCAAGAACGTCTCCCGTTCCGCATCAATGTCAAAATTTACCGTCTTCTGACCAGCCAAGTGAATGAGTGGTCGCGAACCATCCTCCCCAGTCGTCTTACCTCCACAAGTGACAACAGCCACCGAAGCATCTTGTGGTCGTGGTTCTGCAAAAATAGTCACAATATTGGCACCCTGTGTCTGGTTCTACTGTAGGTTCCCTGGTTGATTTACGTTCGGATTAGCATTCGGCGGTGGTCGCAGGGGCTAGTTCTGCACTGGTTGCTGCACCGGGTTCTGTACCGATTGCTGTACTGGGTTTTGTAGCTACGGAGTGTTCCCAGCCTGCCATCTTGCAATCAACAGTGGACAATTCTTGACTGTATGATCATTACCGGAACAAAACGTACACTAATTCTATAACAGTGGGCAGTCGCGCTGATAATGCCCCTATACCACACATTGGTAACATTGAACAAGTCCTCGACCTCCTCGACCAAATATGCCACTGCGTCCGCCCTTATATCCTCCCCAGTAGCCAACCTACTGCTGGTATTGAGGTTGGTTGAACTGCTGCTGCATGGGTGCTAGCGGCATCCCTTGCCCTTGTGGTGCATACTGCAGTTGTTGCACGTACTAAGGCTACGGGGGGTTCACCAGTGTATATTACGGTACGAACTGCTACGGTTGTTGCTGTGGTACAAACTGCATCTGTGGTTGAGGTATCGGCTGAGCTACCTGCGGCTGTAGCGGTGCAGCGCGCTGATCATCTTTGACATAGAATGCATCACACATTCTCTCCTGTAGCAACCCATATGACGACAATCCTTGTCATCATGTCCTACCGACTTACAGAAGGTGCAATATAGATTTTGTGGGGTTGTGACCATTTTCTACATATATGGGAAATTATCATGACCATGCCCAAACACCTGGAAAACACAACACCACGGCATACTGCCGCCATTCAATGGATTGGGCACACCGGAGACCAAATAATTACGAAAATCTGGGCAATCATCTTTCGTATGTCCCTCTCATCAACATCGCGTACACCATACTTCATCACGCTGTTCCTTTTTCTTCTTTAAATCTTGTAACTGTATAGTCAAGTTAGCGAGCTGTGTTTGTATCTGCGACATCCCAGCTACATTATCTCCAATCGATGACGCTTCCAATCGCATTGCGATCTCTAGAGCTTCGCTAGGCGTCGAAATGTTTTGTTGCATCAGTGGCAGCCGAATGTGGGGTAGCAGTGACGTAATGAACCATTCTTTATGTTGAACAGCGCTCATATCGAAACTAACCTTTTCCATCAGCATCTTGAATTGCTGGTCGAAATCCCATACCGTCTCATTGGGATACTGCTTAATTTCCTTCAATTGAGTAATATATTGAGCCTCCGACTTAGGCCGTCTAAATTAAGCAATCAGCCCATCCTGAATCTCATCTAGTGACTTCTCTGGGGCCCCCGTAGGGACTAAAAAAAACTTCATGAACCAATCTAATGCACGACCTCGCAGAGTCGTGGCTAACTGTCCTTTCTTAGTATTGTCATCAGTGATCTGTTTTACAGTCCAGACCGCTTCACACAAAAACCAATATTGTTCTGGGTTGTCTGACGCACTTCCATGGAACAACGGTAGCTTAGCATCATTGCCCGCCATCTTGGGCTTCCTTCCTCCTGTCGATGTACTACTATTACCAATTAACTTTTGCGGTGTCGACCGACTCGGCGGTGTCGAAGTAGTGTTTCTTACGGGTTGAGAACTAGTGAGCGAAGGTGTGGGTACGTTGGTGCTGGGGTTCGGTCCTGCCTCTATCCTGGGCGTAGCCTGGTCGTTCCTGTTAGGACTGTGAGGTCGCTTCGTCCCGTGTGGCCTTCCTTCACGGTCTTGTAGTCTGATCACAGCAGGACCTTCTCCTATCCTCTACCTCTTTTCCTATCGGAACCTTGCTCCTCCCCTCGTAAGGCCACTTTCTTCCTCAGCTTTTCTCACAGTCTCCTCATGGTCTGCACCCATCTACCCCTTTAACATTTCATGTACCATTCCCCAACAGTCGCGGTACCCACGGCCTCCACCCACCAGGCTGTCTACTGATCAAGGTGCATCTTTAATATACCTTTCTCGCAGATTAGCATCTTAATCGACAATTGGAGCGACAACAGAAACCTTCCCCTTGGTCCGTCAAAAAAGTATCTTTCAGCTTCACTATAGGATTTCTTTGTGTCAACCGCGAATTCAATGATGTATCCCTCCAAGATGCTATCAAGCCAAACTTCGACAGCCCGTGATGCCTTATTATCGACTTCTTGCAATTCTTGAATCAATTCGAGGGTCCAAGTTGTCGGTTCACCACCCTAGAAATTCTTCTTCTGAAAGGTCAGCCTTGACAACCATTCATATAGAATAACCAGGAATTCACAGAAAAACCATTCATGTGGACCGTCGTGAATATATCTTTCCACCCAGTGATCTACCGTCAGTTGCATATCCTGACTTTCTTCTTCAGCAAATTCTTGCAACTTCTGATCAAACCATTTTTGTACCTCCTTCTACTCTGCACACGGTCCCGACAACAGAACAATTTGTTGACCAAATTGCGACCTCATAGTCGACAGGGGTTCACCAACTGTCGACACATACCGCAGTCTCCCTGGGCACCGGCCCGGGCAGGTTTGAGCCCACCCAGCAACACCCGCAGAGCGGATGAGGTCACACCCGAGGCATCCAGGAAGAGCAAACGAAACCATGTTTCCGTCGAGGGAGAAGGTGAGTTGTGGCAGTATGATACCAACAACAATTCTAAATATTCATCATGACATTATAGCATATCACCTTAATCGCAGCATTTAACACTACCGTAGACAGAGATCGCACATTACTTTAATCGCAGCATTTTCACATTACAGTAGACAGATATCTATAACACGTTATTGCAGCATTCACATCATATCTACAAAAACAGATAATTTTGCTAAGAAAAGGCAATAACATAAGTATCGAGCAACATTACACACAGATTGCACCAAATCATTGTCCTTATATTACTGTGGCAAACCAAAAGCAGTACATAAATATCTGCGCAACTTCTGCATTGTCAATCTCCGCATACAACTCTATCTCTATCTTCTATCCATCTCCTTCTTTCCTAACACTTACAATTCTCATCTATTTATAGGCTAATACTTGTCCACTTTCATAATCGACACTATGGACAATCGACTAACTGACTTGGTCTAATGACCCAAAAACCTGCATACTGTGGTACAATTGACTCGATATTACAAAATACATGACCCAAAACCCACCAACTGCAATATACTTGACTCAATATTACAAAATACATGGTCCAAGTGACCCAAAACTCGCCAACTGCGGTATCCTTTGGCGCAAAATACTCCTTTCGTGCCTTCATCCAACGTGTCGTGGTGTCAGCATTACCGCGATCTTTCCTCATCAAACCGCCTACCAACACGACTCCACATAAGCGACTCCACTAGAGATTGATCCCATCATTATCTACAACCCATGGGGTGCATCATTTTTTACTTAGGTTCTTGATTTTTTTTTTAAATTATAATTGCCATCCATGGCTGCTTCTGAGCGGCCTAGAACTTTTAGTCGTTTAAAAGTTTTTGACTTCTCAAAAATTGTTGGGTATCCTCATCATATTCCTCATCAAGCCTGCGAAAGGTTTCTTATTTTCGATGGAAGTTATGAAATCTCTACTAAAAGGAACCTTGAAATCTTTCGGGAAGTTCTTAACGAGTTATCCATAACCCATGAGGATGTGTGTATAAAACTATTGGCTTCATCTTTCAAAGAAAGAGCTAGGCTCTAGGTTTCAAATTTGAAACCCAATAACATTTTCAGTTATGACATGTTTGAAAATAAATTCTTAGAAGAATGGGGAAGTGAATTTGATGATATGTATCTTTCAAATCAAATCCAAGATCAAAACTTTCCCCTTTCCAATCCTATTATTGAATCATTTAACAATCAAATATCAAGTGATTTTTCAACATCCGGAGATGACCCTTCCTACCCAATTTCTTTTGAGGATAAGTCTTCTACTTTTGAGTCACTCGAAGGTCAAATCACTAATCTAAATCGTATGTTTTCAAATTTATTTTTTAGCCCTAGCCCTAATCCTGAGGAAATTTCTGAGGATGAGCTTTTAGAAGAAGAAGAAAGTGGGGACATTGACCAAGATCCTTTAGTGGTGATTTCACATGATCATTGTGCACATAATCAGGATGTTTTAAATGAACTTGTTAATTTTCTCCCTGAAAAATTAAATAAAAATGATCACTTATCTTCATATGAATCAATAGAAAGTAAATCTCAAGATGAGGATGAAATAGTGAATCACACTAGATGCTCTAATCTTTGTTCCACTTCTTATAATGAATCTTTAAATTTTTCCATCCTTAGTCAAGATAGCTTCATCCATTTGCTAGAATTAGAATCTTGTCCTCAATTTGTAAATATTAGACTTGATTTAAAGTTTATCATTCCTAAAATAAATAATATTACCTTAAAAGGCCTTTCCTTTTGTCAAATTCCAAGGCCAAATTTTTCTATCCACCTGGGAGAAAATGCATCCACCCTCCTTGCACATCCTTTTCAATCTTTTTGGAGTTGGAGGTCTAGTGAATCTTTTGTTTATAAAATTTTCAATTGGAAGTATAATCATGATTACATGGTTGGAGAAAAAACACTTCATTTCCCTTTTCAGTTACTTTGGAACCATAATGCTTGTTGTCAAGTTATCAATTATTTTTGGTGGCTAGAAAAGGTGTTTAAAGATCAATTCCATCTTTTCTCCATTTTTGAGCATCAAGTGGGTCTGACTTTGTTTTTTCATATTTTAAACCTTAATTTGTCCTCACTTGGTCTTTATTTGATCATTAGTCCCAGGGAGAAGCAAATTGAATCTGTGAGAGAAGTGAATAAGGACAATAATTTGTGCAAGGAGAAATTGAATCAAGTGCCATGTGCTTTCCCTCCATCAATTCTAAATAATAACTTGCATAATTTTTATGATCCCATCAGTTCTTTGATGGAGGATGTTTTCATCAATCATTCTTATCCTTGGCATAGTTTCTTGTTGCATCATTCAAGCCCTTTTGCAATTATAAAAATTTGGTGCTTCCTTGAATGTATTATTTCTAATTATAAAGAAGCATTCTGTAGTTTTCTCCTGTTTGGGTTTCCACATAAAAAATTTGTGTGTTATGTGTTGATGATGTGGTGCATGTACATGTGAATGTTTATTTACTGATGCATAACAGATGATGAATGATTAAGTAAAGTTTGATATGTTAAAGAAGGAAAAATTTGTTAATAACTATGTTAATACTGATTCACTCCTCTCTCAATGTTAAATCAATTCCAACAATCAGTATCAGAGCGGGTGTCTTCAGTAACAAATTAACTTATGGAAGATATATCATAGCGCCGAATCCAACAAATATGGACTCGATATATGAGGAAATGGTTGAAGTAGATTTTGAAGGAGAATTGGTCAGTGCATTGGATGAACTGAAGAATTCAAGGAAGAAAAGCAAGCACTTATAGGAATCCCTTCTAAAATTAGAAGCAGACACCACAAGGATGATAAAATTGAAAAAAGACAGATGTGAAGGTCTAGAATCTGAATTGGTTTCTCTAAGAAATCAAATACACAGACTAAGTCTTCAACTAGAACAAAGAGGAAGCAATTGTGCTAACAGGTATACATTCCCAGCCACAGGTTATGTAGATTCTCTCAAGACTCCACAACCACGAATGTACCAGAAATTTCAAAAAGTGAATCGTTTGGAAAGTAAGTCTAAACAACCTCAAAATTTCTACCCTATCAGATACCAGAATCAGTTTTTTGGAAATTGTTTCTACTATCATAATTTTGGACATAACGCAATAAAATGTAGAGCTCATACATTAGCATATACCAAGAAGAATGGATTGAGAAATCAGACATGTCCGAAATAGAAAATCCTCAGAAAACCACTTGAAGTTGTGCTTGAAGATTCCAATACTTTCAGCATTCTAATCTTAGAAGATGAATACTGTGGAACATCAAAATATGGTACTCATGATTGCGAAAATCAGCAGCAACCTGAGCAATCCACTGAGATAGTTGAAGATTAGAAAGATCAAGACCATTAGGAAGCATGTGGCCTAGCCTTACATGCACAAAGTATAAAAGGGAAATGGTATATAGATAGTGGTCTCTCCAAGCATATGATTGGAGACAAAAACACATTTCTGAAATTTAGAGAAGACAAGGGAGGCAGTGTCTATTTTGGGGGCAATGGATGAACCAAAATTCTCAGCAAAGGACTAGCGAGTCTAGGTAATAAAAGGACTAAGGAAGATAATGTTTTATTAGTCAAGAATATGAAACATAATCTCTTGAGTGTTATCCATATGTGTGACCAGGGTCACACCCTCACTTTTAACTCAGAAAAATGCAGAATAGAAAACAAGGATACGAGAAAAATCGTATCCACAGCATCCAGAACTCCTAACAATGTTTACATTCTCGATGAAGGAAGAAATGAAAAATGCTACATGGGACAAACAAATGAAAGTTGGCTTTGTCATAGAAGACTAGGACACATCAATTTTGACAATCTAGTCAGAATCAGTAGAAAACAAGCAGTAAGAGACATTCCAAGGATTACGAAGCCGTCAAATTCTTTTTGCAAACACTGTCTACATGGGAAGCAAACTGGAATAAAGTACCCAACAAAATAATATACTACTTCAAGGCCTCTGGAATTAGTTCATTCATATATGTGTGGCCCAATGAGAACCAAAGGAATGAATGGTGAGGAATACTTTCTTTTGTTTGTTGATGATTACGCTTGAATGACATGGGTATTCTTTCTTAATACAAAATGAGAAACATTCGAATGCTTCAAGAATTTTAAGGAAGCAGTTGAAGATGAAACTAATTCAATAATAAAGCGTTTAAAAAAAGACAATGGAGGAGAATACACCTCAAACAAGTTTGACAACTACTATGGAAAATATGGAATCAAAAGACAGTTCTCACCAGCCAGAACTCCACAACAAAATGGGGTAGCAGAAAGAAAAAATGGGACTGTTCAAGAAATGGCCAAGACCATGCTAAACAAGTCTATATTGTGAGATAAGTTTTGGACTCATGCCATTCATACAACTGTACACATACTCAACAGATGTTTTATCAGAACAAATATCGGCTCAACACCTTATGAATTATGGAAAGGAAGAAAAACTACAGTCAGGCATTTCAGAATATTTGGAAGTAAATGCTACATAAAAAGAAATGATGATACTCTTGGTAAATTTGAATCCAAATATGAGGAAGGAATTTTTCTCGGCTCTCCTGCAAAATCAAAGCTTATAAGTGCTATAATTTGTGACTTGGGAAAATAGTTGAAAGTCTTGAAGTAAAAGTTGAAGTATTAACTCACAAAAGCCTCGAAGATGATGACTTGCCATTGCTAGAAAAATCATATGAAGAACTTCAAGAAACAAAAATACCACAAGAAGAGGTATATCAGCACAAACTAGAAGATGGAAGACAAGATACAAAATCCCCCTCCAAATTTGTCCAAAACAATCATTCAGAGGATTTAATTATTAGAGACAAAATTGTTGGCATCATAACCAGAAGAGGTCAAAATAATCCAAATGAAGAAGTGCATTTCTCACTACTATCACAAATATAACTAGAAGGAATTGCACAAGACAAACTAGATGAAGGATGGATGAATCCTATGAATGAAGAATTAGATCAAATCAGAAAGAAAAAAATGAAACTTGAGAACTTGTTCCAAGACCCAAGAACAATAATGTTATAGGAACAGAGTGGGTGTTCAAAAATAAATTAAATGAGGACAAACAATTTGTCAGAAACAAAGCAATATTGGTATGCAAAGGGTATGCGCAAATTGAAGGAATAGATTTTGTGGAAACTTTTTCCACATTAGAGCGAATGGAAGCAATCATACTTTTCTTGGCTTATGCATGCTCAGAAGATGTCAAGGTATATATCGGATGGATGTAAAATCAACTTTTCTGAACAATGATCTTGAAGAAGAGGTATACATTGAACAACCATAAGGTTTCTCTCTATCTGACAATAAGGACTATGTCTACAAGCTCAAGAAAGATTTGTATGGACTAAAACAAGCTCCTAGAGCCTGGTACTGAAGACTAGATAAATATCTACAAAAACAGGGTTTCAGGAGAGAAAGTGCCGACAACAATATTTACATCAAAATTGAGAACGAGAAAATGATTGTTGTGGAAGTATATGTGGATGACATCATTTTTGGAAGCAATGATGACAAGATGAGTCGGCATTTTTCAAAATACATACAAAAGGAATTTGAAATGTCCATGCTAGGAGAGTTGTCCTTCTTCCTTGGGTTACAAATTTCACAATTAAATGATGGTATCTTCATATATCAATCCAAATACGTGGAAGAAATGATAAAAATATTCAACATGGAATTTGCAAGCCTGTTTTCACTCTCATGATGACAAGATGCAAATTGAGTAAAGATGATGACGCTAAAGAATTAGATCAGAGACTTTACAGATCAATGATTGGAAATTTACTATATGTAATAGCTTCTAGACCAGACACCATGCAAGTTGTCGAACTTGTTGCCGAATTCCAGGAAACATCGAAGAAAACACATGTTCAAGCAGACAAAATAATTTTTAGATATTTGAAAGGGACCATGTATCTTGGCTTATGGTATCCACGAAACAAAAAACTCAACTTAATCACATACACTGATGCAGACTGGGATAGAAGTATTGATGATAGGAGAAGCACTAGTGGTACTGCATTTTTCTTAGGAAATTTTCTTGTGTCTTGGATCAGCAAAAAACAACCATCTGTGGTGATATCTACAGTAGAAGCTAAATACATTTCTGCAACCACTTGTTGTTCACAAGTATTATGGATTAAACAGACCTTGAAGTATATTCAAGTAGATATAAATCAGCGAATACAAATTTTGTGTGACAACACAAGTGCAATAAGCATCTTCAGGAATCCTGTTATGCACTGCAAAACTAAGCACATCCCCAACAAGTATCATTTTGTAAGAGATCAAGTAGCAGACAATGTTATCAAACTAGAATATCTTGAAACTAAGGAACAAATTGCACATATATTCACAATACCTCTTCCCCGAGGTACATTTTAATATCTCAGAAAAAAAATTGGGTGTGGTTCTCAATCCTCAACATGAGGAGAACCAAAACAAAGAAGAATAAATTCAAAAAGGGGGGAATGCATTGCACAACAAGAAAGCATGGAAGACAACAAATATTTCACAAGAATAATATTATGGTGTTGCGGGAAGATATCTACTTCAGAAAAGGAAATAAAAGATAATTATGAAGAAACACTGGAAAATTAAGCATAAAAATAGGGGGGTTATCCCACGAAAATTCATAATGGTTCAGGTGAAAAACATAAGAGAATAATTCTCAAAGTGCAATGGACCTCTTTGCCATTGATATCAAAGGGGGAGAAATGCATGAAGCTGTTGAAGCTAAAAATAAATGCATACATGTGGATACAGAGCATAAAGCATGAAGTAGATGTGAAAGAACATGAATTCTTGAGGAGTGCAGACATTGGGATAAATGCCGAGCATGAAGTATGAAGAAGATGTCAAAGAGCGTGAAGTATTCAAAGAAGTAGAGCATGAAGCATGAAGAAAACGTGAAAGAGTGTGAAGAAGAATACTTGAATACATGCCATGCAGATATGATTTGCGTAGATATGACATGAAGTTGTATAGTTCGAACAAAAATGACAGAAGTACTGATAAAGAAAATAGTAGCCAAAAATACCAAAGAAATTAGGGGAGCACATACACAAGGGGAGAACTGCGACCTGAACATAGATGAAACACACAACTCAAAGAAAATCAGGCACAACTTCATAAGGTGTTGATATCAATGTCAAAGGGGGATATTTTTTAGAATTGTTTGTAATTGATGTCAACTAAAGATAATGACCATCATCGAATGTCAAAGAGGATGTCAAATAATTCAGTATGAGTCACTGATATCAACACAAGTCAAAGTGGATACAACATTCTATCATAAATATGAAGAAGCCACTTTGAGGAAGTATACTGCACATGATGAAGAAAGCATGAACATCATAAGCATATGTGCAAGAGGTTAATGTGACAAATATGCAACTTTGGAGTATCTCTAAAAGAAAAAATATCTAAAGAAGGTAAGAAGCATATATGTGCAAGATGACAGACATGGATGTCAGTCTGAAAGAGAATATCTAGGTACTACATCTATCATGAAGAAGTTGGAAGTTGGGAATCAAGGATGCATTAAGTATGCAACTTTGGAGTATATCTAAGAGTGAATTCATCATGAAGATTCAGTTCAAGAAGGAACACAAGCAATGCAGTCTACATCGTGTAGTCCTTGCACATATATTAAGACCACCAAGATACACCTTCTCATGAAAAACAACCAAGGAATTGGTTGGACAATAGTGCAAGTGCACAAACTGCAAGGAAGATGATTGGACCAAAGGGACAAGCAAGCTAGAAAGTCTAAGTGTTGCTTGGTTGATTATTGGGAGTGTGCAAGAAGAAAGAAACAACATATGGATGGACAATCCTGAAAGCGCACAAGCACAGTCAATTAAAATATTCCTTTAGGTGGTGAAAAGTGCACAAGTTCCTAAATGTGTACGATCAGTTGAAGATCAAAATGAACAAATACCATAGCTGACGAACAACAAGTGTGCAAGTCCCACATGTAATGATAAGGCAGACGCCAAAAACCCACCAAAGAGATTTAGGAGTGTATGCAGTTTCTGTAAAGTTTCAATACAACAAGACCGCATCACCCAAATGCAATGATGAGCATGGGTCACAATCCCACTAAGCAAAAGTCAGAAAATGCACAGACTATGCAAATTGGTGATAACACAAGGGCGCATTACTCACAAGGGATGGCACAACAAATATTATGGACATATCAAAGATAAGGTGAAAGATTGCGCATATACCATAAGCCAATGGTACATCTAAAGTGAAATGGTACACCAACAAGGTGAAAAGTCCCACTAAGTTGTGGACCTTAAGGGTGCTTGATACATCAGAGATAACATATCAATCGCGCAGATGATTACTAGTGGAATATGAACGATCTGTGAAGTATGGAAGAAGGGATGCCACGACCAACTTGCAAACATACAATTTGTGCAATACATATATAAATAGAGATGCAAGTTGGAGATTTAAAAATAAGGAAGTGAAGTGTAGGATTAATAAGATTGCATGTTTTGTGAAAGTTTTAAATTGTTTTTGGAGGCATCAAGGAACCCATGGATAGAAAATAATGATCTAGCAAAGATCTGGATGCGCACATGCAGGAGAATGAAGTTTTGATGGTGCACATAAAGATGTCGTAAACCTGTGAAAATTGTGCAAACCCGGAAAGGAAGAAATATTGAAGAATGTGCAAGTGTTGGATATCTTGAAGGACTGCATCACAGTCAGCATGTTGATAGTCACAAAAGTTGAAGAGACAGAAGCACAATGACAGAATCGAAGATTATCAGATATTGCACAGATGTCTAGATGATGCATATGAACTGAAGTAAAAGTGTTCAAAGTTGAAGACTACATCTGATGTGCAATAACAGAATAGTTACAGAAACAGACAGGCACATCACGATGCAGATGATATAAGAGAAGTGCGTTATACTGAACGGACCAATCATTTGGTGCATAGGACATCGCATATCATCTGAAGGATTGCAACACTTAATTAGAACAAACACATCATAAAGTGCATAGTTATCTCTGTTACTAGTGCTTCATTTCAATACAACAAATCAACAATTGAAAGCACAGTGTCAGTTGATCATTGCAGTCACGTAAGAAAGAACGTTGAACCACAAGCGCAGACTACAACATCATCATAGCACACAATCCATCAAGTAAGTCAACAGCAAAAGTGTGATTTTTAAGAAGAAATAGAAGTCAGGTGATGTATGCAGAGCAGTGATAGAATACAGTCTACATATGAATGTCACACACAACAAAATCATCATCAGAAAACCTGAATAAGTGCACAGAATTAAAGAACAACAAGGTAGCAAGATATATCATACATTAGGGTGGTCGAACGGGGAAAGGAGACATGGATTTGGAGATTCCTTCAGGTTGGTTCCTGTAAAACAACAAGGAGACAGGGAGTCACAACTTCCTTCAGGTCGGTTCCTATAAAACAAAGTGACAGGGGGTCAGTGCCTCCTTCCAGTTGGTGTTGGAGAAAAATCAGGTGGTTGGACCCTCGTTCCAGTTGGTACTGGTAAACATGGGAAGTTGGTGATTCCTTGAATGTATTCTTTCTAATTATAAAGAAGCATTTCGTGGTTTTCTCCTGTTTGGGTTTCCATGTAAAATTATGTGCGTTATGTGTTGATGATGTGGTGCATGTACATGTGAATGTTTATTTACTGATGCATAACAAATGATGAATGATTAAGTAAAGTTTGATCTGTTAAATAAGGTAAAATATTCTAATAACTGCACTAATACTGATTCACCCCCCTCTCAGTATTAAATCAATTCCTACAATCGGTATCAGAGCGGGTGTCTTGAGTAACATATTAACATCTCGAAGATAGATCATAGTGCAGAATCTAGTAGATATGGGCTTGAGATATGAGGATATGGATGAATTATATTTTGAAGGAGAATTGGTCAATGCACTGGATGAACTGAATAAGTCAAGGAATCAAATCAAGCAGTTACAGGAATCCCTTCTAAAATTACAAGCAAACACCACCAGGATGTGTTTGGGTACACAGGCTACTCCCAAAAGACCGAACACCTAGAGAAACCACTTCACACAAACAAATCACAGATCGACACACGATGTTTTAACATGGTTTAAACCCTCGAGAGGGAAACACTCCACGGCCCCGGCCAAATAGCTTCTACGAAACAATTTATTATGCAAAAGAAAGAAAGTTACAAATGAGGTTCTCATAATCGATCAACTAGAAAATGACCCTCCATGCTCTTTAAATAGAGATCATGGACCAATCAGGTGTTAAGCCACGAATCAAGGGTAGGTATGATCTAAGAGAAGTTGAGCCGTCGGATCACTCTATGTCTATAACATATCGTCACCGTCAGATTAAATATTTACAAATGCATACTATTGCATACTAAAGAAACACACTTTTCCTAACGGATATATTACACAAGTTGATCTAAATTAACTCCTCAGTGTCTAAATATCCTAACATCCCCCCTTAAGAACAACTTGGGATAGAATTGAAGGATTTACAAAAGTGACACTATTAGGAGAAGGAAGGAGGCATTAGAGCCTATCCCCCCTTAATGAAAAATTCTTGAACTCCTAACATAGATCGAAGTTTAGAAAACTTCACTTCTATGAGAAACTTGGTGAAGATGTCGGCAACTTGATCATCTGTAGGGCAAAAGAGCACTTCAAGAACACGATCATGAACAAGATTTCTGATAAAGTGCATATGTAGCTCAATGTGTTTGTTGCGTTGATGTAGAACTGGATCTTTGGCGAGCTTGATGGCACTTTGATTGTCATACCAAAGTGGATTAGGCTGTTGCTACTCGAATCCAAACTCTGAAAGGATCTGTCGAAGCCATAAAACTTCCTAACTGGAATTAACTACGGCTCGATATTCGGCCTCTGTTGAAGAAAGAGCAAGAGCTTGTTGTTTCTTACAAGCCCAAGTGATAGGTCCAAATCCCAGACTGAAAACATAACCTGCAGTAGACTTTCGATCATCGGGATCTCCGGCCCAATCTGAATCAGTGAAACCAACCAACAAAGGTTTCCCCCCTGTACTGTAATGAATGCCAAACTGAATTGTACCTTGAATATATCGAAGTATTCTTTTAGCTGCTTTCTAGTGACTTTCATGAGGTGTTTGCATATAACGGGCAACACGACCAACGATAAAGGAAAGGTCAGGACGGGAATGAGTAAAGTATAAGAGACTACCAACAAGCTGACGATACAAGGTGGCATCTACTTCAGGCGAAGTACAAGTGGTGGAAAGTTTGACTCTAGACTGGAAGGGAGAAGGGGCCGGTGTACAATCTTCCATGTGAAAGCGATGAAGAAGGTAACAAGCATACTTAGACTGAGAAAGAAAGATTCTTTCTTTGGCTTGCAGGACTTGGAGACCAAGAAAATAATGCAAATGTCCTAAGTATGTCATTTCAAAATTTTGCTTAAGATTGGATTTCACATGGGTTAACAGCTTAGAGTCACTACCAGTAAGAATAAGGTCATCAACATATAGAACAGGTATGATGAGATTGGTTTCTAATTTCTTGGTATAGACATTGGGGTCAGAATGGCATCTAGAAAAACCAGTGTCAAGGAGAAAGCTATCCATTTTGGCATACCAAGCTCTAGGAGCTTGCTTAAGGCCATATATGGATTTCTTAAGGCGACAGACAAGGCTAGAGTTATTATGAACATATCCAGGAGGTTTTTCCATGTAAATTTCCTCCTGCAAATCACCATGTAAGAATGCAGACTTGACATCCATTTGATGGACTTCCCAATTATGTAAGGCTGCAAGGGAAAGAACAAGGCGGATGGCGTTCATTTTTGTGACAGGAGCAAAGGTTTCATTGTAGTCAATCCCTTCAACTTGTGAAAAACCTTTGGCAACTAACCTTGCCTTAAGTCATTCAACACTTCCATCTGATGCATACTTAGTTCTATAGACCCATTTACATCTGACAAGTTTTCTTCCTTTTGGAAGAGGTACAAGATCCCAAATATCATTCACCATTAAGGAACGATATTCTTCATCCATGGTTGCATCCCAATCTGGATTTCTTGAAACTTCGGCAAAATTTTATGGATCATGATTCTTGGAAACTTGAGCCAAAATAGAAGAGGCTCGCTGAAACTGAGAACGTGTTCGATGTTGATCTCTAGGATCACCGGCAAGATCACCAGCTGCTTCACATGTTGAACGGACCCATCGAGGAAGCACTTGTGCTGGTGCAACTAGAGGAACATGAGCAAGTGGAGGTGGATTTTCATCCTCACTGTCATCATCAGAAACTGGAGTTGGAAATCTGTCAAAGAAGTTGGAAGTAGAAGAGGGCACAATCGCCGAATCAGGCTCGCAGGCCAAAGATGGCACAATCACCGAGTTAGGCTCGCAGGACAAGAGATTTTCATCAAATTTAACATCTATTCTAATTATTATATCATGAGAATGTGGTTGAAGAATTCTATAACCTTTAACATCTTCAAAATATCCAACAAATATGCACATTTCACTTATAGGTTGCAATGCTTTCCGTTTTTCATCCGGAATGTGAGCCCATGCTTCACTACCAAACACATAGAAGTGACTTACATTAGGTTTAGTTTTACTCCATGCTTCTTCCGGTGTGATACCTTGTAAATCTTTAGTGGGGGTGCGATTAACTATGTAATTTTCACAATTTATGGCTTCAACCCAAAATTGAAGACTTAGTCCCTTAGATTGAATCATATAATTAGCCATTTCTTTTAAAGTGTGGTTCTTCCGTTCAGCTACACCATTTTGTTGTGGTGTATATGGAACAGTGTGTTGTTGTTGGATTCCTTGTTCAGTGCAGAAAGTAGTGAAATTTTTGTTAACATATTCTCCTCCATTGTCGAATCTTAACTTAATAATTTGATGATTAGATTGTTTTTCAACAAGGGCCTTGTAGGCGAAGAACATGTTAAATACTTATCTCTTAAGTTTTAGGAAATAAACCCAAGTGTGTCTGGAGTAATCATCAATGAAAGTTAAGAAATATTTGAAACCAGAAAAGCAAGCAGATGGAAGAGAACCACACAAGTCACTATGCACAAGCTCCAAGGGAACCGAGGCGTGCCAAGAGGCACGTTTGTCAAAACTGTCCTGATGATGTTTTCCGAGTACACAACTGGAACAAACACCATCCCTGCAAGATACCATCGGAAGACCTGTCACCATATTGTCTTTACATAGTTGTTGCAATGAGCGATAATTTAAGTGACCAAATCGCTCATGCCAAAGTTTTCTCAAGTTATCACTATGAGCAACAAAAACTGAAGGAAAAGGTGATGACCCAAAGTTATTAAATTTGTACAACTTGGTAATATCATCAACAATTCTGGTAGCTAGGACATGTTGAGAATCTTTAAAATCCTTGATTACAACTTGGTGAGGTGTAAACGTCACAGTTTTACCTTCACCAGAATGAGTGATTTGATACACCGATAACAAATTGCAGGAAATTCTTGGAACACATAGTACATCACTAAAATGACCATTATCTACTGGAACTGTTCCAGATCCTACAACACTTAGAGATCTATCATCACCAACAAATATTTGTTTGGTGTTATTTTCATGCATAGTAGAAAAGATGGCTTGATCCTTAGCCATATGATAAGATGCTCCTCAATCAATGAGCCATTCATTTGAAGTAGAAGAAGAAGATGCGGTATAAGAATAACTAGAAGCACAAAGCGCATGTCCATGAGAGTTAGATTCTGAAGGCGAATCTAGGTTGATGTGGTGCTTCTTCATTGCTGCTACCAAGGCTATCATCTTCTTGAAGCACTTAGATTCATCATGATTATCTTTCCCGCAATAGTTGCAATGACGCTCAGTCCTCTTTCCTTTTGGCTTGGATCCTTTGTCATTTTTTAAAGAAGGAGCTGATTGAGAGGGTTTGGGACCCTTGTTTGACTTATTATTGCGAAAATTTTGTTTCTTGGGAGGCTTGGACTTTTCTTTCTGTTGGGACAATAAGGCTTTCCCAGATGTATCTACATTGTTGATCATTCCAAGATGGATGAGCTTATCTTGCTCTCTAATCAAGGAATCACAAAAGGATTCAAGACTAGGCTCTTGATATCTAGCTGCATTCAAGGATTCTTTCATGGAATAAAATGTAGATACAAAAACAGAATATGCAGGTCCAAGTTTAGAAAGAATATGATAAATACATTGTTTGTCTTCCCTCTTAATCTTGCATTCTTCACATAAGAGTTTAAGAGTTTTGTACTTAGATAAATAACCTTGATTGCATGAAAAATCACTTGGATTTAAAGAAATCAACTCATTTTCGAGTTGATGATCTCCAATTTCATTGTGTTTACCAAACACAGCTTCCAACTTGTCCCAAGCTGTATCAAGTTCATCAATTCCAGATATGTGGAATCGCAAATCAGTAGAGATTGACATCCCAATCAATCCACGAGCTTCATCACATCAGTTTGCCCATTTTATTTTCTTATCATCATCAGTGGGTTTTGTTTCTTTCCCTGAGGTAATTCTGAAAAGTCCCCTACTTCGTAGAACATCCTCCATACGAGATTTCCATGAGAACTAGTTGGAATTGGTAAGTAGAATATCACAAGGGGCAGCCATATTGTAAATTAATGGCTATAAAAGAAGAAACCAATAGTCTCGATGCGAATAGCTCAAAAAAATAGGCGGTTTCAAAAAAAACGGCACTGAAAACTGACTCTGTATGATGAAGTTATGCTTGAACAAAGAACATGTTGAAGATGTCCCCAATAGTGACGTGGCAGACAGAGAATGACCAACTAAAAAAAGAACCCCCCTCTTCCCAAGACGAACCTTTGAAAATCACTTTACAAGAAAGTTGTTTTTAAGTGAATCACTTTTGTAAAATAAGTGATTTTCACTTTTACAATGATGTTACTTTAACTAGTGCAGCAAAAAAAATGAACTTAAGTGACTCACTTTTTATATAATTTTTTATTATTTAAGTGAGATGCACTTTTACAATAAAGTAACTTGAAAATAGAAATTGCATGCACCTTTGTTTAAAAGTAACTTGAAAATAGAAATTGCATGCACCTTTGTTTAAAAGTAACTTGAAAATAGAAATTGCATGCACCTTTGTTTAAAAGTAACTTGAAAATAGAAATTGCATGCACCTTTGTTTAAAAGTAACTTAATAAGACGTGAACTCAAGACCTATTATGGAATAAAACAACTTTGAACCAAGTGAGCTAATATCAAAAGGTACGTAAAAGAAGAGAAGGAGGAAGGGGGCTTTTTTTTGTTTTACTCTTCTCTCTCGGTTTCCACGCTTGCCTCTTTTCTTGCAAATCACACCACAAACCGAAACAAAAAAAAACTTTTCCACACTTATGGGGTTAGATCTCGTTAGCTTGCACGAAAAGTCTACGTTTTCTCTATGTTTTTTATTTGCCGAGATCGCACAAGGTGCACAGCAAAGAGCATACGCAGACAAGGAAAGCAACAATCCGAAACTAAAAAATTCTAATAATAAAAACTGATAAAATATGAGATTTTGTTTTTTTTAATTTAAATATTTACAAATGCATACTAATGCATATTAAAGAAACACACTTTTCCTAACAAATATATTACACAAGTTGATCTTAACTAACTCCTAAGTGTCTAAATATCCTAACGGGATGATAAAATCAAAAGAAGACAGATGTGAAATTCTAGAAGATGAAGTAGTTTATCTAAGAAATGAAATACAAATTAAGTATTCATCTAGAACAAAGAGGAAAAATTGCACTGACAGGTTAACATTCCTAACCACAAGCTATGCAGATGCTCTCAAGACTCCACAACCATGAATGTACCAAAAATTTCAAAAAGTGAATCCTTTGGAAAGTAAGTCTGAACAACCTCAAAATTTCTACCCTATCAGGTACTATAATCATTTTTTTGGAAATGTGTTTTACTGTCACAATTTTGGACATAAAGCAACAAACTGCAGATCTCATACATTAGCATACATCATGAAGAATGGATTGAGAAATCAAACATGTCCTAAATAGAAAATCCTCAGAAAACCACTTGAAGTTGTGCTTGAATATTCCAATCCTTTCAGCATTCTAAGCTCAGAAGACGAATACTGTGGAACATCATAATATGGTATTCATGATTGCGAAAATCAATAGAAACCTGAGCAACCCACTGAGATAGTTGAAGATCAGAAAGATCAAGAGCATTAGGAAGCATGTGACCTAGCCTTACATGCACAAAGTATAAAAGGGAAATGGTATATAGATAGTGGTTGGTCCAAGCATATGATTGGAGACAAAAACATATTTCGGAAGTTCAGAGAAGACAAGGGAGGTAGTGTCTATTTTGGGGACAATGGCTCAACCAAGATACAATGGCTCAGCCATATTCTCGAATAATAAAACGTTATTTTCCTGGTATCTTCATATCTCAATCCAAATATGTGAAAGAAATGCTAAAAATATTCAACATGGAAGATTGCAAGCCTGTTTGCACTCCCATGATGACAGGATGCAAATTGAGTAAAGAGGATGACGCTAAAGAAGTAGATCAAAGACTTTATAGATCAATGATTGGAAGTTTACTACATGTAACAAATTCTATACCATACATCATGCAAGTTGTTGGACTTGTTACCAGATTCCAGGAAACACCAAAGTAAACCCATGTTCAAGCAGTCAAAAGAATTTTCAGATATTTGAAAGGGACCATGTATCTTGGCTTATTTTATCCATGAAGAAAAAAACTCAACTTAGTCGCATACATCGATGCAAACTGGGATGGAAGTATTGATGATAGGAGAAGCACTAGTGGTGTTTCATTTTTCTTAGGAAACTATCTTGTGTCTTGGATCAACAAAAAACAACCATCTGTGGCGTTATCTATAGCAAAAGCTGAATACATTGTTGCAACCACCTATTGTTCAGAGGTATTATGGATGAAACAGACCTTGAAGGATATTCAAGTAAATATAAATCGGCCAATACAAATTTTGTTTGACAACACAAGTGCAGTAAGCATATCCAAGAATCCTGTTATGCACTGCAGAACTAAGCACAACCCCATCAAGTATCATTTTGTAAGAGAGAAAGTAGCAGACAATGTTACCAAACTAGAATATGTTGACACCAAGGAACAAATTGTTGATATATTCACAAAACCTCTTCCCCGGGGTACATTTGAATATCTCAGAGAAAAATTGGGTGTGGTTCTCAATCCTCAACATGAGGAGAACCAAAACAAAGAAGAATAAATTCAAAAAAGAGGGAATGCACTATGCAACATAAATGCATGGAAGACAACAAAGATTATTGCGCAAGAAAAATATGGTGATGCAGGAAGATATATACTTCAGAAAAGGAAATAAGAGATCATTATGAAGAGACACTGAAAAATGAAGCATAAAAATAGGGGGAGTTATCCCACGAAAAGTCAGAACAGTTCAGGCACAAAACACAAGAGAAGAATTCTCAAAGCGCAATGGACCTCTTTGTCGTTGATATCAAGGGGGGAGAAATGCATGAAGCTGTTGACGATGAAAATAAATGCATAAATGTGGATCCAGAGCATAAAGCATGAAGCAGATGTGAAAGAACATGAAGTCTTGAGGACTGTAGACATCAGGAGAAATGTATAGTGAAGTATGAAGCAAACATGAAAGAGCGTGAAGTCTTCAAAGAAGTAGAGCATGAAGCAGACGTGAAATATCGTGAAGAAGAATACTTGAAGACATGTCTTGTAGGTATGATATGCACAGATATGACATGAAGCTGTATAGTTAGCACATAAATGACAAAAGTACTGATAAAGAACACAGTATCCAAAAATCCTAAAGAGCTCAGGGGAAGCACATACACAGGGGGAGCACTGCGACTAGAACACAGATCAAAGAAAATCATGCACAACTTCATAAGGTGTTTACATCAATGTCAAAGGGGGAGATTGTTGATAATTGGTTGTCATTGATGTCAACTAAATATGATGACCATCATCCAATGTCAAAGAGGATGTCAACTTATTTAGTATGAGTCATTGATATCAGCACAAGTCAAAGTGGATACAACATTCCAGCAGAAATATGAATAAGCCACTTTGAAGAAGTCTATTGCGCATGATGAAGAAACCATGAACATCGGAAGCATATGAGTAAGAGGTGAAGGTGACATATATGCAACTTTGGAGTATATATAAAAGCAAAAATATATGAATAAGACAAGAAGCATATGTCTGCAAGATGACAGACATGGATTTTAGTCTGAAAGAGAATATCTAGTTACTACATCTATTCTAAATAAGTCTGAAGTTGTGAATCAAGGATGCATTAAGTATGCAACTTTGGAGTATATGTAAGAGTGCATTCATCATGAAGATTCAGTTCAAGAAGGAACACAAGCAATGCACTCTACATCATGTAGTCATTGTGCAGATATTAAGTCCACCAAGATACACCTTCTCATGACAAACAACCAAGGAATTGGTTGGATAGTGCAAGTGCTCAAATTACCAGGAATATGATTGGACCAAAGGGACAAACAAGATAGCAAGTCTAAGTGTTGCTTGGTTGATGATTGGGAGTGCACAAGAATAAATAAACAATGGATGGTCAGACAATACTGAAAGCACGCAAGCATATCCAATCAGAATATGCCTTCAGGTGGTGAAAAGTGTACAAGTTCCTAAATGGGTACAATCGGTTGAAGATCAAAATGAACAAATACCACAACCGACGAACAACAAGTGCAAAAGTCCCACAAGTAATTATAAGGAAGAGGCCAAAACCCCACCAAACAGAATTTGGAGTGTGCACAGTTTTCATAAAGTTTCAATACAACAAGAGCACATCACCCAAATGCAATGATGAGCATGGGTCACAATCCCACTAAGCAGAAGCCGGAAAATGCGCAGACTATGCAAATTGGTGATAAAACAAGGGCGCATTACTCACAAGGGATGGTACAACAAATATTATAGACATATCAAAGAAAAGGTGAAACATTGTGCATATACCATAAGGAAATGGTGCATCTAGAGCGCAATGGTACACTGCCAAGGTGCAAAGTCCCACTAAGTTGTGGACCTTAAGGGAACTTGATACATCAGAGATAACATATCAATAGCGTAGATGATGACACTGTTATCACACCATAGTAGCAGGGCTACTATTCTTGTACAGCAGATATCTGCACATTCCAGAGCTTACATTATTCCAGAGCATGGCTATATATTTTGGATCACTCATGATCAGAGCAGTACATTATTCAGATTTGTATATGACCTTGTGTCAAGGCTGAACCTTGAGAGTTCAGATTTGATGACTGATGTGACCACTTATCCCATACAGTTTCAGTTCAGTGCTTAGAGATGTATTGCAGCAGTGTTTCAGATGATACTTGATGATTATTATTATGATGATATAATATATGGATATGTTCTCACTGACTGTGGATTATTATCTTGTTGATTTAGTCATGATCATAGCATGTGCTTGGTATATTATTCCTGATGTGGCAAACTATTTAAAATGAACTGTAAATCATAAAATGGAAAATTGCTTGCACATTTAGGTCATTTAACAAAACCCACTGGTTTTTCACTTTACATAGATATGGTCTTTCCCGACACCAGTTGTCTGCTAGTGTAGGCTCCATATTCACTTGTCTCCATCCATACATGACCTTCCTATTTGACTTTAAACCTTGACATGTCTCATTTGACTTTCTGATACCGAGGACTTCCCCCATTTTTCTACCTCTGTGTTTGGACCGCATCCCTGTATATTCAGTGTCTCGGCTCTGAGTTGGTGACAAAACTTGCCTTTGGTGAGTTGGATTGTAGGCCTAAATCATTTTGGTCGGTTGTCCCGATGTTTGGCATTGGCTCGAACTCCCCCTAGTCACTTGAGATGTTGTTGGCTAAAACTGAAAGCTCATGTTCTACCTATGGAAAATTATAAATTCGCCCATGGAAACAAAAAAGGGCAAGAGCGATGAACAGCTAAAAATACTCCTCGAAGAGTATAAGAAAGGTCCAAAAAGCAATGGCTCTTAAAAGTTATATCTAAACAATTGTTGACCTTATATAAATTTGGAAAAACATGCCCTGGATGCAAGCTGCAACTAGTTGTGCTTCTCAGCACATCTGAAATCCGAAGGGTTATGTAGGCCAAAAAGGCCATGGAATAAAATGGAATGATCCTAATGAACCTGGATCAACTTGATGTAGACATGATGCCTAAGTTGAATAAGCACTCTCTAAACAACTTATCCATTTGTGAGACACAGCCATCCCCCGTGTTCTTTTGTCCAGCACAGAGTTTGTAGCTTTCCCCTTTCTCCCAGTCCAAAGTATTTTTGAGTTAAGTTAGACAAGTCAACCCCTTGGCCCAACCTTGTTCCTAGCCTCCATCCTTCACTAGCAGTTTGACCATGTCCAATGGGTGAGTTTGTCATTTGAACTATTGTGCAAGTAATTTTATATAACAACGGAATATGCTAACTTAATTAATGCCACTAAAGGGATGTTATACTTTGAGCTTAGCTGTGAGAATGATTAGAGGAGCATTGTCTTAGTCTACTGATGTGATTTATCCTTGGTTGTATATTTTTGGGATCCATGATGATGTGGACCTTGTATGGATGATTATTGATGATGATTGATGGGACCACATATTTGATGATGATATCATATGATGGACATATGATGCAGATGATGTTTGATCCAGTTCAGCAGGTTTATTACTACTTCAGATCAGCAGATTATACATTGTCCATATATGGTGGACCCTACAACTGGCCCATTAGGGCAACCCATGGTGTATGAGTAAACATTTCTAGTGGATTTGGGTCTTCTGGATCCATTGAGACACTTATCTTTCAGTTCTGGGCACTTCTGACAGTGATTGATGCAGTTTTATACTTGTTGACCAGATTTGGGGCTCATTTCCCAGCCTGAGCAGCAGGGGCCCCGAGAGGCCAGTTCACCTAGGGCGCTGATGATGGAGGGGGTGGTCCAGCCACTTGTTTTTACCATTTACCCCCCCTTCTGGAGAGCCTAGTGGGCTCAGATGGACAGCGCTAGCACCCTAGGAGGCAGTTTTGGCACTTTCACAGTTCCCGAGGCAGTTAAAAAATGGGATAAAGTGGTCACTGAGGAAATCGATTTGGGCAATTGAGGCAAGGTTTTGGCATTTGGTTTTCACTGAGGTCTTCCAGGGTGGCATCACTATCTTCCAATCATTTTTCACCATGTGGGTATGCCCAGATTGATCACAGGAGGACATTTACTGCTTGACTGTCATGGATTCTGAGGACAGTTTTGGTCATTTACATTATTTTGGATATATTTTATTATCTTATTGTGCCTTGGGGATGAGCTAGTAAGGATTGATGCCTCCTAGCCCCACCATGAGCTTATATTGTCATGTCCTAGTCACCATGAGGTGGATTTTGGTACTTATCTTTCTCTAGTGGATGACGTCACCCTCTTATTGTACCATTTAGTGGGGGCGCTATTGTTATTTTGAGTGATCCATGTGATATATTGTTATGGGTCATATTAGCCATTGATTGTATGATGAGATCTTTTAATCTCAACCACTCATTTGATGTAGTATTGTAGAGTGGTATAGGGTTTTGGTCTTTATTATCCTATATAAGGAGGAGACCCCCCATTGTAAAGCTCACCTTTGGAGCTCTGGAATATTGGAATAGAAGATTTTTTGTGGAGCACATCTCTCTTGCATTGTGGATTCTCTTGTATATTGAATATACAGTATCTCTTCTATGTATCATTGTGGATTTTGGTGCTTTTGCTAACCTTTTGACAGGAAAGTCGAATTGGAGAGAGGAGGGCGACTTCATGAGGGTTATTGTTGGAGGGATCCACATATTCTCTCTTGGGTTGATCTTGTGACAGGGAGTATCATTATTGTATCTTCGTGACATAGTTGATGCTTTCTATTACATCTTTCTACCATTTTCATAATCATCTTGCTTGACTTGTTTCTTTGATCTTGTCTTGTAGGAGGAGGACGATTTGGCTATCTTGGAGAAGGGCGATTTGGTTGGAGCACTTGGATCTCACTCTTGAATATACACATAGGAGAATGCTATCAACTTGCAAGGTGGCCACAAACAATTGAGGTAAGATCTACAAGGTATGTGCCTCTTTCATCCATTCTATCTTCATTGGTCATAAAACCCTAATTAAATCAAAACCCCAATTTTGGTATTTTTAGATCTACTTAGATCTAGCCTTGCAATTGAAAAGATATTAAAAACCCACCTCTATAGGATCCACCCCTAGTTGGATCTATAGTTTGGTGGTGATTGGCTAAAAATTGACACACTTTTCAATGCAAAAAGCCTTCTTGAACCTAAATCGATTTTCCTAAGAGAAGCTTGTTGGGTTAGATCTAGCACATGGGTAGGTGAGATCCCACTTGATTTGACATCTAGACATTTGATAACCTATACCCATATCTTTACTTTGGTGAAAACTACCTTGTGGACATCTCTCCATGTTTTAAGGGGTTGAAACCCCCTTTTGACCTTCTTGGCATCTTAAAACTTAGATCTACTAAGATCTAGCCATTGGATTCACTTGAAACTTTGAAGGAACATAGATCGGGGTACTAACATCCCGGATCTACATTTTGGTGGCCATTGGACTTGATTTGGTCCACCAAAACCCATTTTTGGACCCTCCTTGAGCAAATCGCACCCCCTTGATTTTTTGAGTTGGTCCACTTCTAGGAATTGGGTGTTTGAGTTATTCGTGGATTTGGAATGCCCATGCCTTGAAACCTAGGTCTATACTGTCCGTTTGTCAAGATCCCCCTTGGGGATTGCATTCCTTGTTTCAAGGGATTGTGGTCCACTTAGGGTCCTCACCTAAAAAAAACCTAGATCTAGTAAGATCCAACCATTAGATCTCATTCAACCCACTTGACTTGGCTTCTAGGTGTCCCGATCTACACTTTGACATACTTCTTGACCCCATTATCCCACTTAACAAGGCACTAGTCCATCACCAAGCAAGTCGCACTCCTTGGGATTGGTGTCAAATCCTAGATCTAGTACATGGGTATCCTTAAAATCAACTCGAACTCATAGATCTAGCCTACATCTAACCTATAGTATCTACCTCACACCTAACTTCACCTTGTGGGCCTACCTAGAATCATTTCACACTTCCCAAGAAAACTAGGCCCACTTGTGTAAACACATGGTATTATACTTCGTCATCATACCCCATCATGTGGCCTAAATCATACATAGGTTGAAACATTAATAATCTTTTACAAACTCCCTCAACCATACCTTAACCCTTAGGTCCACTTAGCCTTGCATTGGTTTCCGTAACTCATTACTTACCTACCCTTAGAAACCCTTGTTTGGATCCAATCAACTATGATTGGGGTATAGGGTCTCCCCCTTGGTCTAGTTACACCTTGACCTAAAGCGAAGAGTGCCTCGGTTGACGTGACTCCCACCTGCATTGGGAACCGTGGCACCTCTTGGGTCACCTCTTTAGTTGCCTGACTCCTCTACCGTCCCGGATGGGATACCACTAGGGGCAACTACAAGTTGTGTGATAACAGACACATCGCATATGAATGATCTATGAAGTATGGAGGAAGGGATGCCACAACCGACTTGCAAACATACAATTCGTTTAGGACATATATAAATAGAGATGCAAGTTGGATATTTAAAAATAAGGAAGTGAAGTGAAGGAGTAAGAATATTGCAAGTTTTGTTAAAGTTTCAGTTTGTTTTTCGGTGCATCAAGGGGCTTGTGGACATAACATAATGATATAGCGAAGATCTGAATGTGCACATGCAACATAATGAAGTTTTGATGGTGCGCAGAAAGATGTCGTAAACCTGTGACAATTGTGCAAACACTGGAAGGAATAAATACTGAAGAATGCACAAGTGCTAGATATCTTGAAGGACTGCATCACAATAAACACGTCGATAGTCATAGAAGTTGAAGAGATAGAAGCGTATATACTAAATCGAATATTATCAGATATTGTGCAGATGTCTAGCTAATGCATATGAACTAAATTAAAAGTGTGCAAAGTTGAAGACTACATCCAATGCACAACAACAGAACAATTGCCCACTCAGACAAGCGCATCACGGTGCAGATGATCTAAGACAAGTGCGTTATGTTAGAAAAAAAGGATCACAGAGCAATAACAATAAACAGAAATGCAAATATAATCACACATACACATTACAAGAGAGACACAGATATATCATGGTTCACCCAACTTGGGCTACGTCCACACTGAAGTTTCAAGTCCTTATTATTATTCCGTCCAGCAAAGTGAAGGGATACAACCTGCAGCACAACCGCTGCACTTCCTCTTCACTGTTTCACAGTTTCTCTTCTGATCTCAGAGATCTTTACAATGCATAATACCTAATACATCAACCCTAGCTTTATTACAATGTCTTTCTTTTATAAGGGAAATACAATGGGAAAATACCACGGGTTACCCAAAACCATGGGCCTGAAAATTGGTGGCAAAAACAGCCCCAAAAAATTTTCTCGGGGCATTGCCCCCGAACCCCAAGGTGGGGGAATGAGTGTACAATCCTCTGGGGTACACGGCTTAGACAATATCGTCTATGAGACTAGAAGATCTGGCTCCACAACCAACACGTTATACTGAACAAAACAATCATTTGATGCAAAGGATCAAGTGATGTATGCAAAGCAGTGATAGAATACAATATGCATACGAAGGTCGCCCACAACAAAATCATCATCAGAAGACCTGAATAAGTGCACAAAGTTAAATAACATCAAGGAAACAAGATATATCAGACATTAAGGCTATCAGACGGGGCAAGGATACAGGGAGTTGAAGCTTCCTTCAGATTGGTTCATGTAAGACAACAAGGAGACAGGGAGTCGCAACTTCCTTCATGTCAGTGCCTATAGAAAAAAGTGACAGGGGGTCAGTGCCTCCTTCCAGTTGGTGCTAGAGAAAATTCTAGGGGTTGGATCCTCCTTCCAGTTGGTACTGGTAAACATGGGAAGTTGGTGCTTCCTTGAATGTATTCTTTCTAATAATAAATAAGCATTCTATGGTTTTCTGCCGTTTGAGTTTCCACGTAAAAATTATGTGTGTTATGTGTTGATGATGTGGTGCATGTACATGTGAATATTTATTTACTGATGCATCATAGATGATGAATGATTAAGTAAAATTTAATCTGTTAATAAGGTAAAATATGGTAATAACCGCGCTAATACTGATTCACCCCCCCTCTCAGTGTTAAATCAATTCCAACATTCCGTTCGAATTTTTATCCACAAATTGAATGGATGAGTGAGAGGGAGGAGTCTTTCCTCCACCCATTTTTTGGTTCCCTAAATATAGGAGGTAATTAATACAAAATAGGATTTAAGCACTTTGGCATACAATTACTAATATCCCATAGCCATATTTCTCCTTTCATATAATTAGGCTCTCAATTCAATTTTAAGCATAAACGCAAGGACAAGTGGAAATATGACCATCAAATGAGGGAGGTTTATGTATAGGGTAAAGAATAATAATAAGGCATATGTATTTCCCCCCAGTATACCCCTTTGGCTTTCCCTCTAGTGTAACCATAGCCCCATCATTGTCCTCCACACTAGTCAACCTTCAAACTTGTCATCAACATTAAAATGGTCATGCTTTTTCAGTGTTAAAAATCACCATGGAAACTACCTCACGGTGTCAAGCAACACATAGTAAATGAAATCATATTACAATATAAACTAGATCAATTTAAAAGGGTCAAAACTGGGTTATTACATAAGGAAAAGAGGATAAATAAGTACCTTTGCTTAGATGGTTTCCAAGTTTGCAAATCCCTTGTTTGTAGACCCAAATATGCTCTTCATTGTTGGAAGATTTTTTTCAATGACCTACACACAACACACAACAACCAACCTTCCTCAAATCCTATTGGTAATAATAATGTAAATCATACTAAGCATATGCATTTTCTTACATATTGATTCCAATTAACTATCAAGGATTTTTTTTTCCACTCGCAATTAGATATTAAACACAAATAATCTAACATTTTACAATCATAATTGGGGGGTGGGAGGGAAGAGGGATATTCATAGTTTATTAATAAAGAACAAAAAATACGATGATACCTAATAATCTATTGTTAGTAGATTTTTCATGTGTGTCTGAGTTCTTCTAGACTAATCCTCTTATATACTAATATTCCACCTATAAGTTCCAACTTTACTTTGGTCATGAAACAATGGGGAGTTTAGACCTAACACAAAGCTAGCATCAGATTCGAAACCAAGAGGCTCTGAAATAGGTTACAACAAAGTGAATGAAACAATTTCTTTCATGTCTATTCTTATGGGACTTCCTTGTTACACAAGTCTCGTGGCCTCTTCTCCTTCCTTGAACCTCTTATATATATGGAGAAAAGTTAGTTCAAGTAGTTAGAGAAGTTAGAAGTTGGTATGCGAGATGTACATGTGTGTGAATTATGTGTATTACACTCAAAACCTGTATTTCGTTTCATTTTGTATATTTTTATGGCACTTTTGAAGGTATCGATGCCGTGCATGAGGAAAGGTGCGAGTACCCACATGTTGTATAAAGGAAAGGCATGGGTATGACGAAAAAGGTCATAAAAACTTATTGAGAGAAGTTGCAAAGTGGCGAATGAATGCACAAATGTGGCCTAGCTCTATTTGATGGTCAAGAGTGACCAACTTTGGCTATAGAAACTTTTGATTACAAACAAACAAGGCAATCAAATTGATATAGGTTCTATGGGAGTTGATTAGGTAAAAGAATATGTGGTCACTACTACAAGTCAATAATCAACAAACTCTATGTGCGAGGGATTGCATTTGTCTCCTGGAAACCTAACTAATGGTTAATGGGTGAATTTGGCAATGATTTGTATTTGGAATACACACAAGAATACCCAAAACTGAAGCAATTAAATAGTTAACTCACTCACACACTGAATTAAACACCATAGACAACAAAGATTACCGTAGAGAAAACTCGAAGGAAAAATTGCAACATTGGATGGCTATACTCAATCTTATTTCTCAACAATTGCATAATTAGAATGGTTTTTTGACTCTCTAGAGGATTAAAAATTACAGTATTGGGGTTTTTATGCATTTCCTCTCTTCTTTGTCAAAGAACTTGGTCTCCATCATTATACAAGAGTTTATAGGTAGTGTTAGATTTATGGGATCAACTAGAATTCCAGGATTCCCTAATCCTTCAACACTCTTATTCTCATTTGTCCTTTTATGGCAACGTTCATATGCAAGGTTCCTTTGTTTCTTATTTTCATTCTTTTTGTGTTTAACTTTTTAGTGTGGAAATGTGGCACATTAGAGGCATGGTAGCTGATTGATCTAGAGTGGGGCCATTCATATTGTCAATTGCATCCTCCTTCCTAGTCATCGAATTTCGTAGCCATGAACTTCACTTTCATAACCAAAATATTTTTTGTTTTCAATGTTCTTGGCATTGATCTGAGCCATTAACCCAATTCAATGTTTGGTACGAATATGTTTCAAATAACCAGTATACCGTGGGAGAGTATATCCATGGATTTTGTAGGTGGATTACAAATGACAAGGTGAAGCAATGGCTACTTTTGTGTAGTGATGGACCATTTCAAAAACATGTGTGGGATCATGCCTTTTAATAATACAACCAAGGGTCATGAGAAAATGAAGGTATTCTTCTCAAATGCATGAGTACAATCTAGATTCATCATTTACTGTGTACGATCGATGTTTAAGATTTTTGGATATGTTTTGGACAACTGTATAAAAAATAATGCATACAAAACTGAAGAACTCGAATGTGTCCCATTCTCAAACACAAATTGAAGCTATTAATGGAAATTTGGTGCAAATACTGAGAGGTTACAATAGGAAGCATCTCAATTATTAGGATAAAAAATTGAACTACATTCAACACTCTTACAATAGGGAAGTGCATTCTTATACATAGAAATAATTGTTTGAAGCTTGTTTTGATTACTTGACACCATCATCCTTTGATGTTTTTTATTCCTAGTGGAAGGAGAATGAGAAAAAAATGAATGATGAGGAAAATAGGGAGAAGTAACTCATTGATAGGATTAGGGATATTCACCTAAATGTGTAAGAGTAGTTAGAGGAGTTAATAGAAGTACAATTTTTTCCATGACCAACATAGAGATTACCACAAATTTTGTGTTGGACATAATGTTTAGCCATATCTTAGTAGAGAGATTGTAGAGGGAAACCAAGAAGTTGAAGTCATTGAGAAAGGGACCTTTTAAAATTATCAAGCAAGTTAGTGATAATGCATACAAGTCAATTCAACCTCCCCATATAAGAATATATTCAATGGTCAATGTTGAAAACTTGTGCTTGCATGAACCATCTATGCTAGATGAGGGAGAAGGAAAAGTACTACTATCGATTGAAGATTTTGCACTTAGTGCACTTGAATAGTTGAAGAAGGATATAGTGTTGTAGTATAAAGTTTAGACTACTTAGAGGATAACAAGAGTAATGGAAAATTGGATTGAAGGGCTAGTGGTTGAGCAAGGAAAAGTGGTATGTGAGGTAGAAATTCATAGAATTGATCCCCTATCTTCTTCAATGGTGAGATTCAGGGGACCAATAGTCTCCCATTTTGGAGGAGTGATCCAAAAGGATTAGTGAAATAAAAAATGGCATTATAGAGAATGTAAGCCTATATTCTAGTGCAAGAACATGAGATCCTATATCATATGGGGAAGGAATATATCCCAAAAAGGGGCATGACCACATTTTGTGTAGGAAGAACTAGGGACATTGAAGCCTCTATGTTGTTGTATCGCGAAAACCCATGAAAAAGTCCCAAAACAAAATGAAATAAGGCATATGGATTGTTGTTGTTGAGTCGAGAGAGTTTTATATGCATAAAGTAATCATGGTTTCCTCACACAACCAGAACAAGATAATGGATCAACAGATGAGAATTCTCTTGAGTTTATTTGGTGTGAGCCTTTTGGACCTTGGTTAAAGCCCGTGATCAATCAAGACTCGACATGAAGAAAAATGAAGGAGGACCATGCACTTTATGATATCCTTGAGAATTGGTAGAGTAGATTGCACCAAAGCATATGAAATATTCACTCAATGGATTTTGATTCATTAGCATAGAGTGGAATTTATTACTGAGCACATTTTTATTCTATTGTCTTGAGATCAAATAAATTACATGAGCAAGCCATTTCAAGCTAGGTATTTCATAAATTGAATTTCTCCAAAATAAATTTATATGCCATCTATTGCATGTGATTATTTCTTAAAGCATTGATTTCTCTACACTTAAATCACATTAAAATGTACTCGCATTATATTAATAAACATAGAAGAATGAGTCTATCAATCTACTAATATATGGTTTATGGTTCATATTGATCAACCATGTTGGCCAAATCTTGAGCGATAATAAATCAACTACAGTCCATGTCATTTCTTTCAAACTCTTGTTCCAATAGTTAACCAAAACAATTTGAACCTACTCACTAATTCACTCTACCTCCACATGTTTGGTTTTAATTTGAACTTGGTTATCCTTTTCAAACGTTTTCACATCTCTATTCTCCATATGTTTGTTCACTACATAATTCTTGTGGAAGTTGATACTCCCAGAAAGGTTTCATCATCTTGGTATTGTTATCGATTGTTGGTACTTCTACCTTCACATATTTCAATACACAATTGTAGTGGATTATCTACTTATGTATGGATATATATGATTCCATACCTACTATTTTCCTATATTCCTTGAGTAAGTTCACCAAGCCTATCTTTCCTTCACTCAAATCCTTCATTTATCTTACCTTTGTTGGTTCCTAAATTCGTTCATCAACTTCCTCAAAACACTTGGTTTCCTTTGTCAATGGTTCTTTATCAAATGAAAACATTATATTACCACCTTCCTTCCCCTCATCCTTCATAGGATGTAGTCTAAATGTTCTTCCTTCCTCAAATTGGCAAGTGCTCCTTTGTCCATCATGTAACATATCATGAGAAAACTACCATGGCCTCCCAATAATATATGGTAGGTATCCATTAGTATCATGCCACATAAAACATCTTCATGGTAGTCTCCAATATTAAAAATTATTAAACATTACTTTGAAATAATCATTGTATGTCCTTTTTACAACTAAGAAATATGGTATCCATTATGATGTAGCATACTTTCATATCTAACTTTTCAATTACCTTTGTATAAGCTAAATTTATGTAATGGATCCATCTGCAATTAAATTGCAACAATTATCTCTTATTTTTCTTTTAGTTTGGAAGACGATATTATTTTCTCAAACTCCTTCTCAAGTTGATTGTTTGGTTGCAACAATATTTTTCACAACATCAAGTTCTCTAATTGATTATGGCACACTTCAAATAGATGGTCTTCAACTACATATTTGGTTGCATTTGAGACATGTGCTCTTGCATCTTGATCACTTCCACCACTTAATCTATTCAAGCACATGTGCTTGATTCCCTTGTACCCACACTTGAAAAAAAAATCCATTAAATTTGTTGTCTCTACCCCAACCTCGTCCAAATCATCTTCCTCTTTCACCAATGTTTCCTCTTCCAACATTATTGGTCCACTACCCTATTCATT
Source organism: Larix kaempferi (assembly GCA_027924585.1). Classification (NCBI taxonomy): domain Eukaryota; kingdom Viridiplantae; phylum Streptophyta; class Pinopsida; order Pinales; family Pinaceae; genus Larix; species Larix kaempferi. Next base: position 7,692,722 of record BSBM01001009.1, read on the forward strand.
ATTCATCTCTTTTGGTTGTTTCCTTTGAGTTGTTTGGTTCTTTTTCCTCTAAAGGTTTGTTGTCCCCTTACTAAATTTTATTCAACACTCAATTCATGTCTATATGCCTTAGTTACAAATCAAAACTTCATCATACAAATCTCATCTTGAAAGGAAAACCTCGACCCATTCACATTTCTAGCAATTGAATCACGAGTCTATTTGTTTCACCCCAACCTTACATACAATCTATAAAATTATTCTACAAATTATTTTGTTGGCATCTCCATTTGTTTTAAACTTTGTGACCTACATAACAAATTCAAGTCAAAATTAGAGGGAAAAAAATTACTTTTCAACTCTACCGCCATTTTGTTGCAATTCTTGACATTTGTTCTTCTTTATGCTTGTCAATTTAACTATAGTGTATCCCACCATAATGAAGCATGTCCCTACACTTTTGGATATATTATTCCTTCAAACTCAAATAATTTCTCTATCACACCAATCCAATCAATTAAATCACATGAATTTGGACTTCCCAAATATGTTGAGATATCCATTCTAGGTCCCTCTTTCAAACTCGAAATAGATCTCACTATCAAGTCTTTAGGGTTTTGAGCTCCTTCAAGTATCACTTCTTCTTATTCTTATTCTTTGTAATTGATTTCATAACCTAATTTGTTGTTCTCCTTCTTTGATTTGTTTTTATGGCTCGGAGGAGATTCGACTCTGCTTAGTGGAGGAAGGGCCCTCTTCCATGAGCAGATGCTGGTAGTGTTGATTGTAAGTGTGTTATTGTGTGAATTTGTTTATTATTTAGTTCCTGATTTAATTTATTGCTAGATTTATCGTTGTTTTTATTCATGTTAATTCATTTTGATAGATCGTTGGCCAACATAGCACTTCTTTCATATTTATGTAATTAGATCTTGCTTCGTAAGAGTTGTTTTTTGTTGCAATGTTTGAAGTGTGATTAGATTTATAGTGTGGTTTTATGAATATGTTTGGGGTTTGATTTATTTTCAAGAAGGTGTGATCTAGTTTACAATGAGTTTCGATTTCATTCAAATAGATCAACGGTGTCAAGTATAAATTGTGCTTGCATAGATATTGCACGATAGCTTTGAAATAAAAGACTTCCTCGGGTTGACAATTTATGTTCTGGGAGTTTCAGTTGTTTATTTAATTAGACAATTAATCTTCCCAACACACACCACGAAATTTAATGCTTAGATTTTTAGCCAAACTTGGATTAGGAAAAACCCTAGAGGGAAAACCCGATGAGAGAGAATATTCTTATTAATTTAAGAGCTCACAGAAAAGAATTTCTACATCGGAAAATTTCAGCATTAAATTCACAAACTTATCTCAAAACTATGCTATGAATTTTTCTTTGAAAACTATGCAAATCTACTTCTTGATTTTGTGCCAATTTTCTCCTCAAAATTTATGAAGGTGGCCATACAAATCTATACGAAATTTCTCAGTAGTATGTTCCTTGAAAAAGGTGACAACCCTTGCCCTCGATTTTTGTGCCTGCGTGTTGTTGTATAAACCCTCAGTCACTGCCTATACGGTCCATATTTTCATACTATATGGACTATTTACTGATGAAATACTCTTCTTGGAAAATGTGCATGTTGTCTTGGGAATAATGCCCCTCTTTCTTGTTGTTGGTTCGGCTCTCTTCAAACCCTTTCTCTCTTCTCCTCTTTCTCTCTTGCTTCTCTTCTCCAAAAGTTATCTTGGAAGAGAAAGATGATTAATGTTCTCAGGAGTAAGAATCTATGGCGTTTAGCTAAAGGAGAACAGACGAAACCAACCGATTCTATATATGAATATCAATGTGATCAAGCAAGAGGCATTGGTCAAACTATTTCAGATAGTTTATAGGTACATATTGAGGCTCAAGATAATCTGATTATGGTATGGAAAACTTTAACTTCTTTATTTGATAAATCTAATGATATGTTTTCTTATTATCTTGAAAATAATATTCATGAGTTAGATCTTAAAGATTTCGATAAAATAAAGTCATTTCTTGCTTAATTAAAAACCAATAATGAAAAACTAAATAATTGTGGTAAGCTTACAAGAAAAATTGTAATGCTCTTGTTATTCTTATAGACCAAAAATTACTTTATGCCTTTGATTTGTTCATCCAAACTAGGCTGAAAGGGAGATGGGGATAGTTTAGAATCTTCCATGTGAAAGCGACAAAGAAGGTCACAAGCATACATATATTGAGAAATAAATATTCCTTCTTTGGTTTGCAAGACTTGGATGCCAAGAAAATAATGCAACTGTCCTAAGTCTATCATTTCAAATTTCTGCCCCCGACTAAATTTCACATGTCATAAAATTTTATTGTCACTACCATTAAGAATAAGGTCATCAACATAAAGAACAAGGATGATGAGATGGCATCTAGAAAAACCAATTTCAAGGAGAAAGCTTTCCATTTTGGCATACTATGCTCGAGGATCTTGCTTAAGGCCATGTAAGGATTTCTTAAGTTGACAAACAAGGATAGAGTCATTTTGAACATAGCGAGGAGGTTGTTCCACGTAAATTTATTCATGCAAATCCCCATGCAAGAAGGAAGACTTGAAATCCATTTGATGGACTTCTGATTTATGTAAAGAAGCAAGGGAAAGAACAAGTCAGATGGAGTTCATTTTGGAAAAAGGGGCAAAGGTTTTATTGTAATCAATGTACTAGGAAAATATCTCTACGAATAAATTGATATCCTCTTGGGATTATAAGAGACCCCTAGTTTCCTACCCAATATAGAAACAAAAAAAATGGGATCCTAAACTCCTAGATCAAGCTTACACATAAAATTTCAAAAATGGAAATAAATAGGAAGAGGTAGGATTTACCTCCAACCTGTAGGTTGTCCTAGTGCTTGCTCCAAGCTTGATTTCTAAGGCTCGAACCTGTGGAACAAGAAAAAGGACCAAAAATTCCAAGCAAGTAGATGTATTAAGCTAGATATAATCTACAACATATTACATATCAAATAACAAGAGACATAATATGGGAAAATAGGCCAAATTATCATTAAGAAATCGAAAGAAGTTGATTACAATGTTATACCTTGATTTCCAAGATGATAGCATCTTCCAAGCTCTCCAACATCACCCTTGCAATACTTATGGCATCATAACGACCTCCTTTCTGAGAGTTTCCCAGTCATAGGATCATAGGTTTGGTGCTTCCAATAATTTAGTCCTCCATGCCCATGGATGGATCTCTTCTTATAGGATTTGAGAGGCCAACCACCTAGAGAAGATGATGGATCTAAGTGAGGGAGATGTAGATCAAGGATCTAAACCATGCCAAGGAGGGAATGTGAGATGGGATTCAAAGGGGTACTTCATCCCAAGAAAATATACATGAGATCTAAGATCCAAAATCAAAGGGATAAGCCTAAAAAAATGTTTTTACTCCCCTATAACTGATCAAAACGCAAAAAAAAAAAATTATCGCTCCCCTATAACTGAGCAAAGTGCGAAAATCTGAAATTGTCGCTCCTTGATGAACTGTCAAGGCACGAAAATTTCAGTAGGAGGAATATTTGGAGGTTGGTAAGGTTGTATTTCGATCCCTTCATGATGGGATTTGATTCTAAGTAGATTAGGGAAGGGACCAACATGTTCATGAAGGGCCCTAACACCCTTTAGGAGGCATAAAAATGATGTTTTCCATGGTGGTCAAACATGAAGTCCCTCACTTACACATAGTGTGGCAATTTGAGGTATAGCAGGTGCCCCCTAAAGTGTGAGTTCAGAAGGAATTTGATGGTCGAAACACTTTACCAATTATAAGTCTGCAAGGATATCTAACGGATAAATGGAGAAGAGCTGCAAGCAAATATAAAATAGTATGGCTAACAACCTCGAGGCGAGCATACCCATGCTCGGAACAAATTGACTCGAAACATGGCTTCCGACCAATACATGGTAGATCCATGATAGTACTGACTCATTCCACGACCACCAACATACATTGTGGATCCATACCCAACAATGACTAAAGACAAATCATGGCTACTAGAATACAAGTGTAGATCCATGATAACATAATAACACATCCACGACCAATACAAGAGTGGATCTATGTGATAGTACATTAATGAGTTCAACAACATGATGTCCATGTGGGAATCTACTCAAAAACTCTCCATCGCAACCTGGGTAAAGTATACAATAAGGATCCCCAGGGTCTTCTACCTGATCTCAAATCAATACAAATCTAACCATGCGATTACAAGGTGTTGAAGTCGAACATGGTAGAAACCACTTGATTACCAGTCATAGATGTGAAGCGTAAACAAGTGCGAGGGAAATCACCAATGATGACAATGATCCCCAAGGTATCATAGTACATTCTGACGAATGTGAATAGATGAGCTGACATCAAACACTCATGGAATCTTTTGATCAGAGGTAAATGATGAAAACATGCTATTGAAAGCAAGGAAAACTACAATTGAGGCATGGAGATACCAAGGTACTAATGTTGGTTTCTAATTTTAATTCCTAGATGATGTGATGATGTCGACAGGAATATACTTGTTGAAGGAGGAGCATGAAGAATCCCACATCATCGACAGGAAACCAAAATAGGAAAGTGATGTGAAGTAATGAATCATATGAGTATGGACTAGCACAAGGATGTAAAGGCTGACAATATTTCAGAGGCTAACTCAGGTAAATACTTGCCTTGAACATTGGATGGAATGACAATAATTGACTTGGTAGCATTTACTCAATGAGGCGGAGACTAAGACATAATCCAACAATGAATGAGGCATTCTTCAAATGACTTGAAGGAGTGGGATGACTCATGGAAATGGTATGAGTCATAGATAAGCATATTACCCAACTGTATGACAAAATGCAAGCATGTGCCATGTTCAAGGGCGACACAAGCTCCCATAAAGCTTTCAAAATGGACTTGAATTATTTCTCCCCAACCTCCATCATGATTGACGAGTACCTCTTTATTTTTTAACGAGCTTGAGGAGGATAAAGATGCTCGGTATAGCTCATATTCAATGAGTCCAATCTCACATGTTTTACAAACCTGAGAAAGGAGGGGTTCAATTCCATAAGGGTCCTTCAATGTTTAATTTTATGATTCCAAAGAAGGTAAACTCGGTGATTTTTCATGTTTAGAGAGTCTGAAATAATCTAAAAAAGACTTCTAATAGTTCTTTTTTCGTAAAAGTTAGTCTCCTCACCTGAAAAATGATAAAACAATGTAAGAGAGAACTCTTCTAATCATGATTAACTAGAGTATTAATTTTTTGTAACTAGTCTAAAAAGTCCGAAAAAAGGGTAAACTATCACCGGATATACGACCTTTCAAATAATTTTACAAGAGTGAAAGAATCAAATTCGCTTGGCGATATTTTCCCACTTAGGGAGTTTGGAAAGAGCTTAAAGGAAACTCCAGGGGGGTTCCTTTTTCGTAATAACTTTTACAAGCCTGAAAAAGAGATAAAAGTGTACTTGGTGACTTATTCTCATGTATTAATGAGCATGACAAAGAACAAAGACTAAGCTCGTGTTAGACACAATGCTCACTGAGAGGGGGGGGGTGAATCAGTGAGCCTACACTTAATCAATTTTTACTTCTTCAATCACCAACTCTTATTTCATCATTTCACATTCACATCATTTTCATATTCATCAATGAACTATCTACCAATCACATGTCATTTATCAAATAAAAAATATCAACACATCGTACAAGAGACACAAGATATAATTGTAATCTTTTTGTATTTGGTTCAATGGCTACAACCGTGAGGCAATTCAGCACCAACAGAAACAAAAGAGCACCAACTCTTTATCTAGGACCCTTCCTAGTCTTTCTTCGACCTAGCCAAGAAAATGGATACAAGACCTTGCTTGTATGAACATACAAATTTCTATTACCCAATAATCATAACAATTATATTACATTTGTCTACACAAACTTGTCTTGTTTTCAACTCTGTCATCAAACAAACTGCTGCCACTTCAATCATTATGTCCAGGCATTCATCATTCCAGTTCTGTACCACACCAGCATGACAAGCAACTTGACCACATCATCATTGTGTCCAAATTAAAACTGTTTCCCTAAAAAGACTTCATTATGTCCATAGATATCTGACTGCTCAACATCAACTATGGAAACCATCAATCATACTTCTACTACCAACAAACACATCACAGTTTGTCCAAGCTTCATTATGCCCAACATCAATTTGTCCTTATCATTATGCTCAAATAATCTGCTCCCAAACATATCAACCAACTGTCCATTGTCTTCAACAATCATGCTTCATGATGTCACACAAAATATCAACATCTAAACATGTCATCAACTCTTCATTGCCCAGCATCATCATCTCTACAATATCATCATTCTGATCATCAATATATATTTCAATACTATCTTGTCATTATGTTCAGCATATCATTACAGTCTTAGCATCATCATTTATGTCTTCATCTATCATCAGCAATCAGTTTGTACACCAGCAGCACATCACTGTGTAAATATTATCTTCATCATGTCACAGGCTGCCCAGAAATCATGTCTTCAACCAACCCATAAATAAGAGATAATAAAAAATGTTTTACTGATGCATTGTTGATCTACTGCTTCCCGAATTTCCACAGTCAAACAGTCCAAAAATCAAAGCTCTTCCACCTTTTTTCACCTCTCAAAATGGCAACGTTGACTGGTATTTATACTAATTTTTCCATATATAATTCTTTGGGCCGACTTTGAAAGTAAAATAAAATAAAATTATTTTCTTCAAACATGGAGGGTAAACCCATTGAGCCGACCTGCTATATATATATATATATATTATATACAATTTTCCTTGATTGATTATATCCCAATAAATGTTTGTAGTGTCATTATTTGAATGGTTCAAGGTGTGAGGCTTCAAGCCATTTATAAGAGGTTTGTTGTACCATTGGCTTTCTTAATTTCATCATCAAGTATATTAAAGACATAGGGGCTTCATATATTTATAATCATCATCATGGGTGAAAGGGAAGCAACTCAACATTATAGGATTCATCATTTCAAGAGGGTGTAATGAGCTTGTAGCTTCAACATCATTATGTCAATGACTTTAAACCATTTCCTATCAACAAATGACCACAAGGAATGTTCAAGGATGTATATGCAGCCTTCATCACCATACATCATGGGTTCCACAAAACCAAGGTCAAGGTCCATCATGCCACCAAGTGTGTGGTTCAAAGGCTTTCTCATGCCCTAGGGCCATCTCCAAGGGTTCTAAAACCCCATCAAACCACCACAAACCACAAATTACCACAGAATGGGTCATTTTCCCACTTTGGTGTTCCAAATCCCAATCATGCCATGCCATTAATATTTATCACTTCTTTATCATGTCATAGTTTTCTATCCTTGTTTGCCTTCTCCAAGTCATCTTCAAATGACCACAGTATGGGTCATTTGACTCATCAGGTGTTCCAATGGTTTCAATGCCCACATCCAATGACCTTTGTCCATCTTGCTCATTGTCCTCCATGCTCGTCATGCTTGCTAATCTTCATGCCATTTACACTTCACCTTTGTCATTAATGTTGTCATCAATGACAACCATAGACAACCATATTCATCAATCTCCCCCTTTGTAATTGATGGCAACCAACCAACTTCTTCTTCTCCCCCTTTGACATTAATGACAAAGGGTTGATCAGCCATTAAAGGCTTCACAATGCCCTTTACACTTCACCTTTGTCATTAATGTTGTCATCAATGACAACCATAGACAACCATATTCATCAATCTCCCACTTTGTAATTGATGGCAACCAACCAACTTCTTCTTCTCCCCCTTTGACATTAATGACAAAGGGTTGATCAGCCATTAAAGGCTTCACAATGCCCCCCCAAAAAAAATGTGAGTAGCTCACCACTTGCCATCTTCATAAATGAACAAACTCCCCCTTTGACTGAGGTGGGTATGCCCTTTTGAGATCATCGAATTCTTGGTGTTGGTTTTTCATGTCAAAATGATCCCCTTATTTGATATGATGATGTAGGTGCTTGATCTTTCTTATACGGTATCATGTCTACTCTCTCTTTTATTGTTTTGCTGCAAACTTCACTTTAGGATATATTTCTTAATTCTATCCAGGACCAACTGCTAACCTTTGGCTATTTTCAAAAGATCAAGATTTGATCATATGCATACCCCAAAATTAGAACTTTTAAAGAATGTATCCTTTATGTCTTCAACTGTCTTCAATGCTTTCATTAGGCTTCAATGCACTGTATATCAGAGATACACTTTTTACTTTGTATGCCTGAGGGATGAAATATTTATATCTATGGCTGCCCTTGAATCTTAGCATATGCAATTTTATTGTCAAAAACTTTTATCTTATGGTAACACCGACTTTTCTTCTCTCCTCCTGTCAAAGAAAACTTTTATTCTAGCTACCTTTATCTTGGCTGCTCCTATCAAAAGCATAGTATATCAAATCTGCCTTAGACAGTTCTATGAAATTCGGGCTGATAGCTTCTGTTTGAATCTTCAAGGCAGACACCAAAGATTCTACACCGTCTCCAGACTTCAGGCTTCTCCTCAAATCTGAAAAAAAATGTCTTCAAATTAACCCACGTTTCTAATGAACTTGTGCTATGGATGCTTGTAAATGGATGTGGTCTGAGTATTGCTTATGGATTGATCTTTGGATATATCAGTCACCCTTTTGTAACCCAAGTTCAGACATAGGATGAAACTTCAAACTTGAGATTACTATGTTGTTCATTATGAAGTCACTTCTAATAGCTCCCCCTATCATCATGCATATTTTTTGCTTGAAATAGTCATTACCTGCTCCATTATCCCATATCTTTGGATGCTTCAACAAGGTTAGACATTATGTACCAGTGGCTACCAAGGAACAATCCATGATAGGTCGAAATTTTTCCATCCATCTTGCTCTAGTGAAGAAACATTCTAGGTTGTGAAAGCAAGTTTTGCATCAGCAATCAAATCCCTATACTTTGTACTTAGACTACTAAACTCATTTGAGTATTTTGGATTCACAGTAGGTTTTCATCATGTCCTATGACAATACTGTCAGTTGTTCTTCATACAATAAAAATCTCGATAACTAGTTGGATTATAACCAGCTATATTACCAATATAAGTCAAATACCAGCACCAAGTGTTTCTTAACAACATTTTGTCAATCACTTTTAGGAATGCATCAACAATTTGCTTGTATATTCATAGAAGATAAGTAGTCATAAATGAAACATCACTTCAGTGCTACTGCTCCCCCTATTAATATGCATCTTCCTTGAGCCAAATTGTAACACCTCACACTTTCCAGACTTCATCTCTGCATTATATTAGCTTTGCTTCTATCTATGTTGGCAATCACGATCCTAAGACCTGATTCGTTGCTTGGAGTGACCTTCATTTTCCCTTGAGTCCATCCTCCAAAACTCTATGGACTCAAGTTTTGTTCAAGGTTTTTAAGGAACCTTAAACTTGGCTTGCCACATGGAAGCCACCTTTATTTTTGCATTGATCCTTAACCTTATTTAGATCCAGTAAAATATTTTTTCTTACCCATACCTTAAAGTGTCCTTGGCTGAGAGAGCTTGTCTTCAGATCTTCAATTTCGCCTGTATTATACTTCTTCCATGATTCATTTGTTCTTTTTGTTGATGAATATGATGGGATCTTCATTTGTTGTCGTCTTGGACTAGTACAAGTTTGGGCTTTGTGACCAAATCCACAACAATTGTAGCATCTCAAGGTGTGGCAGTTGGCAGCTATATGTCCAGGTTGATTGCATGTCCAACATCTCACTGAGTTGTTTTGTCTTCCAACATTCTCTCTTCCATCTACACAATCTATTGCCTTGTGACCAAAGTTAGAACAAGAAAAACAGTAGCCATTAAATCTATATTCATACCTTGGACCTTGTTTCCATCTTGGAATTGTTTCTTTGCTTTAAGGATTGGGCCTAGCTCCTTGATGTGTCCTTGAACAACCAACATCTTTGTTGTCATGACATGCATCCTTGGTCATTAATGGACCAGCTTCTAGAGTCTTTGGAGACCACTTGTCTTCTTCTAGATTGTCCTCTACCTTTTTATACCCAAGGCCAATTTTGTCATGGGGAGACCTTTGGCAATCCAATAATTTATCCAACATGACCGAGATGTTGTTGAACTTCTCATGATAGTTTGATTTTTCAATTTTCTTCTTGAGTCCAACAACTTCCATCTCAAGCTCTTCATTTTTCTTCTCCTTTTCATCCAGGTGACTCCTCAATACTTCTTCTCTTATGTTAGCTTCCTCCAATTGAATTTTCAAATCAAGGTTAACCCATCTTGTCTCTTCAAGTTCTCTAGGATCCACATCAGTCTTTTCTTGTTCATTTCTTAGATGATCCTTCAACCTTTTTACCTCAAGATTTTTATCTTCCAACTCACCTTGCAAATCATTGTTCTTGAGTTTTAACTTCAAGAACAAGTCCTTTGTCTCCTTTTGGAATTTTTCAAAAGCTCCCATGATCTTCTTTTTAAGCCTTATATTGGATTTGACATCTTTATCCAATAGAGTACTAGCAAATGCCTCTTTGATCTTCAATAGGTCATCTTCTTCATCCTTTACAAGAGCAACTTCATCATTATAAATTTTAGAATTATTGCCAATAGAAGAGTTCTTACCTTCACTAGTACTTGATGCTTGAACCTCCTTCATTCCTTGTTCTTCATTTTCAGATGTCTTGGCTTCCTTTTCTTTGTCCATGTCTTGAATTTTTCTTTTGTGCTCACTTTCAAGTGTACTCCAAAGATCTTTGGCTGAGGTGTACTTTACAACATTTAGTCTTTCCTTCTCTGACTGAGACAAGGCCATCATGATTAAGCTTAGTGCCTTTTCATTGCTTTCAAGTGGCTTCTTAGTTGCTCCTCCTTCAATTGATTTCCAGATATCATATTCTCGTGCCTGTATGTTATATTTCATTATGATGATCCAAGAATCATAATTTGATTCATTGAGTAATGGAACTCCATCTTCTGAATAACCCTCCATGACTTTCCTTCACTTGTGTCTACTGATTTCCTTCAAGCTTGTCAGGCTTCTGCAGAAGACCTGCTCTGATACCAATTGTTAAACACAATGCTCACTGAGAGGGGGGTGAATCAGTGAGCCTACACTTAATCAATTTTTACTTCTTCAATCACCAACTCTTATTTCATCATTTCACATTCACATCATTTTCATATTCATCAATGAACTATCTACCAATCACGTGTCATTTATCAAATAAAATATATCAACACATCGCACAAGAGACACAAGATATAATTGTAATCTTTTTGTATTTGGTTCAACGACTACAACCGTGAGGCAATTCAACACCAACTGAAACAAAAGAGCACCAACTCTTTATCTAGGACCCTGCCTAGTCTTTCTTAGACCCAGCCAAGAAAATGGATACAAGACCCTACTTGTATGAAAATACAAATTTATGTTACCCAATAATCATAAAAATTATATTACATTTGTCTACAAAAACTTGTCTTGTTGTCATCTCTGTCATCAAACAAACTGCTGCCACTTCAATCATTATGTCCAGGCATTCATCATTCCAGTTCTGTACCACACCAGCATGACAAGCAACTTGACCACATCATCATTGTGTCCACATTAAAATTGTTTCCCTAAAAAGACTTCATTCTGGCCATACATATATGACTGCTTAGCATCAACTCTAGAAACCATCAGCATACATCAATCATACTTCTACTACCAACAAACACATCACAGTCTGTCCAAGCTTCATTATGCCCAACATCAATTTTTCCTTATCATTCTGCTCAAATCATCTGATGCCCAAACATATCAACCAGCTATCCATTGTCTTCAACAATCATGCTTCATGATGTCACACAAAATATCAATATCTAAACATGTCATCAACTCTTCATTGCCCAACATCATCATCTCTAAAATATCATCATTATGATCATAAATATATATTTCAATACTATCTTGTCATTCTGTTTATCATATCATTACAGTCTTAGCATCATCATTTATGTCTTCATCTATCATCAGCAATCAGTTTGTACACCAGCAGCACATCACTCTGTAAATATTGTCTTCATCATGTCACAGGCTACCTAGAAATCATGTCTTCAACCAACCCATAAATAAGAGATAATAAAAAATGTTTTACTGTTGCAATGTTGATCTGTTGCTGCCCAAATTGCCACAGTCAAACAGTCCGAAAATCAGAGCTCTTCCACCTTTTTTCACCTCTCAAAATGGCAATGTTGACTGGCATTTATACTAATTTTTCCATATATAATTCTCTGGGCCGACTTTGCAAGTAAAATAAAATAAAATTATTTTCTTCAAACGTGGAGGGTAAACCCATTGAGCCGGCCTGCTATATATATATATATATATATATATATATACAATTTTCCTTGCTTGATTGTCTCACAATAAATGTTTGTAGTGTCATTATTTGAATGGTTCAAGGTGTGAGGCTTTAAGCCATTTATAAGAGGTTTGTTGTACCATTGGCTTTCTTAATGTCATCATCAAGTATATTAAAGACATAGGGGCTTCATATATTTATAATCATCATCATGGGTGCAAGGGAAGCAACTCAACATTATGGGCTTCATCATTTCAAGAGGGTGTAATAAGCTTGTAGCTTCAACATCATTATGTCAATGACTTTAAAGCATTTCCTATCAACAAATGACCACAAGGAATGTTCAAGGATGTATATGCCAAGCCTTCATCACCATACATTAGGGGTTCCACATAACCAAGGTCAAGGTCCATCATGCCACCAAGTGTGTGGGTCAAAGGATTTCTCATGCCCTAGGGCCATCTCCAAGGGTTCTAAGACCCCATCAAGCCACCACAAACCACAAATGACCACATAATGGGTCATTTGCCCACTTTGGTGTTCCAAAGCCCAATCATGCCATGCCATTAATATTTATCACTTCTTTGTCATGTCATAGTTTTCTATCCTTGTTTGCCTTCTCCAAGTCATCTTCAAATTACCACAGTATGGGTCATTTGACTCATTAGGTGTTCCAATGGTTTCAATGCCCACCTCCAATGACCTTTGTCCATCTTGCTCATTGTCCTCCATGCTTGTCATGCTTTCTTATCTTCATGCCATTTACACTTCACCTTTGTCATTAATGTTGTCATCAATGACAACCATAGACAACCATATTCATCAACTCGATACCCTTTTACTAAGTTTTTAACGAGTACGATAATGGTATCAACAACACTTGGAATCTTTTTCATCTTTGCATCCAGAGCACGAAAAAGGAAAAAGTAAGCTCAAACCACTTTTCATGTTTTTAACCAGAGCACGAAAAAAAGAAAAGTAAGATCAACACCATCTTACTATTTTTAACAAGCTCGAAGATAGGATAGAAGAATTTTCATGGCATCTACTTCATTTTTTAACGAGCTTGCAACATAAAATGAACTATGCTCGGAATGATTTTCATGGTTGAGCGAGCTTAAAACAAAAAAGAAAGTATGCTCGAAAAGATTCCCATTGGCGGATGTTTTCCAAACATGATATCCAGTGGTGGGTACATGCCCCTAGCGTGATTGCTAGAAGTAAGCAACTTAGTTCCAACATTGTGTGGAAATTTTATCGACTTGACGTCAACATGATGTCTAGAGGTTGAAGACATGCCCCCCAAGATTTGTTTTGTTTTCCTAGTCTGTTTCTTCATCTAATTAAACTCGTGGTTACTAATGGGAAGATGTTCACCAAAGATGGAAGAGCAAAAAGGATCAAATGGCATAGGCAGAAGAAAAGAAGTTTCAGGTACTAAGTCTAGTGGAAGACTTGACTCAATGGGAGAGAAATCTATTTCATTTTTTAACTAGCTTGACACGGAAAAAGAACCATGCTCGTAGTCATCTGTTTCATTTTTTAACGAGCTTGACACATGAATAGAACTCTGCTCGTGATGACCAATTTCATTTTTTAACGAGCTTGACACAAAAATGGAACTATGCTCATGATGAACTGTTTCATTTTTTAACAAGCTTGACACAGAAAGGGAACTCTATGTAAAATATAAGCACAATAGATCTATGAAACAAAGACAACAGTTACTAGAGATGCATGTGGCAAATAATACGTCAAAACGCTAATGCAAAAGGTTTGCAATAGTTCATGCATTATCATAAACTTAGAAGATGATTACCATGTGTAACAATGGCTACAATAAGCCAAGCAATTTGAATTCTAGAGAGGTCATTCGAATTGAATGCATGAGAGTGGCTTACATGGAAGTTAACACCACTCAACACATCAGTTAACCATTTAAATACCATGTAACTGACTCTAATAGACTCTAAAACTGTCTAACTGATTCTAACTAAATCCAAAAATCAACTGAATGTCCAGATGAAGTCAACTAGTGTAGTAGGGCGCCTTTCTATCTTCAGTTAACTGAATATTAGGTGAAAATAACACCAGATGAAGTCAACCAGTGTAGTAGGGCGCCTTTCTGTCTCCAGTTGGATGAATATAATAATAAATGCTGTCAGTTAGACTGAGTAGGGTGCCACGTACACCAAGTCCAATAGATGAATCACCAGGTCCAACAGATAGATGCTTTTGAACCTTCAGACAGAAGTCGCCTTGAACCTTTTGCCAAAAAAGTAAGTCCCACATATGCCATTAGACATAAACCAGTCAATCTAAAACCATGTTGTTACTTAGGTCAATTTTGCATTTGAGGAGCATAGGCCCATTGAGTGAAGTTTAGTCATGCAAATCACCTCAGTTAGCTCCCTAAATGATGGAGGAATCCCAGTTAACTGATATTAATGGCCCAATTTACTCCCCAAATGAAGGAGGAGGCCCAGTTCACTGAAACTGATGATGTAAGCACATAATTGAGTCACAATAATTAGGATATTTGGAAAATTAAGCTGTGAATCTCAAATAAATGATGTGTGGTTGGAAAATGCTCCAACACTCTGCACATGATAACACGTTTCATTTTTTAATGAGCTTGACACAAAAAGGGAACTCTGCTCATGATTGGTTTCATTTTTACACAAGATTGAAACCTAAAATAAACTATGCTTAGGACTGGTTCCTACCCAACATGATGTCCAGAGGTTGGTAGTGTTCCCCCAGACATAAGAAGTTGGGGGAATAACTCCAGCATGATATCCAAAGGCTAAAGACATGGGATAACTACAACATGATGTCCAGAGGATGGAGACATGCCCCCCATCCCTAAGGGGTAGAAACCACTAAAACATGTGGAACATTCAGGGAAGTTTTATGACTAGAAGTCATGCGGTGATTAGGTTTAACAAAGGAAAATTGATCAATGGTAACGATCCTCCTATCATGGGGAAAATACATCACTCGAAAGATTGAGGACACTACATCCTTCATTGAATAAACATAATATCGTCCAAGGATCAAATTAAAATCTAAAGGACCTTGGACTACCATAACATCAATGCAAACAATTTTCCCTTCTAAAGTGATAGGTAACTGAGGAAGGATTCCTAATGGTCCAGTAGGTATTTTATTAAAGGCCAATATCTGATCAGTGACTGGCACAAGATGAGGAGAACCCATAGCTTTCCAAGAAGTTGAGGATAAAATACTAACAGAATCTCCTTCATCAACTATAGTATGAAATATTTCCTTATCGAAAACTCTTATGGATATCTGGAAAGGAACACCTGAAGGAAGATGAGATTCTGCTAGACTACTCCAATCAAAGGAAATGACCTTAGTACTTGGAAGGGGTCTTGTTGAAATAGACAGAGCTTCCCCTTTCCTAGAATAATCCGAACTGACTAGGAAAACATAATTGGTTTTTGGTTCACTCTCAACTGGAAGGTTAGACTGAGACGAAGATTGTTCCATGGTGACTACTTCAATCTTATCATTTTCCAATGAAAGAGTGGGATCAAGAAGAGATGACATCAACTCAACCACTTCAGCTTCAATTTTCAAAGGAAGAGTAGGGTGAACTACTTGTTCTTCACTCTCTGGGGAAAGAGTAGGATCAACCGAGGATGGAGCTCAATCGACTACTTCATCAACCATTGGGGGTTCAAGATACAACTTATGATATCCTGTTGGAAGATGTTTCTGAGATACAATAATGTATTCCAACAATTGTGAAGCTTCATCCATGCGAGGACAAAGGTAAGTAATGTGCATGCCCTTACATAACAAACAGGGATTCTTGACTTTACCTTTCCGACCCTTAACCATAGAGTCACTAGTCGATGGGGTATCATCAGTATGATGTCCAAAGGCTGATGATATAGGTTGTTTGGAGGCTTTAGACCACTCCTCTAACACTTTGGAAATATCGGTACAATCCTTAAGAAGGTGATCACCCTTGCAAATCTTGCAAGGGAACTTGGGTCTACGAGGTCTTTGAATAGAATGAGTGTTGTCAGAGTCAGTTGTTTGATGGTTGGTCTCTTTCTTATCTTTCTTCTTCTTAATATTCCTCTTCTTCTTCTTTCTATCCTCCTGACTAATAGCATAACTGCTTTTATCAGGCAAGGAAGAGGAAGAAGAAGATACATTCGATGAATAAGGGGAAGGATCAGTTTGGGATTGACACTCTCATGGTGGAGAGTTAACATTTGAAACAATGGGTACAGCTAGAATCACCAGATTGAATAACCATATCGGTAATCCTATGGTTAATATAGGAATATTTAAAGTGGCAATAAAGGGAGGAAAAATATCTCCAACTGGAGGAAAAACAAATGGTACCCCTTGAAAAGGGGTCTCTTGATTGGTAGTCCTAGAAGAGGTTTCCATATCTAAACTCTCTAAGGCCTTCTAAATATCATGCACAACAAATGATACTCAAACTAAAAGCAATGGGAAAACTTGTGAATAGGAGGGATGCAAAAGTTGGATCCTCACAGGTGTATCAATCTGTCACAACTCGTGATATATTGTAGGGTCCAACAGTTATACTCGACCCAATTTTTCAGAGCACTAACCAAGGAGGATTGGTACCATACCCTTGGTCGTATAACCCGACTACCAGACAATACGTGCATATTAATCTCCCCGAGTGTTGTTCTCGGTGTATTGCGACAACAAGACGACCAAAAGGTTTACTTGGATGGTTCCAAGATTCTATAGGGGTCTCCCGATATACACAAGGTATGTGGGATCTCACATCCGTAGTATTTTTCTCTAATGCACAACCATTCGAAAGGATCCTTCCTATATACCGTCGAGTATGTGAAGAACCTTTCTATATTATACCGTTAAGTGCGTGAAAGGCCATTCGATATACCGAATAGTACGTGGAAGAACTACAAGCCCCCGGACTGCAGTGCAGGAAACAAATGACAGATCCTACATTTTATGATGACGGAACACATCTCTATCCTATCACACCAATTTTCTACACGATTTTAACTTAATTAGCGATTGATTTTATATTATGCGGTTAAGTGGACAAATGAAATTTGGACTTGACTCAAAACCATGCAAGTATGAGATGCAAATCTTCTTTTCGATGAAGTCCTACTTAAGAGGGAGAGAGAGATATTTTTCTTCCGAAATGCACAACCCTATGCAAATGCAATTTTAGCTTTTTCAAAACAAACATTTAAAAATCATGCACCCCAAATTATCCTAAAGTGACAAAGAAAATATCTTTCCATCAACACCAAACGCAAATTCTAGTTTGTCTCCTATATTTTTACACTTGAAAAAGGCACATCTAAGCTATGGGAAAGAAAAATTCCAGGAATGCTTCCAAACAAATGTAATACAAATAAAACACTCAATAATATTTTGTAACTCAAATGCACACAAATATGAAACAACCCTTTCTTCTTCTTATGAGTGTAAGACCTAGAATGCCAAATGATCAAACTAATGCAAGAAGAATATTTATTTTTTTCAAACTTGTGAATATAGCAAAAGATAGACAAAAATGAAGCTTCTCTTTGATATAAGATGGAAACAAAGAACTAATTCACTCCAACAATAAAAAAAATAGCTCAGAGTGTAAAGGAAACAAAGTGCACAACCCAAGAAAATGACTTCAAAATACAAGGATGTCCCAAGTCTTTCAAAGCCTTTCAACCATGCCACACCACACCAAAACTCAAGCAAAACTTTTCGAAATCAAACTAAAAATATCTCTAAAACTTGAATCCAATCACGATAATATGTCAAGAAGAATTTAAAAAACAAATGCAAGCTTTTGGGACTTGAAAAGAATGACAATTCTACCCAACAAGCAAACAAAGCACTAGTTTGACTCAAGAGACCAAACAAAGGCTTAGAACTTCCAAACCATGCCAAGAGTGTCCAAACAAATATAAATATGATTTGTGTGAGTACAAATCAGTCATATAATGGTAAAAAAATAACTGATCAAGAGACTCTAATTCAGAATAATCGAAAATGTACACAAGGGATCAAGTTAACCCAAAGGGATTCCAATTTTCCAAGCACAAACTCCAACTTCCATACAAGGAAGAAGGGTCCCAAATATAACCAAAAGGGGTATAGAAGTATCTAAATCATTTTTAATAATATAATAATACCACTATACAAAATAATGAAAATAAAAAAACTGAAACACCAAAGAATGGGATCAAAGTTAACCCTAGGGGGTTTCAAGTTTCAAAGGTAGAACCTAGTCTTCCAAACAAAGAAAGAAGGTCCAAATTTCTCCCAAATGAGGTTTTGAAGGGTTCAAAATGATGTTACATAGATCCGAAATATACTAGGAAGGTACACTTGACTCCCATAAGTGAAAAATGGCTTAGAGGACTCAAAATTGACCAAATTGCCTTAAAGATGCCAATGAAGGACTAGAGACAAAATGTCAATAAAAAGGACTCAAAAGAGACTCAAATTTATTCAAAAAGGTACAAAACGGAATCCAATTTACCATATGGAGGCACACCAAAAGTTTTCAATCAAAAAACCCAAGGGAATCCCTCAAAACAGACTCAAAAATGACCCAAACAGGGAATTTTCGCCCCTGCACAGACCAACACAAAGCAACAATTTGAGAATTTTGCTCCCTAGAACACTGTGGGGGAGTAAAAATTTTGAAATTTCTGTGCCCTGGGACACTATCAAGGAGAAAAAAATTGGAAATTTCGCTCTGTAACCTGTTTTGAGGGAGCGAAAATTCTCCTATAGGATTAAAAAATGAAATTTTTTTCCTAGATCCGAGCAAAGTTGAAGTCCTGAGTTTAAAATGGTCCCCAATGATGATCAAAGAGGATATAAGGTGATGAGAATCAACACTCAATAAATTTTAAATATCCAATCAAAAATTCAAGCAAGAATCACAAGGTGAAACTAGGGAAAGACTCCCCAGTATGGTCACCAATTTTTGTACTGGGAAAATCTCTCTACAGATAGATTGATATCCTCTTGGGATTATAAGAGACCACTAGTTTCCTACCCAAGACAGAAACAAAACAAATGGGATCCTAAAATCCTATATCAAGCTTACACATAAACTTTTAATCATGGAAAGAAAGAGGAAGAGGTAGGCTTTACCTCCAAACTGTAGGTTGTCCTAGTGCTTGCTCCAAGGTTGATCTCCAAGGCTCGAACATGTGAAACAAGTCAAAGGACCAAAAGTTCCAATAAATTAGATGTATTAATCTAGATCTAATATAAAACATATTACATATCAAATAACAAGAGATATAATATGGGAGAATAGGACAATTTATCATTAAGAAATCGAAAGAAGTTGATTACAATGTTATACCTTAATTTCCAAGATGATAGCATCTCCTTCCAAGCTCTCTAACATCACCCTTGAAAGAATTATGGCATCATAATGGCCTCCTTTCTTAGTGTTTTCCACTCATAGGATCATAGGTTTCATGCTTCCAAGAACTCCTTCCTCCAAGCCCATGGATGGCTCTCTTCTTATAGGATTTGAGAGGCCAACCACTTAGAGAAGTTGATGGATCTAAGTGAGGGAGATGTGGATCAAGGATCTAAACCATGAAAAGGAGGGAATGTGAGATCGGATTCAAAGGGGTACTTCATCCCAAGAAAATATACATGAGATCCAAGATCCAAAATTAAAGGGATAATCCTAAAACAATATTTTCACTCCCCTATAACTAAGAAAAATGCAAAAAAATTCAAATTGTCTCTCCCCTATAACTGAGCAAAGCGTGGAAATATGAAATTGTCACTCCTTGATGGATTGTCAGGGCATGACAATTTCAATAGGAGGAAGATTTGGAGGTTCCTAAGGTTGGATTTTGAGCCCTTCATGATGGGATTTTCTTCCAAGTAGATTAAGGAAGGGACCAACATGTTCATGAAGGGCCCTAACACCCTTTAGGAGGCATAAACATGATGTTTTCCATGGTGGTAAAACATGAAGTCCCTCACTTACACATGGTGTGGAAATTTGAGGTATAACAGTCAATTCCTTCTACTTGGGAAAATCCTTTGAAAACTAACCTTGCCTTCAATCTTTCACCATTTCCATCTTATGCATACTTAGTTTTGTAGACCCATTTACATCTAACAAGTTTTCTTCCTTTAGAAAAGGGTATTAGATCCCAAGTATCATTTTCCATTAAGGAATGATATTCTCCATCCATTGTTGTGTCCCAATCTGGATTCCCTGAAGCTTCTGCAAATGTCTCTAGATCATTATTCTCTAAAACTTGAGCCAAAAGAGAAGTGGCTCATTGGAACTAAGAACGTGTTCAGCGCTGATCTCTAGGATCACCAACAAGAATGGCAATCGCTTCGCATGTTAAACACACCCATAGAGGAAGCGGTTGTGTTTGTGCAACTGGAGGAAAATAAGTAGGAAGAGGTGGATTTTCATCCTCACTACTATCAACGGAAGCTGTAATAGGAACACTATCAAGGAAGTTGGGAGTAGAAAATGGCACAAGTGCCAAAGATGGATCACAGGCCATAGATGTGACATACACCAAATTAGGCTCGCAAGTTGATACATTTTCATCAAATTTAGCATCTATTATAATAATTATATGATAGGAATGTGCTTGAAGAAGTATATAACCTTTTACATCTTCATAATATCCAACAAATATGCACTTTTCACTTTTAGGTTGCAATGCTTTCTGTTTTTCATCTGGAATATGAGCCCATACTTCACTACCAAACACACATAAATGGTTGACATCTAGTTTAATTTTAATCCATGCTCATTCTAGTGTGATACTGTTTAAATCCTTCATGGGGGTGCGATTAACTATGTAATTTTCACAATTTATGGCTTCATCCCAAAATTGAAGACTTAGTCCCTTAGCATAGAGCATACAATTATCCATTTCTTTTAAAGTGAGATTCTTCCCCTCAGCTACACCATTTTTTTGCGGTGTATATGGAATAGTGTGTTTTTGTTAGATATCGTAAACAATGCAGAAGGTAGTGAACTTGTTGTTAACATATTCTCCCCCATTATCATATCTTAACTTAAGAATTTGATGACCAGATTGTTTTACAACAAGGGCATTGTAGGACAAGAACATGTCAAATACTTCACTCTTAAGTTTTAGGAAATAAACCCAAGTGCTTATGGAGTTATAATAAATGAAATTTAAGATTAAATATTTGAAACCAGAAAAGGAAGCAGATGGAAGAGGACCACACAGTTCATTGTGCACAAGCTGAATGGGGGTCAAGGCGTGCCAAGAGGGACGTTTGTCAAAAATATATCAAAGATGTTTTCTGAGTACACAATCGAAACAAACACCATCTCTGTAAGATACCATTGAAATATATGGCACCATATTTTATTTATATAGTTGTTGCAATGAGTGATAGTTTAAGTAACCAAAGCACTCATGCCAAAATTTGTTCAAGTCATAACTATGAACAACAAAAACTAAGGGAAAATATGATGACCCAAAGTTGTTAAATTTGTACAACCTAGTAACATTATCAACAATTCCATTAGCTAGTACATGCTTAGGATCTTTGAAATCCTTGATTACAACTTGGTGAGATGTAAACATTACAGTCTTACCTTCACCAGATTGAGTGATTTGATAGATTAACAACAAATTGCAAGAAATTATTGGAACACATAGTACATCATTGAACTTACCATCATCAACCTGAATAGTTCCAGATCCTACAACATTAAGAGATCTATAATCCCCAACAAATATTTTTTTGGTGTTACATTCATTCATAGTAGAAAATATGTCTTTATCCTTATCCATATGATAAGAGGCTCCAGAATCAATGATCCACTCATTAGAAGAAGAGGAAGAATATGCATTAAGAGAAAGACCGAAAGCATGAAGTGCATGTCCATGAGTTGTAGATTCAGAATATGAACCAAGGTTGATGTTGTGCTTCTTCACTGTTGCTTCCAATGTTTCCATATTCTTGAAGCATTTAAATTCCACATGACCATATTCTCTACACAAGTTGTATTGATGCTTAGTATTCTTATCTTTTGATTTGGATCTTTTGTCATCTTTGGAAGGATGAGTTGGATGAGAGGATTTGGGATCCTTGTTTTTCTTATTATTGAGAGGATGTTGTTTCTTATGATTCTTGGACTTATCCTTATGTTGTGCTACTAAGGCTTTGCTACATGTATTAGCATTGCTTATTAATCCAAGATGGATGAGCTTATCTTTCTCTCTAATCAAGGAATCACAAAAGGATTCAAGAGTGAGTTCTTTATAGTTAGTCCCCAAATATTCTTTCATGGAGTAAAATGTAGATACAAAAACAAAATAGGCAAGACCAAGCTTGGAAAGAATATGAAAAATACATTGCTTATCTTCCCTTTTTATTTTGCATTCTTCAACTAAGAGTCTAAGGGTTTTGTACTTAGATAGATAGTCTTGGATGGAAGGAAATTCACTTGGATTTAAGTCAATCAACTCATTTTCCAGCTGGTGACCTCGAATCTCAATGTGTTTACCAAACACTGTTTCCAAGTATTTTCAAGCAACAGCGGGTTCATCAATGCCTAATAGGTGGAATCATAAATCAGTATAAAATGAAATCTCAATTAATATACGAGATTCATAACATTTATTGGACCATTTTATTTTCTTATCAACATCAGTAGGTTTAGTTTCTTTTCCTAAGGTAATCCGGTAAGTCCCCTACTTCGTAGGAAATCCTCCATATGGACTTTCCATGAGAAGTAATTGGAAGTGATAAGAAAAATATCACATGGGGCGGCCATACTGTAATGTTTAGGATTCAAAAACATAAAGTGATGGTATGGATGCAAAGCTCTCAAAAAATAGGCAATTAAAAAAATGCACTGAAAACGGACTCGGGATGAAGAAGTTATGTTTGTTTGAAAAATGGTTGAAGGTGACTCCAAACTGACACATGGAAAGTAGAAGATTGACCCATGTAGCAAAAAAAAGAGCCCCCTCTTCGCAAAATTAATCTTTTAAGTTCACTTTACAATAATGTTGCTTTATGTGACCCACTTTTATAAAATAAGTAGAGTTCACTTTTACAATAATGTTACTTCAAAAATATTGCATGAAAAAATTAAAAGACTTTACACTTTTAAGTGACTCACTTTTATAAAACAAGTGAGATACACTTTTACAATAAAGTAACTTAAAAATAGAAGCTACATGCATTTTGTAGAAAAAATAACTAACAAAGATATTACTTGAACCAAAAACCTCGTATTTAAGAAAGCAACTTTTAACCAAGTGAGTTATTATTAAAAGATATGTAAAAGTTGGAAAAGAAGAAGGGGTGTTTTTTACTCCTCTACCTCGAAGTGTGTGCATACCCAAAAAACCATGTTTTTGGCCTATAAAACACTTCACAAAAACAAAACAAAACAAAAAATAGACAAAACTAAAATTCCTCGAATTTGGGGTTAGTCCTTGGTTAGCTTCCCCAGGAAATGTATGTCTTCTCACTGTTTTTTATTTACCAAGTTCACATAGTGCGGACGACAAAGAGCATACACAGTAAATAAAACCCTTACCACTATGTTTCTAATTTTCCTAGTTCGCACAGAGTGCACGACAAAGAGCATATGTAGAATGAAAATGTAACAAACCGGAACTAAAATAAAAACCATGCTAGAACTGACAAAATATGAGAAAATTTTAAAAAAAGGCATAATCATAACAATACACCTCTAAATATCCTATGGGGTGGTATAATAGATAGTGAATGTGTGTATTTTTAAGGCACTCCTTGCGTAAAGTCACTGTTCCGAAACTCAGTGGGTACAAGCCTTACAAAAAAAACAATATACCTCTAAATCTGGTAAAATGGTCGTATCTTGGGAAAACAAAAACATTTTTCAATGAAACGAAAAGTGTTCCTAGCCGGAAACAATAGTCTGGATGCAATGGAACACCTCTCATGGCCTATAAATGCACAAAAATATCAAAACCATAAATCCTTTAAGGGCCTCAACAACATTGGTTCAAGATCTAGATCACCAAAGGAAGAGAAACTTTATAGGAGCTCTGATACCATTTTCGACTACACAAGATATTTTTAAGAGACTAAACGCCTTGAGGAGGCACTCACACAAACAAATCGCATATAAATACATCGATGTTTTTGCATGGTCTAAACTCTCAAAGAGGGAAACACTCCACGGACCCAACCAAATAGCTACTTGAGGCAGTATTATTATGCAAAAGAAAAAGAATGTTACAAATGAGCTTATCACAATTGATTAACACGCAAATGAACCTATGTGCTTTTTAAATATAGAGCATGGACCAATCGGGTGTTAGGCCATGGATCAATGGTCATTAAGATCGAGGAGAAGATGAACCATCAGATTACTCTATGTCAAGATCATATCATGATCATCGAATTACATATGTACAAATGCATAGTAATGCATACTAAAGAAACACACTTTACCTAACAAATACATTATAACAAGTTGATCTTAACTAACTCCTAAGTGTTTAAATATCCTCACACTCACAATGATGAATAAATTAAATTATAGCATGAAGTATTAGGTCACTTGAATTATGATAAAATGCAAATGTTATCTAAAATGGTGCATGGCTTACCTATAATTTCTTTCACTAAAGGTGTTTGTGAAGGTTGTCTTCTTAGTAAACATCATAAGGAAATGTTTGATAAAGGTGAAGCTTGGTGTACTAAAGAACAATTGCAATCAATTCATAGTGATATATGTGGTCCTCTTGAAACTCCTCCATTGTCTCATGTTGTCTAATTTCTCACTTTTATTGATGATTATAATAGAAAAAACCAGGTTTATTTTTTGAAACATAAAAGTGAAACCTTTGGTATATTTCAAGAATTTAAATCCTTGGTTGAAAATGAATCTGGTAAAAGTATTAAAGCATTGAGAACTGATAATGGGGGTGATTTCACTAAAAAGGAAATTTAATACATAAATATCTAAACATGGTATTCAACATCAAAAGAGTGTTCCTTATACACCTCAACAAAACAAGGTAGCCAAAAGGAAAAATAGAACTTTGGTTGAAATGGCTAGATGTATGTTTTATTCTAAAGGATTACATAAAAGAATTTGGGTTGGAGCTATTTGTTTTGCTAACCATATTTTGAATGGATTCCCTTCTAATGTAGTATTGCAGGTTACTCCCGAAGAAAAATGGAATGGAGCAAAATCCAATATAAGTAACTTTAAGATATTTGGTAGTGAATGTTGGGCCCATATTCCGGATGAAAGTTAAAAAAAAAGTTAGATTCCAATTCTCGCAAATGTATTTTCATTGGTTATAGTGAGGGTTCCAGAGCTTACAGGTTATTCAGCCCATATACCCAAGGTGTCATCATTCGGCAAGGTGTTCAATTCAATGAAGTATCTCCTCCATTGGAGTTTGTTGAACCTAATGTTACCTTGAATTTTCCTTCATCTTATGTTGATCCTATGTCTATTACCCCTTCCTTTAGTTATGTGCATAATCTAGATCTTAGTTCACCTTCTTCTTCAGGTGATCCACCTAAATGTTTTGAAGATACTCGAGTGGTCCCTACCACAACTCCTCTTCATGTTTGGGCCTGGAAAAATCTTGAATCTGTAGGTTGGTTTCCTTGTTATACTCAATGAACTAGATCTAACTTTGCTCACATGACTAAAACATTGGCCAAAGATGACCCTTCCACATATGCTCAAGCTAAAGAATGGGAAAAAGCAATGAATACTAACTGTGACTCATTAATGAAGAACAAGACTTGGAGTCTTGTTCCACTTCCTCGTAGAAAGAATTCAGTTGATTGTAAATGGATTTATAAAACAAATTTTACTGCAGAAGGACAAATTGAAAAATATAAAGCCCGATTAGTAGAAAAAGGTGTTGCTCAACAATAAAGTAGATATTATACTAAAAATTTGCTCGAATTGATAAAATGAGCACAATAAGAACCACACTTTCTCTTGCTACATCTTATCAAAGGAAAATTCACCAAAAGAATGTAAATAGTGTTTTTTTAATGGTGATCTTCGTGAAGAAATTTATACTTAATTCTTGAAGAATGGTTTCAAATAGTGTAAATCTAATCCAAATCTGTATGTTAAGAACTTTGATGATGATGTTCTCAATGTGGTACTTTATGTGGATGATCTAATCCTTACTGGTAGCAAACTTGCATTTATACAAGAATTGAAGAATAATCTTAAGCATCAATTTGAAATGACAGATTTATGCTTATTGCATTATTTTTTGAGTCTTCACATTTGACATATAGCTGATGGTATATTCATTTCTCAGCCTAAGTATGCTGCATGTTTACTTGATTGGTTTCATATGAGTGATTGTAAGCCTTCACTCACACCATTTCGTAAATTTAATTGTTGATTTCGATACTCCTCTTGTGGATGCCACTTTGCATCTTTAGCTTGTGGGGAGCTTGATATATTTGACACATAACATGCATGATCTCTCTTTTGCAGTCAACATGGTATCAAGGTTTATGCAAAATCCTTACAAAAACCATTGGAAAATAGTAAATAGAATTCTCAGATATTTACAAGGAACATTGCATTCAAGGATAATTTTAGAGGTGAAATTTGGCCCATGGGCTATTTTTCCATGTTTTTTTCCAAAAAAAGATTCGCCAATTTTCATTTTTTGAAGCCCCATTTCGCCCAATTTTGATGGGGTAAACTTTTTTCACTCTAAAAATCGCCAAATTATTATATAAACTATATAAAATCCTTAGAAATTGAAATAATTTTAGAAAAATATCGCCAAATATTTTATAGTTGACATTTTAAGAATTGGTAAGATTTGCCAAGTTTTATACACTTTTAAATAAGTATGGGTCCTTAAAATTATCCCTGATTGCATTATAATGTTTTCTATTCTAGCAGGGATACAATTCCGCTTCTTGGTTATACAGATTCTGATTGGGCAAGAGATAATTCAAATAGAAGGCCTGCTACAGGGTACATCTTTCATCTGGGTTCAAATCTGATTTCATGATCCAATAAGAATTTGAGAACTCTTTCTCTTTCTTCTTGTGCAACAAAGTACATGGAAGCTAAAGAAGCAGTGTGGATTCAACATGTTCTTACAAACCTTGGATTGGTTCAGAAGTCCCCTATTGATTTAAGATGTGACAATCAAAGTGCAATTCAGATTGCATATAGTCTAGTGTATCACTCCAAGACCAAACACATTGTTCTTGAAACTCATTACATTTGAGATCTTGTTGTGGATGTTATTATCTGTTTGTGTTATTGCCCCATAGAACAACAAAGAACCATTAAAGCAAATTTGGGGTCTAAAATGAACCTTGTAAAAAAATGTGCCATAAATGAGTTGGATTTCTCAAACCAATAGAATTATATTATCCTTTAATAAATAAATAATGAATAATATAATTATACTATCCATTATTTATTTATTCGGGATAGTATAATTATGTGTTCTCTTATTTATTTATGAATCAATAGTATGAGGTTACCTAATACCAATTATTGCTTTTGATGGTGCACAATAGCATCGTAAAAATGGAATGGGTCAAAGTTTAATACATATTATGTGGATTGGACAAAGAGATGGGTCAAGGTTATTATTTTTAAAGAAAAAATAATATTCCATCAAGATTTCGGATGCTAGTTAGATGTGAATGTATACCATTCCTATGTTGAAACATAAATCATGACTCTCTCAATGAAACATCAAAATAGTCTTTTATGTGTTAGAATTAGGCAATGGGAAAGTTGTTAAAAATAGAACATGTCTAATGAAATATGGCCATTTAGATTTCATGCTAAAACTATTCTCTCAATAGAATTTCAAAAACCAATACCTCTTAAAAGAAAATTACTAGCATCTCAACGCATCAAGCTTATAATGATCTTATTGATTTATTTAAAATAATATTTACCATACTAAAATCAATCGATTATTTTTGTCTTAAAAATTGACAAATAGTATATTAGATGCAACTGTTATTTTTATTTTTATTGAAAGCCTTGATCAACTCAATGCAGCACTTGCCAGGTCAGTTTACAAAAGGAATTCAAAAGAGGATGCAGGCATTTTGAAATCTTTTATTGATGGCACATTGAGAAACAAGAAACAAGAACAACTTCATAGGTTTGTTGCAAAAGGAATTCAAAGGAGGATGCGGGCATTTTTCTTGATGCAAGCATTTTGAGGATGATGCGGCCATTTTGGAACAGTTGAGGGGAGTTGAAGAGGCGTGCACAAAGATGGTTAATGGAGGAGAAAGAAAGTATCTCTTAAGAAGTATGTTAATATCTTAGGAAGTATGTTATTAATGTTTTCTTAATGGATTTTAGACACATTAAAGAAAAAGCGAGGTCACTCACAACACCTACGAAGCTAGTAGATGATAATGAAAGTAGTGGGGTTAGGATCCTAGAGTTTGGGTTAGGGAACTTAATATTCCAAGATGAAACTATAGATGAAAGGTCATGTCTCTTTCCAAAGCAATCCAGTGGTTCCAAGGGTAAAAATATTGCATTAATGGTTATGGATAGTAGGCTAATGGAATGCTAAACAATGCCTAGGTTGAGGAAATAGCTTTACCAAGGATCTGTCAAATAATTTTAATGCGGAGGGAAAGTCCTTTGATCAAAAAGAAATTGAAGCAAATAGAAATAACGAGGCTACTAATGAGGAGAGGAAATTAACTCCAAATTATGTTCGCCAATCAGATGGTAGAGGTTTTCCTTTAGAGAAGGGAGGAAGCATCGCAAAAAATGTATAAAGAAAAAACCAAAGCCTCTAAACATAGTCCTCAGAGAGGTTTTAAGGTTGAATGAAGCAGTTGAATGCTTTGATTTTACGTTGTTTGGGAGGTTTTATGGGAAAAGAGTTAGTGATTTTGGTCTAAAAGACTAGGTTACAAAGACATGGAGCCCTATCTTGGGATACTCTCCTGAATCTTTTACCCTTTCGAGGGGTTGGGTGGCCTTTAAATTTAATAAGGCTCGGGATGCGAATCAAATTTATAGAGGTTCATGGAGGTGGGATTTCTATGCTCTTTTCCTGAAAAGATGGACTCCACTTTTTGATGCAGATACAGAAAGGAATGACTTGATTCCAACTTGGATTAAATTACCCAATCTTCCTTTTGAATTTTGGTCCTTGTTGCCGCCTGAAATTGGCGTGTGTGTGCTAAAGCCCAAAAGCAGGCACACCAACCCAATGGCAACTGTGAAAAGAGTAGCCAATTTCACCATACTCCTCTCTTCCTCACGGCTTTAGGTTGGATCTTCTCCAACTCAAGGGAGGCTTCCCTAAGGTAGGATCACTAAGGCAGGTGCAACGAAGGGCAAGGTGAACTGAAGAGGCTTCCTTAGAGAAACGGTTGTAGTATAAAGGTAATTTGAATAAGTGATGGGAAGGAG
Source organism: Larix kaempferi (assembly GCA_027924585.1). Classification (NCBI taxonomy): domain Eukaryota; kingdom Viridiplantae; phylum Streptophyta; class Pinopsida; order Pinales; family Pinaceae; genus Larix; species Larix kaempferi. The sequence goes on from BSBM01001009.1 coordinate 7,722,634, forward strand.
GTAAAGATCATTCCTCATGAAAAGACCAGTGCCAGTACATCAAAAGGGGAGAATGGAGTCAAAAGAGGATTCAAGAAGGCCTTGTGTCATATGCGACTAAGGGGGAGAGATCGCATGATTGAGCAAAACCCTGCTCAGTCAAGTGTATAGATACTAGATTTTGCTTCCTCCTTCTAGTTGCGGGAGATGCGCTATGCAAACAAAAGATCAATATTGCGCAATCAAACTAGATTAAATGCAAAAATCAATGCCCATGTATGCATGCTTACAAAGGGAAAAAAGAATAGCAGTTGTTAGGACTCTTCACCTTCCACTGTGGTGGTAGCATCCGTCTATGGTCTTCGACGCAAACATAGAAAGAAAAAATAACTTCTAGCAACATTCACAATCATTGAAGTTCCACAAGATCACGCCACACATTTAAAAGAATGCTCAATTACACATCCATTAAAACACCTTTGAGTGATTTTTCTATTAAGCTATGGGGAAAGAAAATCCTGCCAACTTTTTCCCACCTTTTACAATGAAGGAGGTTGGCTTTTTATAGGCCCAAAACCTTTATTCTTTTCCAAAAAGAGAAAATAAAATAATAATTTAAAAAATGAGGAAAGATGGATCAAGTTCCACTTTTCTCTCCAATCAAATATATGACCCCACCATTTATTTAAAAGAACTCCCACTTTAACTAATTTCTACCACCCAAATGGACAACCAAATGCAAGATTCCCATAGCAGCTGTCAATGATGCAATCGAATAAGAATTTTGTTGCTTGAAACTAGCGTGCGTGTGCTAAAACCCAAAAGTAGGCACACCAGCCTAATGGAAACTGTGAAAAGAGCAGCCAATACCACCACACTCCTCTCTTCCTCGCTTTAGGTTGGCTCTTCTCCAACTCAAGGGGGGATTCCCTAAGGTAGGATCACTAAGGTGGGCGCAACGAAGGGAAAGGTGAACTGAAGAGGTTTCCTTAGAGAAACGGTTGTAGTATAAAGGTAATTTGAATAAGTGATGGGAAGGAGGGAAAGATCATTCCTCATGAAAATACTAGTGCCAGTACATCAAAAAGGGAGAATGGATTCGGAAGAGGATTCAAGAGGGCCTTGTGCCATATGCGACTGAGGGGTAGAGATCGCATGATTGAGAAAAACCCTGCTCAGTTAAGTGTACATATACTAGATTTTGCTTCCTCCTTCTAGTTGCGGGAGATGTGCTATGCAAACAAAAGATCAATATTGCACAATCAAACTAGATTAAATGCAAAAATCAATGCCCGTGTATGCATGCTCACAAAGGGAAAAATAATAGCAGATGTGAAGACTCTTCACCTTCCACTATGGTGGTAGCATCCGTCTATGGTCTCCAGCGCAAACATAGAAAGAAAAATTAAATTCTAGCAACATTCACAATCATTGAAGCTCCACGAGATCATGCCACACATTTAAAAGAATGCTCAATTACACATCCATAAAAACACCTTTGAGTGATTTTTCTATTAAGCTATGGGGAAAGAAAATCCTGCCAACTTTTTCCCACCTTTTACAATGAAGGAGGTTGGCTTTTTATTGGCCCAAAACCTTTATTCTTTAAAAAAGAGAAAATAAAATAATAATTAAAAAAATGAGGAAAGATGGATCAAGTTCCACTTTTCTCTCCAATCGAATATATGACCCCACCATTTATTTAAAAGAACTCCCACTTTAACTAATTTCCCACCCAAAATGGACAACCAAATGCAAGATAGAACGCTCCAACATCCACGTAGAAAAAGATGCCCATAGCAACTGTCAATGATGCAATCGAATAAAAATGTTGCCGTTGGAAACTGGCGTGCGTGTGCTAAAGCCCAAAAGTAGGCACGCCAACCTGATGGAAATTGTGAAAAGAGCAACCAATGTCACCACACTCCTCTCTTCCTCGCTTTAGGTTGGCTCTTATCCAACTCAAGGGGGGATTCCCTAAGGTAGGATCACTAAGGCAGGCGCAACGAGGGGCAAGGTGAACTGAAGAGGTTGCCTTAGAGAAATGGTTGTAGTATAAAGGTAATTTAAATAAGTGATGGGAAGGAGGGAAAGATCATTCCTCATGAAAAGACCAGTGCAGCCAGTACATCAAAAGGGGAGAATGGAGTCAAAAGAGGATTCAAGAGGGCCTTGCGTCATATGTGACTAAGGGGGCGATATCGCATGATTGAGCAAAACCCTGCTTAGTCAAGTGTACAGATACTAGATTTTGCTTCCTCCTTCTAGTTGCGGGAGATGCACTATGCAAACAAAAGATCAATATTGCACAATCAAACTAGATTAAATGCAAAAATCAATGCCTGTGTATGCACGCTTACAAAGGAAAAAATAATAGCAGCTGTTAAGACTCTTCACCTTCCACTGTGGTGGTAGCATCCGTCTATGGTCTCCAGTGCAAACATAGAAAGAAAAATTAACTTCTAGAAACATTCACAATCATTGAAGCTCCACAAGATCACGCCACACATTTAAAAGAATGCTCAATTACACATCCATAAAAACACCTTTGAGTGATTTTTCTATTAAGCTCCGGGGAAAGAAAATCCTCCCAACTTTTTCCCACCTTTTACAATGAAGGAGGTTGGCTTTTTATAGGCCCAAAACCTTTATTCTTTAAAATAAATAATAATAATAATTAAAAAAATGAGGAAAGATGGATCAAGTTCCACTTTTCTCTCCAATCGAATATATGACCCCACCATTTATTTAAAAGAACTCTCACTTTAACTAATTTCTACCACCCAAAATGGACAACCAAATGCGAGATAGAACGCTCCAACATCCATGTAGAAAAAGATGCCCATAGCAGCTGTCAATGATGCAATCGAATAAAAATGTTGTTGCTTGAAACTGGCGTACGTGTGCTAAAACCCAAAAGTAGGCACACCAGCCCGATGGAAACTGTGAAAAGAGTAGTCAATGTCACCACACTCCTCTCTTCCTTGCTTTAGGTTGGCTCTTCTCCAACTCAAGGGGGCCTTCCCTAAGGCAGGATCACTAAGGCAGGCGCAACGAAGGGCAAGGTGAACTGAAGAGGTTGCCTTAAAGAAACGGTTGTAGTATAAAGGTAATTTGAATAAGTCATGGGAATGAGGGAAAGATCATTCCTCATGAAAAGACTAGTGCCAATACATCAAAAGGGGAGAATGGAGTCGAAAAAGGATTCAAGAGGGCCTTGTGTCATATGTGACTGAGGGGTAGAGATCACATGATTGAGGAAACCTTGCTCAATTGAGTGTATGGATACTGTGATTTTGCTTCCTCCTTCTAGTTGTGGGAGATGCGCTATGCAAACAAAAGATCAATATTGCACAATCAAACTAGATTAAATGCAAAAATCAATGCCCATGTATGCACGCTTACAAAGGGAAAAAGAATAGCAGTTGCTAAGACACTTCAGTTCCATTGTGGTGGTAGCATCCGTCTATGGTCTCTGGCGCAAACATAGAAATAAAAATTAACTTCTAGCAACATTCACAATCATTGAAGCTCCACAAGATCATGCCACACATTTAAAAGAATGCTCAATTACACATCCATGAAAACACATTTGAGTGATTTTTCTATTAAGCAATGAGGAAAGAAAATCCTCCCATCTTTTTTCCACCTTTTATAATGAAGGAGGTTAGGTTTTTATAGGGCCAAAACCTTTATTCTTTAAACAAAATAATAATAATAATAATTAAAAAAATGAGGATAGAGAGATCAAGGTCCGCTTCTTTTCTCTCCAATCAATATATGACTCCACCATTTATTTAAAAGAATTCCCACTTTAACTAATGGCCCCATCCAAAATGGACAACCAAATGCAAGATAGAATGCTCCAACACTGCCCGTAGTAGTTGTTAATGATGCAATCGAATCTCCTTTTGAAGGCGAACAATGTTCAGCCTGCTGCTTGAGATGTAACAGTCAACAGGCTGTTACATTTATTTAAAAGAATTCCCACTTTAACTAATGGCCCCATCCAAAATGGACAACCAAATGCAAGATAGAATGCTCCAACACTGCTCATAGTAATTGTTAGTTGTTAATGATGCAATCGAATCCCTTTTTAAAGGCGAACAATATTTAGCCTGCTGCTTGAGATGTAACGATCAACAGGCTGCTACAACTACATTAAATAGCATATAACAAGCTGAATATTGTTAGTCCTTTTGAATGGGCGCGGCGTTTTTGAATGGGCGCGGCGTTCTCTAATAACGAGGCTCAGGCTCACAGTTTAAAAAAAATCGTGATTCTCAGCACCAACGTCAAAAATCGATTTATCAGGAGTTAATTTCTTTGCAGACAGCAGCCAATGGAAATGATGCGGGTCAAAACTGTGGATGGGAGCCGCTCCAAAACCACACATGACAGTGAAGGCGCCACCAAATACCTGTGAGACACTTCAAAGCTCCACGTAATCATGAAACTACGCTCGAGCAGCTGTCAACAATAGTTATGAAAACGACCATCGATGCATCTTTATTCCTCAGAAAATTCGAGTCAGAGTTGGCTCCCTGAGTCACGACTCTCTTCCATGGTGGAACGAAAATGCCACATGGTGGACAGGTCTTTGGTTCTTCCACAGTATGCGGCCACCTTCCACTGGCACACTCGATTTTACATCTACGAACTACGTGAGGAGAGAAACTACCGGCACAGTCTCTTCGTTGCGGTTAATGCTTACGGTGTTGTTTGGTCAATTTCCAACTCTACGATACTTCATGAAGCGAACCACCATTTTGCTTGCAGTCAGAGACAGTCCCTCATTTCGTTGCTCTTAAAAATAGATTACTCACTGCAAGCTATGAACCGAGGACCTCTTCCTGCTAGTCTTTGACCAATTTGATGGCGGATGCAAAGGCTGCTAGAATTGATAAGCGCCTTGATGGATTTTTGGTCAGCGAAGGATTGGTGGAATTACCTATTAGATTCAGACAACAGGTTGGAGGTGGTGGATATTTAGATCATCTTCCAATAATTTTGGAAATTGCAGGTACAAATTCTAAACCTCCTCCTCCTTGTATGCTTAATTCGTTGTGGATGAACAATAGTGAATTTGTCAAATCCCTTAAGACCGCCTGGTCTCCTTTCGATGCTTCTTGTGCCGAGTTGGCTTCTATTCAATTTTTTAATAATCTCAAAAGAGCAAAAGAGATCTCGAAGGATTGGTCTAAAAAAATGCAGAAAAACAACATAGTGATTTCAATGAAATTGAGGGACGTTTCACAGAGTGGAACTATACAGACATGTGGGGTTCTTATCCAAGGAGACAAAATTAGAGTTGTTGATCCTGGAAAAGAATTGAAGGGAAATTTTGGACTTTAAGGAAGCTGAATGGATGTTAAAAAACAAAGTTCTGTTGTTGGCCAAGGGAGATGAGAATGACAATCCAGTATCCAGTCATTGCCATGATTCCCAAAAATTATAATCCAGTATCTTTGAAGATTTTCGCCCTATATCCCTATGCAATACTATCTATAAGATTGTGGCTAAAATCATTTTAAAAAGAAGCAAGCCTTTTCTAGCTGCGGGAATAACTCAGGAACATTTCAGATTCCTACCTGGTAGACAAATTCACGATGCAATTGGGATTGTACAGGAAGGTCTTCATTCCATTCAAACAAAGCATCTTAAAGCAGTAGTTATAAAAATTGACCTATCAAAGGCCTAGGATAGGATCAGATGGAGTTTATCAAAGGCCTATGATAGGATCAGATGGAGTTTCTTGAGGATGGTGTTGTCTCAAATGGGGTTTATCATTCCCTTCACAAGATGGGTTATGGCATGTATTACATCCATCTCTTTTTATGTTCTTGTTAACGGCTTAGCTTCAAATTTTTCAGACCCTCTCATGGAATCAAGAAAGGATGCCTGCTTGCTCCATTATTATTCCTCATTGTCGTAGACTAGCTGAGTAGGGGAATTTAAGAGGGAAAAAGGAAAGCTGTCCTAAAAGGAATTAATTTTGGAGGAAGCTACTGGATTACTCATGTCTTATTCGTTAATGATATTTTCATTTTTTGTGATGGCTCTGTCCAGGATACAGAGGAGCTATCATCCATATTTGATCTTTCATGTCTTTCCACTCGCATGAAAATAAAAATGTTAGTTAATCATCTTTTGTTAGAGAGGGCATTGCGGCTAAGAAAATAATTAGAATCGGGGATTTATTCCATTTCAACCAATTTGAACTGGACAGTGGGATAAAATATTTGGGTTTTAAACTGAGGCAATAATAAGGAGGCAGCCGCTTCAACAGAAGTGGAGGACTACACCAATATGTTCAAGAAGGATTTATCCATTGGTGATTCATATCTAGAGTAGCAATGTTGCCGAGAGTCCGAACGCTAGTGCATGGTATGTGGTCACCATAGCAACACACCACATGACAGGAATCAAATCTATGTTCCTGCACTTGACAAATATCCCATGAGTGATGCATGCAAAAGATGGGTTTGATACCATGCATGATGTAGAGGGGGTTGGATGGGTCAGATTCCAACTTGAGTCACGTGGATATCTAGAGGTGGACAAAGTGTTGTTGGTACCAGAGCTGAGGAAGAACTTGCTCTCGATGTCAGCTCTGGAGGATGAAAAATATGTGGTCCTATACTACAATGGACATGTTATTATATATCTGATAGGGGAGAGGTTGGATGCAACACGAATGTTGGGCATCAGAGATGGGAAAATGTATAAGGTATTGGGGCATCTTGTGAATGGTGAGTCCGGATGGATATTGGATTTAGTGGCAGTGTCAAAGACTCCAGGAGGGGAGAATTATTCCATTTCAGTGAGGAGACCGAGTTGGTACAAAATGAAACTAGAGGATGAGCATGAGGGTGAGGTGAACTCTCATCTCAGAGGTGATGGGCACCGATTTTCAACACAGGGTTCAAAGCAGGTAGTGAGACAAATTCCTGGGTCAGAGGGATACAATGAACAATGTAATGGGATTGGAGACAGATCCAGGTGGTAGTGGAGGTGTTGGAAGAAACTCCCTCACTAAGAAGGAGTGTTAAAATTTGTAGCTCAAGATGTCCTTCATCTGATGATGCCTAACATGAAGGGACATTAAATGTGATTTATTTAGGAAAGTGAAAATGAATTTATATTATAAAGTTCAAATGAATTTTATTAAAGTGATTTTTTGTTCTTAAGTTGACGCCCTATACATTGTGGGGTAGGGGAATGGATAGGGCGCCAACTCCTCTATCGGCCTTTTTGTGGCGTTTAAGAACGAAAGCTGTCCAAATGCCCGCGGAGAAGGAAGCTCGATTGATATTCACCGTGAATGCCCACACGAAATCCGACCCGCCGCTTCCTGAAGGGTTCTACGGGAATGCAATAAGCCTTGCATGCGCGAAGGCGACCGCAGAAGATACAGGTTTTATGAATCAGACTCGTTTTATCAGATTAGGTTGCCTTGAATCGTTCGCATCATCACGTTGCTATTCAAACTTTTCATATTACGTTTGGCTTGAATCGTTTGCAAAAATCCGTTGCTATTGCTATTTAAGATTTAGGTTTATGAAGTGGCATCTTATCATTTCCATCAAACCTATTATGTAACGTAACTAGTAAGTGGCTTGTGAAATTTATTGCTCGCTTTAATCTCTTACATAACAAGGGTGTAATATTTTGAATGCTATGAAAAAATATTTATAGAGGCATCAAAACGGAAATCATATCATGATATAAGATAGTTATCTATGGGATAACAACCCAATTAACATCCAATCAATTAATTTTAGATGTTTTTTAAAAGGAAAATTTATATATTAAATTACAAAAATATAGTATAAAAAATTGTATACTAATATGGTAGTTGTATATATATAAGACATAACAACACATGGTAGGAATATATCAAAAGTCTCAACTCTTTTGGTTGCAAATTAATTGAGAATTATGATTCATGTATATGATTCTCTAATCAGTGTCAGGTACAATTATTGCTAAATTTGCTTATCACCCTATGTAAAACTGATTCTGAGTCTATTGAACATATTCTAGTCAGTTGCAAATTTACCTAAAAAGTATGGAACATTGTTTGTTCTTCTCTTAACATTGAACAGGTCTGGGGTGGATCAAATTTTGAGGACATTGAGGTGATATTCATGCAAATTATAAATTTGGTTAAAGAATATAGTACATGGGAGGTAAAAGAATGCAGTCCTATAATTACAAAAGAAATACAACAATTCAAGGGAGAGGTTGGTTTTTTTTATAGAGCTGCAAAGGATGGATACTGTGCGGCAAGTGCAGTCTTACATCTTAATGATTCTCACAATGTATTTACTACATTGGTGCAACAAGATTAAAAAATAATTGAAGAACTTCTCACATATCAGATTCAACCATATCCATAAGGAGTAGAATCAGTTGGCATACAACTTGTCCAAACTTACTCTGGATGGTGAAGAAGGGATCCTCTTTTGGGAGGAATTTCTATAAAGTTCTCAAACAGATTTGGGATCTCTTTATATTTTTGGTTTGTAGTTCATAATTTGGATGTAGATCATGTATCTGGTTAATACTATCTCATGATGGATATTGATCCATTTTTGGTTGCTTTGTCTCTTGGATGAAGATAGTTATTAGCTTTTGGATATTTTGGACAAGATAGTCAGTTGATACACTGTATATGAACATCATTGTATTTTTTTATTCGTATATGAATACAAAAATTACATTTTTTTTCTTATGAAAAAACAACACATGGTAAAAGTCTATTGCATTATACCACGTGGTATGACGTATTAATAGTATAATGTCTATTACATTATAGTACTAGCACATCTCCATTAATAGCGAACATTTAATCAATTCCCATATGAGTTTAATCAACTATTTTCAAATTAATTTTAATCAATTCCTACATCAAGTCGTAGATTTACAACGGAAAAATTTGATTTCTGGCACGACTTTGAAAAAATCCGACAGAAATTTTTAAAATTTTTTGTTACAACTCTCAAACTCTGAAATTTTGGGTTCCCTAGGGGGTTTTGATGATGTTGAATCCGTTTCTACCATCAAAATCACCATTAAACACAGTTAAATTCAGATTTTGCAAAATAAAAATGTCATTCCAATGAAAATCCCCTAGGCCAAATCGTCAAATTTTTAGACATTGCTAATTTATACATTTCTCATAGAAAATTTTATTTAATAGATAAATAAAAAATATAATTTAGAAATAAGGAAATATATTAACACTCCATTTTAGGTAGTGAGGTGGTGAGATTTTTATCTTGAAATTGCACAAAGACTATATAGGTAGCCCTACTAAATGATGTAGCATTTTTCCTCCAATTCTAACTTTAAAATTGTCAAATATAATGAAATATCACATCTTTCTTTATATAAATTATTTTTTCAAATTTAAATTTATTTAAAAAAAATAAGTTTCTAAATATTCATCAAATTTCAGTATGACAAAATATTCTAATATTACATAAATTAAAATTTAATCATTTCAAATTAATGTACACTAACAAGATATTAAGAAAAAATGTAGTTTTTTTTTCTCAATTGAAATAAGTCTATAACTTCATATTTGGGATTGAATCAAATTTATAATAACAATTAAATATATATTTATTTTATCAAGAAATCTTCTCTAAACTCTAGAGATTCATCTCTAGAGAAATAACAAAAGCATATATAAACTAGACAAAGTCTATACAAAAAGAGACAATTTGTCTCCCAGTACTAACCATAAAAACTCCCTAATGTAACTTTACTAAAGAGTCTAACTCAAAATTGTGGACCAATGTGACAGAAAATTAAAAAAACTATAAGCAAGATTCAACTAATAAACTTTGAGGGAAACTGTAAGCAAGATCCAACTAATAAACTTTTAGGGAAACTGTAAGCAAGATCCAACTAATAAACTTTGAGGGATCCTTCAGCTACTTTGATAAAATCTTCAAATTCTTCAAAATAGAGGATGCCCATAGAAGCACCCACAACTCTTTTTGATAAAATATCATCTATCTTGTTGAAGTTCATGCAAATATGTGAAAATGATAATTGAGTAAAAAATTATTTGATAAACTTGATCCTATCACACCACTAATCCAAAATGGCCACATGAAGAGTAGCTTTCTCATTTGTCCTACACAATAATTTTATAGTCCCCATAGATCTCTAGAGATGAAAAACCCTTAGAGTGAAAAAAATAAAGTAGGCCCCACAGAGCCAATAATTTAGTGGAGTGTTTGTTCCTATTCCACAACCCATCCATAATGAGAATTGGTTCCTCTCAGTGACCCTAATCACCATACCACTACCACAATGGCCAAAAGAAGTAGCTCCATAAAAAAAACCATTGACCCCATCAATAGGAAAGACAGGTTCATAAATTATTTTTTGTTTCTTTAACCTTGCTTCTTGTGATATTCTCTATATAAACCCAGAATTTTTATGTTGGTCATCTGGGCAGGTTGCACAACCTCTTCGAATATCCAAAGGTTCTTACCGTTCCAAATTCCCCAACAAAGGGAAGCTCCTTATGCTGTGGGAACTATTCAAACCAGCATTTCAGATTGTCCTCAAAAGTTGACAGAGTCCAGGCATCAAGAATATGCAATTATGTAAGAACCTCATACCAAAATATAGTTTTTCATTTACTTTCAATCACATCTAATTCAAATAAGAACTAATTTCATTGCACTTACTCGTTAAAATCCAAATTAGAAAAATATCAACAAAAATGAATTAAACCACGATAATATATTCACCACACGATGAAGAGTACATAATTCAAGCACAAAAATCCATCATTCTGGAAGCTAAAAAGTCGTTTCCGCCATTCCTTACATTAAACATGCAGTTTACAATGGAAGCAAAGAACCACAGAAAAAACTCACCCAAAAGGAATAAAAATCCAGGAGTGAGGATTGTGGGATGACACTGCGGTTCCTTGAATGGCCAAGCCTGTCACTGGTGCCCTTAGAAGACTGTGGAGTAACATGTACAGAGTAGTCGCTGCCCCATTAGGTTTTGTGGTTTGTGCTTGAATAACATGCATGGAGACGACATATCCCTGGGGAATGCTTGGATTTGTCACAAATGAAAATATGGTTGTGGTCCTGGTAGCAATCAATCGTAATCCGACATACCTAACCTAATAATTTTATGGATTAATTCAAATGACCCAACCATGAATATTTTAAAAAAAGAGTATGAAACACCAACAAAAGAGGGATAAATTAAGTGAAAATATATGCAACTAATTTTATTGACTATGAAACATACGGAAATAAGACCCACAGAGTGGCGTGCAGGGAAGTTATGAAGAAGCTATTGTGGAGGTAATAGAAAAGGATGCCATGAATCGATTTAGTAAAGGTGAAATACGACATCGTTGACTAATAAAATGTTCAAGTTGCAGTAGGCCTTAAATTGGATGTTGAAAAGATGTCTCTGGGCTATTGCAAAGAAAACTTTGAAGTACAACTTGAAGTCGAACTTGTATAAACTATGTAATTTACCTCACGGTTTGTATCTTTTATGTTTATTTTCAATTGATACAGTTGTTTTTAGGCTAATTGCAGTTTTTATTAATGAATTTGTATTTTTGAATGTATAAATAGATTTTGCATGAAGACATTCAAGGAATTAGTAATCATTGAATCAAACTCAAAATAAGAAAACAAAACTCCAAAGGCAACAAAATTGAGAATCATTTGATGATCAATGTTAAAGCTTACTCTAACCATGAAACTAAATCTCACAACTTCCTTCTCAGATTCAAACCTTTGCTTAGCATAAAAAAACTTTAGTTAGAAATGTTAACAAGGTTTTTTTTTGTTTATTATTAACTAAATTCTTTTCAAAACTTAAATAATTTGAGTAAACACTTCACTCATCATGACAATTACAAAAAGTTTCAAGGATTTCTAATTTATTTATCATTGCATACAACATTTCCAATTGATGTGTAAAATCAACTTATGTGTTTCAAGTTCAAGTGAAATTTGATGCATTGGTTGAAAACCATTTACGTAATAATAAACCATAAATACTTGGAAATTTTACATGTGTCCGATGATGAATGAAGTGTTAACTCCAGATTCATTGTGATGAATCTAGTGGAACTAATGGATGATCAAATCAAGGCTAGTTTTTGGCTTTTGAAATGCGTTGTAAATCATAGGCAAGAGCCAAGGGCACATACCATATTCTCACATGCAGGTAAAAGCGAAACAGAGCATCATAATTGCTCCATGTCATCTCATGTACTTGTATTTTTCTTGATCAAGGGCACATACCATATTCTCACATGCAGGTAAAAGTGAAACAGAGCATCGTAATTAATCCATGTCATCTTATGTACTTGTATTTTTCATGGCCAAGGAAAGCATGCCATCCATTAGCTTATGGGTCCGTGATGTACAAAGTTGACCCCAAAACATTAGTTTTGCAATGCCTTCCACTAGGAAAGACATTGGTTCTACAAATATCTAGATATAAACATATGTTGTAGGGAAACACGCATGATAAGGACATCCCTTTTGTTATTCCAACATAATGAGACTTTCAATTCAACTAACTCCAAGAGTTGCAATTTTGAAGTCAGAGTCATTCATTGAAATCTGTCGTTGTGCTCATGGGGCACAAAGAAAACATCATAATTTCTTCCTATTAGCTATTAAAATTTATTTTAGTTGAATTGAGGACAACTAGTTTTTCATGGGCCTTGAGGGGATTTATATGGAAATTTGACCTTGAAGGCAACCTTTGCAATGCATGGACTTCCACATGGAAAAAATCCATTCGTGAAAATTGTTAGAAAAATAATTGTGGCAAAGAAACATATGTGAGAAAGGTGACACTTGATCTATTTTGTGAGAACGATTCTATCACAATTGGTGACTCATCAATTTGAGGGATAGCAAGGATTTTATTGCGAGCTGCAACCAGTGGGACACAACAATTGAAAGCAAAGATCATTGTTGTCCCAGGGGCATATAAATCAAATGGAACATAGAAAATGCTACTCATCAAAACCTGCACATGTATCCCACACACTCTCCATTAGCTTCTTCTGAAAATTCTGATCATAATTTGGTATGAAGGGAATATTGGAACATGTTTAGAACATTTACTTAAATTATAACCAATGTTTTAAATTCATTGCATTTTGTACAAATGCTTGTTATAGAGAAGGGAAAAACAAAAATAGAACAAACACCTTGGCATAAATATTAATAAAAATATAGTGATTAGCCAGTTACAATACTTGCATTTTTTTGTTATTTTTTTAATACTAAAACAAGAACAACATGTGTAATTTTCATTGTTTAAACGAGTGGATCAAAGCAGTGATGTGAATTACATTATTAATTTGTCAGATGAACACAAACACAAAATTTGATCAGAAACAATGTTTTGGATCACGCTATTATGTTATTAAGGTGACCAAGGGCCATGAAGCAAACAACATCTGTTCTATTTTATGAAAAGTTTGGAAAATTTGAAGACTTCTACTTCTACAATGGAGATTATTCTTCTAACTAGAAGAAAATTTCCAGAAACCAAGTATGATGCATAGCTACAATAGACACGCCCGGCTTCGACCAGGAACGAAATTTGTTTAGATTTCGAACCACCACAACCACCCTACATTATAAACACCCATGTTTGTTTAGATTTCGAAACAATTAGATCTTGTTTAGGTACTATAAGTTGAGTTGTCACGTTGACCACTCCTTTTTACTATTGTTTTAACAAATATAATTACCATTTCAGAATCCAAAGAGGCGACTCTGCATTCAGAAGAGAGTAAAAGAGGATCATTGATTAAATATGTAACAATATGAGCAAATACATGTTCAGAACATGGCCTAGTGTGTTTCTATTAATTATGTTACAAAACTGCCAAATAAAAATTTGAATTTAAATTCAATGAAAAGTAGAACTTTAGTTTTGCAATTCAAGATTCTCTTCTAGTTAATAGAAACATTTGAAGATGACATCTAAGATATATTCGTGAATAGGAAAGCATCCTTTTGTCTTAGTCTACCATTTCTCGAAAATTGTATCTATATTGGAAAAAACACATAAATTATTACGGTTGCATAACTTTTGGACTTGGATGTCGTAGAAAGGAAAATATTTGATATAATTGACATTAAATAATTAACATCTAATTCTATAGTTGAGGGGATGACAATAATAAACAACTTAATACTATCCAAGTAATTGGAGAACGAGTTGGTCATTTCCAGACTCTTCAATTTCTGATTATGAAACAGTACAAGGGTTTGCATTCCAAGAGGGTGAAGAATAGTCATCAAGAGTATCATATGTGCATTTTAATCGGTGTTATTGCAATGAAATCCAACTTTATATATCATATTTTTTATGGCATGAACGTATTGATATATTTGAATAAACTTCAATGACGAGCATGGAACTTACATCTAACCTATAATAGCATAGAAGCCTTGGCAGATACGAAGTATCATCAAGAGTATAAAGCTTATCAGATGAGACAAATTCTACACTGAGCAGTTTTGGTTGGAGGTTAATTTATAAGAAGACCCATTTCTTCCATTTGGTAAGGACATAGCAATGATCACCTATCATTTTTTATCCAAAAATTGTGTGAGTTTAACTTATACAATATTGCGAGACAACCTATTAAACACAAATACAGAGATATTTACAAGGGAAACACACATCAAATTCAAAAGGATTACTTATTACCACAGATAGCTTAGATCTTAATTAAGACAAAATATTGCATATAAAAGGTAAACAAGAAAAAAAAAAAGCGTCCTACCTCTGTTGTCATTTGTCGTGTAATGAGGAGATGAAAATTGTTCTGTTGGGCGATTTGGCGAGCAAGGAATAGAGCTATCTTTGAAAATTCTGCACAAAATACTGATTCTGTCTATTGTGAGGCATTAAGTCTATTTCTAAAATTTCAAAAGGAGGATGACAATCCTGTGGCGAGAAATATTGGAAGTTTTCATTATATTGTCGACGATCCTGTTTTATTCTTCGATGGAGCTGCTACTTCTGGCAAATGTGGTATAGGTGGAGTTATCTATCTGAATTCTGATCATTTTTACACTCTCCGTATGCATGTTGGATTGGGTACTAATATGAAAGCAGAGATTTTAGCTCTTTGGTGTGTGGTTAAGGCTGCAATTTCTTTTGGTCTGAGCAAGGTAAAAATATTTGGAGACTCTAGAGTCACCATTAAGTGGGCGCATGGAGAATTTGATCTAAAGGTTCTAAATATGGTCTATTGGTGCAACCGCATATAGCGCGATCTTTGTTCTTTCTCTTCATATTCGTTGGAACATATATATCGTGAGTTTAACTCACAGGTTGATTTGTTATCTAAGCTGGCGATTGATGGGGATGAAGGCATCTTATTTTGGGAGGATGTTTGCGAGAATGTGGTGGTGGACTCTGGCTCACTTTATTTTCTCTCCTAAGATATTTTCAGGAATGTTGATAGCTGTATTTCAATGGATATCAGTATTTTCGTAATTTTTCTTAGTTTTTTTTGTTTTGGGATAGAAAGACATTTCCCTACGGGGTCTTTCTGTATAAGAATTGTAATATCTGTCGGATGAATGGATTAACATCATGTACTACTTGATTCAATTTAATTGAATAGCAGTAGTATGCTTTTTTTCACGGGAAAAAAAATGTAATTGTTCTACTTTTTGAACAGGGGAAATAAAGTACTATAGAATCTGTAATTGCGACAGGATAGTGCCATCATGGTATATTTTTGGGCAGATATAACCAATTATTGAGAGTGCATGTATCAATTGAAGAACACTTCATGGATGCATGATTTCAAAAGGGAAAAAATCACAGATTAATGATTGATAAAGAAGGGGAACTATTTACGACTAGAAAGACTTTGGAAATGAATGATACATTTGTTGAAATAGAAGAAATAGATACCTTTTCTAAATGAATCTGCAGCAGATATAGTTTATGATCATATTGCTTGCAAATGAACATGTTTGCTGGTAGATAATTTGACCAAAGTAGGGGAAACATATTTTGTTTACAGGCAATGTGTTTGCTTGCTAGTCGCAAGAAACATAATCAAATTCCAATGGTAGGGATATTGAATATTACCACAAACATGTTCTCAATTAGCAACATCCACTATCTGTCCACCTTCGACCATTTCTATTCTAGGTTCGGGCATGTTCTACTTGCATTTTTGGGATATATTTATCAATGATAGTAGTTATGCCTACTTAGTGACATCTACAAATTTTGAAATCGAGTTGTAGTTTTTCTTTTCTTTTATTTTTTTTATATTATTCCTTTTGTTGCAGTAGAAACAGTGGACAAGGGAGTTTGAATGCAAATTGAAAAATCATCGAGAAAATAGATATCAATAGAGAGCTCTTTCTTCGAACAAGATCAATTTATTTTTTCTCTCGTTAGCCACTACAACATATTTATTTGCATACTATACACTAAAAAAAGACTATCTATACCTTTTCCTCGTCAAGAGGTGAAGGGAGACTAGAATATAATTTGTGAAAGCATAAAGGATAATACAAACCAATATAGATTTCTTTGTTTGTAAGAATCCATTATTTTCCTGCTGGGAGACCAGCTTTTCCATATTGCATTACGAACTACGCATGTATCATGTAGTATGGTAAGTAAACTATGTTCACATAGTCACTCATTAGCCATTCCATATTTGTTGTAGCAGGATGTAACTCATGTTAGAATAATTAGACTCCGTCTAGACTTAGGATATAAATTATTATTCATTTTTAATAATTTCCTAGGTGTTATACTAGTTAGTTGGCCCATTATTTTTCCTTGTAGGTCCACAACTTGTCATACATATCCACTAATGCGCCCTCAAATGCTTTATGCCTGCTTTTCTGATAGTTTTGAATGGCAAGAGAGCATATCCTGCTTTTGCTAGCTTTGTCTTGCGTTTCATGAGTATAAAGCATCAGTTTCTGCTTTTGAGATTGGATAAGGATAAAGCAAGGCACCTTCATGGACTTGGAAAGTTGTTATCATTTTGGCCAACACATCATCTATGATTTTGTCTTCTAAATCCATCATCTTTCTTATTTTTTATCACTTATTGGTTGCCATATCTAATTTTTCCAATCCGTGAGATTCTTGACTAAGTTGGAAAGTTGATGTTGCCATTGATGGGGATTTCCATGATTAGTAAGTCTAATTTTCATGAGTTGCTTGAATTCCTCCAAAGGCTTTCGAATTTATGATGTAATTTTATATTGGGACAGCCATCTCAGTGCCTAAGTTTAGCTGATGTAAATTTATGCAATAGAGTTTATTTTCGTGCATCTATTTTGTCTCAATTTTCACTATATTGTGCAATCTTCGCTTAGCATTTTTGTGAGGAATTTCTTGAGTGCATAGATCTGCCTATGATATTATTTTCACATGGTATCAGAGCTTAGAAATCATAGAGAGAATAGCTACAAGTAGTAGCACACCATATGTTGAATTGTGGTTGTCAATGATGTCAACTAATGGGTGAAAATGCGAAGTTGGGTAACATTTTTTTCAGAATTGAGTGGAAAAAAACTAGTGCGCACAGATTAACACACAAAAAAAATTCAACCTCAAACTCTAGGCTGAGCATTTAAAAAACTCTAGGTCGAGATTTTGTGAGAGTTCAAACTCTCGGCTGAGACTTTGTGGCCAACAAAACCTACGAAATCTATTGCATCTTTCTGGAACCTGTAACTTCAGCAAGCCCAAACCCCTACAAATTTTAAAGATTATTTGTCAGATTTAGTAGCAATGGATTCATCTTTGAATCTAGTCTCCAATGATATAAGAATTGTTTCATTTCGATTTGAATTTCTATTTATTAATAAAAAAATTCTAAACCTTATCCCTTAAGAATTTTATTGTTTTGAAAATCACCTGAAATGAAAATTCAATATCATAACAAAGACAACAACAAAAAATTTGAAATCTTCACAGAGATCTTAATTGCCATGTCCTCTTCAAAAGGGTACTTTTAGTTTTTTCAGTAAGAGTCAGACTAAAAATAAAATTGAATCTCACCAACATGTGTCGATAAGGAACCATTTTCTGAACATATGCTATTTCGATAAATAATAAAAAATAATTCCAAGTCTAAAAAAACTCAAAATATAGTCCATGTGCAAGTGTAATGTGTGTAAGTTATGAGCATTCAATTTTTTTTCCCTAAAATGAATAACCATCTCTCAAAAAACTAGTGCTCACGCAAGTCACTTATTATCCATACCTAAAATTTTAAGGTATATGCTGTTGGTGAGCACCAAATTTGTCCAAGGATATGTCCATAATTTTTTTTTTTAAATATGAGTACGAAGCTAATTCAATTATCCAAAACATTTGTGTTTAATTCAAGGTGAAATTCCTAAGGGAGATATGGGTTTAAAGGGGTTGAAATTGAAAAATATAAAATTTTGTAGTTTTGTTTGTCAAAAAACAAGCAAAAAGGGTTATCCAACTCCATATTTTCACCCTAATGTCAAAGAGGTTTCAGTATCCTTGTGATAGTTTGAAGAAATTTAAGAAAGCCACTTTGAAGAAGTTTATGAAAGGTAGTTTGAATGTGTATATGGAATCTCGTGTGAAGAAGTACATAATAAGTACATAAATACATCCAGTACATTCAAGTTGAAAAAGTACATATGGTACATGCGCAAGTCTCAAGTCCACCTAGTCATGTTATTTCAAGGAAAAGACAAAAGTGTTGGTTGGACAAGGTTCGGGAGTGCGCAAGAGGCTTGGAAGAAAGAAGCGTGTTAGGAACCTGTGTCAACCCTTCTCTTTACTTTGTTAATATATTGTTGTTGGACGCATATGCTTTGTAAGTCATCCCGTAGTATTATATGTTCCATGGTATTGATCATTAGTTTGTATTATCCCATAGCATTATCTCTTCCATGGTATTAATCCATAGTATTGGACGCATATGCTTTGTAAGTCATCCTGTAGTATTATATCTTCCATGGTATTGATCCATAGTATTAGCGCATAGACTTAATATATAAGTACGTGTTGAGGCCAATGAAGGCACCGAGAATTTAATTGTATTGAGCTTGCTCAAAGGTGATTTCCCCCTCGAAGTGGCACGCGATCAATAAATCTATTATGTGTTCTGTTATTTCTAATATATCGTGCATTTTCATTAATTACTTTTTGGAGGTTCCTCACATTTGGTATCAGAGCACTTTCTTGGGCTCATTAGGAGGAATTTCTGCCAAAAAAAATTTTGTATCTGTATTTGTTCCTATCAATTGCAGGTTCGGATCCAATAATAATCCCTATCTGCTTAATTGTGGGAAGTACTTGAGCATAATCCCTAAAACTCATTGTGAGGAGTACCACAGGAAACTCGAAGTAGATGGACCATTGAGAGGACCTGCCAACGAAAAGGGCAACGACCCCTACCGGATTGACTAGTTCCCACCCGTGAGATAAACCAAGAGCTTTCGTTTGTGGAAAAGAGGTTATCAGTTTTACCTAAGCCTTGGAGTGAGGGGTACTACCTCAATATGCAATCCGTTAGACAGCATTGGTGGCCGAGTGAATCCCCTGAACCTTTAGGTAGCCGCACATATCGGGGATCCATATCTATTGCCAGGTGATAAATCGCAGATTACATCTATTCAAAACTGTTGTTGATAAAATTCTATTTTTTCGCCATACCTTCTTTGTTTTAACTTTGTTTCCCTTGAAACTTCACTAACACCCCTGCAATCCCATTCTGCATATTTCATTACTCAGGACCCTATCCCAAATTCCACTTCCCGAAGCCAGAAATCCCACATTTGTCTATTTTTAGGGTTTGCCATAACTTCTTCAATTTTTACCCAATCGCCTTCAAATTTTGCCACAGTGTTCATTTCTTATTTTTGCATCTTTGTCACTCTTTGAAAAATTTGTCACTTTTCAGCATCAACCACTTTATTTTCTTTACCTTTTATGTGTTGAATCTCGAAATCATATTCGCTAAGGAAAGCTAACCACATAGCTTGCCTTGCGTTCAGATTTGGTTGATCCAACAAATATTTTAGACCTTTATTATATGTCATTAATGGAAACTTTATGCCGATTAGATGATGACATCACATCTTTAAATCATGTATCACGACTTCCAACTCTAGATCATAGGTAGCGTAGTTCTTTTCATGAATTTTTAGCTTTCTTGACTCATACGCTATTACGTGACCTTCTTGTGCTAAGACTCCGTCAAGGCCATCATTGCATGCATCAGTGCATACAACAAAGTCCTTGTTTGGATCTGCAATTTTAGAATAGGTGTAGTAGTTAACAGTTCTTTCAATTTCTTAAAATTTTCTTCACACTTTTGATCCCAAACAAATTTCTTTCCCTTTTTCTGTAAAGAGGTTATGGGATTTGCGATCCTTGAGAATCCTTCTATAAATTTTATGTAGTAACCTGTGATTCCTATGAACGATCGTACATCTGTTACATCTTTAGGGACAGACCATTCATTAATTTCTCTTATTTTATCCGGGTCAACTGAGATTCCGTCCTTGGATATCACATGACCCAAACACTGTAATTTATCTTTGAAAAAATCACACTTACTGAATTTAGCGTACAGTTGATGTTCTCTTAAGACTTGTAAAATTTTCGTAAGTGTTCATCATGTTCTTCCTTAATCTTTGAATATATTAAAATGTCGTCAATAAAAGCAATTACAAATTTATCCAAATACTTATGTAAAGCATTATTCATTAGACACATGAAAACTACTGGAGCATTAGTCAGCCCAAAAGGCATAGCTACAAATTCGTAATGCCCGTAACGGGTCCTAAAAAGTTTTAAAAATATCTTTGTCTCTTATCCTGACTTGATGATACCTAGATCTCAAGTCTATTTTCGAAAATATCGTTGCTCCGCATACTTGATCAAACAGATCATCTATGCAGGGCAACGGATACCTGTTTTTAATCGTCATTTTATTTAACTGATAGTAGTCTATGCATAAACGCAAAGTACCATCCTTCTTTTTAACAAAGATGACAGGTGCTCCCAAAGGAGACATGCTTGGTCTTAAGTAATTTTTATCAATTAATTCTTTTAATTGTGATTTTAATTCATTAAGCTCTAGGATGTTCATCCGGTAATGATCTTTTGAGTTTGGTACTAGCTCAATGGTGAAGTCCAATTCTCTTTTCGGAGGTAATCCTGGAATTTCTTCCAGGAATACATTTGAAAAATCTGTTAAGATTGGTATGTCTTCAAGTTTAACTTATCTTCTTTAGTTATGTGTTCATCATTAATTACATTTACAGCAAACATTTTACATCATTTTCATACAGCCTTTTTCACTTGCAAAGCAGAAATCTGTCTAACTGAAGTTTTTCTAGGGATTCCTTTTACTGTTACTGTTTCTCCTTCATTATTCAAACATGTAAATGTCTTTTCAAAACAATTCAGAACTACCCTATTCTTTTCCAATCAATCCATTATGATTAGAACATCATAAGACCCTAATGGTAATACATTCAGCTTTACTTGTGTCTTTAACTGACTCATAAGAAATCACAATTTTTAACAAAATCAACTACCTTCCTTTTGGTTCATGTAGCTAACTGAACCAGCAAAGACTTTTCAAACTTTTCTACTTTCAATTTACAGCTTTTCACTATATCAGGTGATACATAACTCAAACTAGCACCTGGGTCAATTAAAAGAGAGATAGGTCTGTTCTGTAGCATACCTTCGATTTCGACCATTGAGGTTTGATGATCAAACTGTCGATTTTCCAAGGCTGCATTGATCCTGGGCATTTCCCTTGCTAAGTCACCAACTGTTGGCTCTTCCTACACTGTATGGATGTTGCTAACTACTCTTTTCCTATTATGACAGTTTGCTGCAATATGCAGTCCTTGACATTCATAACATTTTAAAGGTGCTTTTTGTTCATTATTTATAGCATAATTATTAGGCATGTTTCTTGCAGCTGTAAAATTTTGTGGTGCATTGCTTTTAAAATTATTTCCTTGAAAATTTCTACTATGGAAATTTTGCTTGTTATTTTCGGCATTCCTATTAAAATTAAAAAATTTCCTTTTATGCTCAAAGTTACTGGATTTATTACTCTTCCAGCTAGATACACCTTCTCTTTTTTTTGTTCTGTTCAAAACAGAAGTTTTCCTTTCTCGTGGCTTCCTCAAGAGTCTTAGGATTTTTGTACTCAATTATGTCCTTGATATAAAAGGTAAGCAACTCAAAAATCTTTGTATTTTAGGCTTCTCGTCTACAATGTAAGGTACATATCTTAACAGACTTAGGAATTTACTGCTTAATTCTTTCATGTTCATAGAACCCAATTTTAAATCGTAGAATTCTTTAGCTTTGTCTTTGTAGTACTGTTCAAACATAAACTTCTTCTTAAAATATTTCTTAAATGTACTCCAAGTTACACTCTTTTCTTTAATGCTTTTTACTTTCTTTATATCCTGCCACCAAATATCTGCTTTCCCAATCATATTATAAATGGCCATCTTAGCTTTTAGCTGATCTGAATAATCATAAATTTGAAAGTATTTCTTCATACCTGACAGCCATGCTTCGGCTGGTTCTCCCTTTTCATTTTCACCGTTAAATGTTGGGGGTTTTATCTTCTTGAACTCCCCTGAAATCTCTTCATATGGTTTATAACTTCTCATTTTTGGTCTACAGTCACTTTCACTATTGTCACTAGAATACTTATGTTTCTTTTTATGTATTTTAACATTAACTTCGGAAGAAGAGCTACTATCATCAATAGAGAATTTTAAATTCTTACCTTTGTGTTGGTAGGACATGGTTCCAGATTCAAAATTAAATTATGTTCTTTTATCTTTTTCGTCATTATGAAATTTATCCAGTAAAATATGATTCCGTTCTTCTTGTGCTTTTAAAATTCTTTCATTCTCTTCCTTAACATTTTTCATTTCAGCTTTTAAATCTTTAACTGTGCGAAGAAGTGCAGATGAATTATCATTTAATTCCACGTAAATATTTTCTTCGTTAACATGTTCATGTTCATTATTATTCTGATTATTATGCTAGGATCTGTCCTCAGCAGATTCTTCTGGTACTTCCATACCTGCAAATTAAATACCAAATGTTCTATACACAAAAAAAAAAATTAAAACAAAAATCAGTAACTGTGTTTTCTATTTAAATTTTCAGTTGCGCGAGTTGAGCCACTTTCAGGCCTAGTGTTTGAACTTGTGCTCTGATACCACATGTAACATCCCCAAAATTCGTCAAAATTAAAAAAAAGTTCTAAGCAGGCTAATCGCTATTAATTCTTGTGCGGAAGTATATATGTGAATGTTTAGCAACGTCATTAACTGCTTAACTAAACTCTTACTTGCGACACTTAAGTGTTTTGCCAATAATCATCAATCATTAATTGTGTCTTAACGACATTTAGCTAGATATGTAATTCTATGTCTGTAATTAATATGGTACTGTCCATAATACAGTATTGTACTTGTGTAATTTCTCTTAACTTATTATTGTATAAATGTCTTATGTATTTATCAATGCTATTATGATATTCATGAATTTGACATTTATTTCTTTTTGTCCTTAAAGCATTTAAAGTAGGTCTATGAGTCATGTTTACTATTTGAGAGTAATTATGAATTCAATTATATCTTTATCTATAATACATTGAACGTTTGGTTATTCCTACAAACTGTTAAGTCATGGGCTATTAAATGTATAATATAATTATGTTGACGTTCTACTCTCAATGCCTTAAGCCATAACTTATCTCTTGTTGTTAATGTTGTTAATTCGCTTATCATCTATTGTCGTAATATGTTTTTATCTTAATATTTGATTATGTGTAAATCTTTTGATTGGCAAGAGAGTTCTAACGTAGCCCTGAGGCTTACTTAGATATCAAAGCTAATGCAGATTACAGGTAGGACTCTCATGCATGATTTGGTTGAAGTTTTCATATATTTTAATGGCTAAGGTTATACCTAGCTATGTAATTTCATTGCTAAGATTAATTATTATTATGACCCTAACTATGGGTTGGATGTTCTATCCCTAATGGATTCTTTCAAGGTGATGGTGTATCACAACTTATCATTGGTGATAAAAGTTATAATATAACACTAGTGTTTATAAACATAACCAAGGTCTTTGGCGCAATTGTGAAATGGAAATCGAATGGCAAACAACATGTTTTAAACTATACAAAGGTGGGTTGAAATGGGAATGGTAGTGGACGCCAACCGAGCTCATTTATGAGCCACGTGAAGGTTTGGTGGAGAGCTACCACGTAAGGGACAAAGCCCTGACTCCTCGTTGGTCTTAGCATTGTTAATGTTGTTGCTCGAGGGTTGGAGAGTCGAGCTCTCCCTCGACCGCCATGGCCTTTCTGGCATGCCCTGCATAGTCTGAGAACGTTAATCATGCTTGCAGTAGTGGCTTCTCAGTTTTTAAGGTTGTTATTGTGAATTTTTCCTCATTGGGTTCGGTCGAGGAGGGAGGAACAATGCTCTCTGTGACAGCTTCTTGAACAGGTAAAGATTTGGCAGTGCTGTGAATTTAAACTTTTCTTATTTTTATAAATTATATTTCATACTTTGACTAATCGTTTCTTTTTTATTTGGCAGGAGGGTTCCAGTTGTTCTCTGGTTTGTTTATTGTGTCCTCGGCTACATCAATGTTGAAGACAAGGCAACCCTGGTGGTATGAATACCACGGTAAGCCCTCGGTTTCTCCACGATGTCTCCTCTGTCAACCAAATGGTTTCACTGTCAACGTTGATGTTTATACTACTGTAAGCCTTCGGGCATCGAATGGATTTTAGCTTGTATGGTTTGGAGTTGGGATTCGACTGACAATTTAATAAAAGAAACTACAGTGTTGTTCCTCTTGCAATTTGCATCTTTGTCTCTGCCGAGACTGTTACTATTGTTTCTTAGTTTATAGAATATGTTTATGTTGGATAAAACTGTAGGTTGCGATTTCAATCCTTTTTAAATATATTGTTTGGGGCTTGAAGCCTTATGTCGGAGATTCGTCATTTAGAAGAATATAAGGAATGATTACTGTGTAATAACATCTGTAAGCTATACAATACATTTTCTGGGTTTTTAGTACTTGGGTTTTAAAATAATGATTTTGTTTTGGTATAAGCCTTTCGGCATTATCATTCTTGCATACAAAATGTTTCAGGGTCGTCTTAGTAGATGGATTATTTCAATAGTTAAAATAGGAAGGTATAACTGTTTTGGGCCAAGTCCTAACTTAATTCTGCGTAGCTTAATGACGAGTTGGTTCTGAGTTGTAGTGTTAAGAGATTTGGTTTGCTATAGGGTTTAAACCCTAAACCCTATCTTCTAATTTGGTTTTGAGTTTAAAATTCTATATGTGTAAATAATACAACCAAGCGAGCTCTCTCTTATGAGACTCAAACCCTTGTCCTCTTATTAACCTGTATTAAACAAGTTGGCCACGATGCATCAACTAGATGCCATCGAGCTCTATTCTTAATGCATTCTATATCGCTTCAGTTATTCGACTGTATTTAGTTTTGGTTGACAACCCTGGGGTTATATCAACCCGGTTCATAATACGAAATCAGGGTGAGACCTTACGGTCTCGAACCCTTATTAAAAGATTACAATAGTTCTGCCTATTATTACTGTGATGATCGTAATTGTTATATGATGTTAACTCGATACAGGGTTTGACCTTGAACTAGCTTGACTTACTATTTTGGTCTCGATGGGAGAATTAATCTGTACTAGATTAGAGTTTTAAAGTTAGAATCTTTGTTAAAGATGCTTGTATTAATACTGTGTAATACATAAGTAATTATGTTGTATAAATGGGCAATATTCTACTATGTATGCTATATTTTTTAAGAGAAGAAAAGTCGACTTATGAATATATAAATTATACTTTTTTATACTTTGTTTAAATAATTGTAACTTCTTTATGTATCGATGATACAAGGATTTTTATTGTATGTTGATCATGCGATGTGTAAGATAATCTATCTATACATAAATGTTAACACAATTCGTAATGTTTACAAGTCTAGGGTTTATATTTGTAAATTCTGTGTAAAAGCCTATGACAATTTGAATGTGGACTTTGCTATTTGATTTTTCAATATCATATGTTTATGATTAAACAATATATATATTGAGTATACATATGTTAATGAAAGCAACAGACAGTAATGAAATCTATATATGATGTATTATACTGAATTATTATTTTGCTTAAAATCTTCCTATCATCTCTAATCTATGTTTAAATAAACATCTTATTGTACTAGAGTACATCACCTATGGTGAAAGGAAGAATACAGGAAGAAATTTATTCATCATTCTATATTTATCCAATCTTTATTCATCCATGTATTGTACATAAATAATATATCAGTTCAATAACCTATCACTTCTAACAGATAACTGATATCTAGGAAACATCTGAAAAGTTGTGGATAACAAATAAATACAGTTTTCAGAAATAGATTAAACAGTTTAGAAATCAATAAAATAACACAAAGTAGAACCTGTTAACTGATAGGGTGGACAAACACCCAAAGAGGACCATTCCTCCTAACCTTCTCCAGAAAGCAGTCAAGATCACTTGCTTTTGGACCCCCGAGCCTATTCACTAAACCACCAGGACGAAGATACTGTGTAGAAGCAAGACACTCTATTTGTACTTCAACAATCAAGAAGACTTGCATACAAACTCTCTTTGTACTTCAACAATCAAGAAGACTTGCATACATATCATGCTCATGTACTTCAGTAATCATGTAGACTTCCATACATAGCACTCTGCAACTCAGCAGTAAGACAGTCTTACTCTACAACTCATTAGCTAGCTTCCCCTCATTGAATCTCTTGTGGGCTCAATTCTAACACCACAAGGAAAAAGTTCTATCTCCTCAGAGAATGTGTAAGCTGCCTGCTCAAATTCGATGGCTATATAAAGATTGCCTAAGTCTTTTGGGTCAGTTTCACATTTAATGAGCCACCAACTCAGTTCCACCATCCTTGGGGAACATGACCACATTTTTAGGGAAGTTGTCCCATAACAAAAACTAGTAAGTGAGTGCAGATGATGCCACTTGTCCATTGCCTTCTACACCAATTTCATTCCTCCTAGTGGGTTAGTGAACACTCTTTCAACAGTCTCTTTGGGTGAGTGTCTCCTATTTTAATTTATTAAATAATAATATTATTCATTTACAGTCATCCTTGACCATCCTTGGTCATTAATATAAAACTTTACAATAAAATTTAAAGTAATGTTTTTCCACAAACATAAAATGTTTCAAGTATTAGGTAGGTTACAAGTTCGCTATAGTTTCGGAGATATTCCCTCTGGAGGTAAGGATTTTTGTATAGTATGAAGTAGATCAAAGGCAGATTATGAAGCAGATTAGAGGTAGATTATGAAGAAAATCAGAGGCAGATTATGAAGCAGATTAGAGGAATATTATGAAACAGATCAGAGGCAGATTATGAAGCAGATCAGATGCAAATTATGAATCAAATCAAAAGCAAATTATGGAGATGATCTAAGGCTAATTGTGTATCATATTGAAATTGATTATAAATTTATCTTTGAGGTGATTATGTCAGTAGTCTTATACCTTATTCTTTGATAGGTTGGTGCCTACATATTACTGAGTTGGTGCTCAATTGAGGAGATTGGTGTCTCCAGTAGGTTGGTGCCTACATATCACTGATTTGGTGCTCAGTTGAGGAGCTTGGTGTCTCTAGTAGGTTGGTGCCTACATACTGTTGAGTTGGTTTTCATTTGAGGGGATTGGTGTCTCCAGTGGGTTGTTGCCTACAAACACTGTAATAGTAGGTTGCTGCCTACATGAATTTTATGAAGATAACCTTTTGTGGTTTTCTCCCAAAATGGTTTCCACGTTAAATTATGTGTATTATGATTTGATTTTATGTGTATTTATTGTTTTGAAGTTATTGAATAAGTGATGAATGGTTAAAGTGAGAAAAAGTATCTTATACCAATCCATTCCCCCTCTCAATATAACCATAAATCCAACACCGCAAAATGTAACCTCTTAGAAATGCATAATCGATGCAATCTAGACACATGAATGATACATATTGGTGTCCATAGTAGGTTGGTGCCTACATATTGTTGAGTTGTTGCTCATCTGAGCGGATTGGTGTCACCAGTAGGTTGGTGCCTACAAACATTGTAACATAAGGTTGGTGCGTACTTGAATTTATGAAGATAAGCTTTTGTGGTTTTCTCCCAAAATGGTTTCCATGTTAAATTATGTGTATTGTGATTTGGGTTTCTGTGTATTTACCATTTTGAAGTTATTGAATAAGTAATGAATGTTTAAAGTGAGAAAAAGTATCTTATACTGATTCACCCCCCCCCCACTTAGTATAACCATAAGTCCAACAATTGGTATCAGAGCAGGTTCCTTCGAAACAACTTAACCACTTGAAGGAAGATCTCAAGCACATATGGATTGTGAGGAATTTGGTTTCAGAACGAACAAAGAACCTTTGTTCAATGGAACAACTATCTATTATGGAGCATAAAAATGAATACATATTTGATGGCCCTTGGATTTGATATTTGGGAATCAGTCACTAGGTTATATAGAAGTTACAGAGGAGTCATGAGAAATCAATACAAAAGCAATGGATGCCATCTTGAGTGGCTTATCAGATTGTGTAATTGACAAGGTAAACAAGTGTACATTAGCCAAACAAATTTGGAACAAGCTACAAAATATTTATGAAGAGAAATCTAGTGATCGCTCAAGTTATGAATCCGAGACAGGAGAAGTACAATCTATGTCAAAGCCAAAAGTAGAACCTGGCAAATACAAAGGTAAGCTATCCTCCAAATGCTTTAATTATGGTGGAATATAACATTTTGCTGCAAAATGTCCATATCCATGGAAATATATTGATGATGAAGAATAAACTCTCTCCATGGAAACAAATCCCGCAGGGAAAGATATTGATGATGAAGAATAAACTCTCTCCATGGAAACAAATCCCGTTGATCAAGAATATGAAGACAATAAAAATCCATATAAAGAAAATGAAGAACATTATGAGATAGACGATGAAGCTAATCTTTAAGAAGAACTTATTTGTGATCTAGATGAAATCACGGAACATAGAAGAGAGAACCAATCACTAAGGGAACAACTGCAAAAGTATCAAGAGGAAGATCATAATTCTAAAGAAGAGATGTCACACGACATCGAAGAATCATAAAGGATCGTCATTGAACTAAAGATTTAGCTAGAAGAAAAGCAAGAAAAGTTTGAGAAACTTGAAGCAAGAATTACCTCTCCAAGAAAAAAATTAGAAGAGACAGTGACCTAGTTGAACATAAATTTGAAATTCGAAAAGAGTACCACAATTTGAGATGATATTCTCAGTTGTCAAAGGTCACTATTTATCAAGACAGGTCTTGGTCATGATGAAAATCATAATACACTTGAAGAAAATGCAATCCCTAGGTCACGTGAGAGGAAAATTGAAGAGAAGCTTGAAAGCTACGCTAATGTTCTTCAAAACTCCAATTACATAGAAAACAACAAGAAGGAAAGAAATCATGACCAACAAAAGACTGATTTCTCACTCAAGAAAGATAAGGATGAGTTTAAATGAGTTGCTCCTCCAAGAAGACCCTTCACAACCAAGTATCAAGGTTACTTTTCTAGTTATTGTTTTTCTTGCAATGATTTTGGTCATAAAGTTATAGATTGTAAAAGAGACAACAACAAAAATTTCCATGACGGATTCTCAAGGAGAAATCACAACTCATTAAATATAACATCATCTCTATAATTGCAATAATTATGGACATATAACAAGGTTCTATAGACGCAATTTCAGAAGAAATGATAAAGAGAATACACATGTCAAATATAAGGAGAAATGCACAAAAGTATGGAGGAGGAAATCAGCAGAGCAAAAGTAGGAAGATTGTGGACCAACAATATATGCTGACAATGGATGTTCAAGACACATGACAGGGAATCAAACCAAGTATTTCATTTTGAAGAAGGACAACACAAACAATGTAATGTTCAAAAGAAAGGGCCCTCTTACAAATGATGATGAAACAAAAAATGTCCTCTATGTTAAGGATTTGAAAGATAATCCTCTCAATCTTAACAATTGACTCTCGAATCTGCAAAGTAAAGAAGACCTCATAGAAAATGAAGTGGATTTTGGGGAAGAAGGAACATAAAAGTCATAAGCTTCAATGTGGATGATTTATCCAAATGAATTAGCTATTTTATGATATTAATTTAGCTAAGCTTATATACAGGGAGATCAAGATAAGCAACATGTGGTTGTTTTATGAATCTAATTCAGATGAAGAAATGCTA
Organism: Larix kaempferi; assembly: GCA_027924585.1. Lineage (NCBI taxonomy): Eukaryota > Viridiplantae > Streptophyta > Pinopsida > Pinales > Pinaceae > Larix > Larix kaempferi. The sequence goes on from BSBM01001009.1 coordinate 7,753,061, forward strand.
GAATGTCGGTGATTGTGAAGGTAATCTACCAAAAAATTCAAGCAAAGATCCCTCCACAGGTAGCAATCAATACAAGAATCGTAGGTTGTTGGTTCATAATAGAGAAAATAAGACAATGAGAGTAAATAAATTGCAAGATGTAGAAGATGATAAAAATGAAGGAGCGTGAAGATAGGGGGAGTTACAAGAAAAGCTACAACAAAGAAAAGAGAGCATAGTCTCAGGGGGAGCAGTCCCAAGGTGAAGTATAAGTCCAGGGGTAGCAACCCCTTTCCAATGATGAGGTGTTGCAGGTAGAGAGAGAATTGTAGACAGGAAATGAGGTGCAGACACAAAGATAATAATAAGCTCAGGGAGAGCATCCCTTTGTCATTGATGTCAAAGGGGGAGAAATTGCACACAAGGGGAGTATCTATAGGTTTATTACTGAATTGTGTACATATGGGGAGATTGTTGTAAATATTGTTGTCATTGATGTTAGAGATTTGTTGATACTACATATGTCCAAGATTCAGATGAAAGATGACCCTAACAGGAATCCCCATTAAGGATAAAAGATGATGCTGACGTGATTCCCAAGTGAATATATTGATGTGCCCCCACTTAAAATATAAGCAATGATGATTCCCAAGTGAATATATTGATTTACACCTCACTTTTCCACTTGTGGAGGAAATAAAATCAAAAGAATATGAAGATTCTTGGAAATATTGTGTCATTGATGCCCAATTTGAATACCCTCTCTTTGAAGACAATTTTAATCTAGATACCTGTCTCAAATTGGAGTTTAAGTTACATGGTTGGAAAGCTTATTATGAGACATTTCCAATGGTACATGGAACTCTCTCTAACTCCATATGAATGAGGAGATATGAAATAATTTGTAAAGTCAACCCAACTAAAATTTTTGTCGACCCTACAAAGATATTGAACAATGTTATGTCAGCCCAAAAATTGATTTAAGAAAATATAAATAAGAGGATCACTTCCTCATTAGTTCACTCACTCATACGATACATGGATATCTTATAGGAGAGGCACACTAGTGAAAAAGGTTGCAGCATTTGAAGAAGAGGATGAGCAAAGATTAAGTACCATTCCAAAAGGGTATATTTTCATGTCATCTATGGCATTTTTGCCATAACTTTTGTTTGGGGAATGTTTCAGATCGTGCCACTTGGAGGATATGTAGAGAAGATCTTGAAGTACCTGTGGTCCAAGTTTCAGGTGCTAGTTTGCTATATTTTAGGATATATGACCTCGGGAATTTAGGGTTTTGAATGATCCTAAAATCAGTTGTAAACATGTCAGTTTGGTCGCTATAACTTTTACTCTAGGAATATTTAGACAATAACCCTTAAAGGAGATGAATTAGAGATCTTCAATAACCTGTGATACAAATTTCAGATGCTGGTTCACTATATTTTCATAGATATGACCTCGGTAAGTTAGGGTTTTTGAATGATCCTAAAATCAACTTCAAATAGGTCAGGTTGGCATCTTCTCTATAACTTTTGTTCTAGGAAGTTTCAGACAATGAAACTTGGAGGAGATGAAGTACAAAATCTTGAAGTACCCGGGGCACATGTTTCAGATACTAGTTCTATATAGTTTCATAGATATTCCCTCTGGAAGTAAGGATTTTGTATAGTATGAAGTAGATTAGAGGCGGATTATGAAGCAGATTAGAGGTAGATTATGAAGAAAATCGGAGGCATATTATGAAGCAGATCAAAGGAATATTATGAAACAGATCATAGGCAAATTATGAAGCAGATCAGAGGCAAATTATGAAGTTAATTAGTTGCAGATTATGAAGCAAATCAAAGTCAGATTATGGAGATGATCTAAGGATGATTGTGTATAATATTGAAATTGATTATAAATTTATCTTTGAGGTGATTATGTCAGTAGTCTTGTACCTTATTCTTTGGTAGGTTGGTGCCTACATATTACTGATTTGGTGCTCAATTGAGGAGATTGGTGTCTCCAGTAGGTCGGTGCCTACATATCACTGAGTTGGTGCTCAGTTGAGGAGCTTGGTGTCTCTAGCAGGTTAGTGCCTACATATTGTTGAGTTGGTGTTCATTTGAGGGGATTGGTGTCTCCAATAGGTTGTTGCCTACAAACATTGTAATAGTAGGTTGGTGCCTACATGAATTTATGAAGATAATCTTTTATGGTTTTCTCCCAAAATGGTCCACGTTAAATTATGTGTATTATGATTTAAGTTTATGTGTATTTAATGTTTTGAAGTTATTGAATAAGTGATGACTGTTTAAAGTATCTTATACTAATCCATTCCCTCCTCTCAATATAACCATAAGTACAACACTGCAAAATGTAACCTCTTATTTATTTGAATAACAAGATTTTTTATTTTTATTTTTTCAAAAAAATAATAGAAATGCATAATCGATGCAATTTAGACACATGAATGATACATATAGCACGTGTAAGATGCAAACACTATGCACACACAACACCATAAACACATTAACAATACAAACATAATACCAATAGTAATTATAATAACAAAACATCATATAAGTAACATTACTATTAACATACATAGCACAACATTGACACCAACCTCATGCAAAATAACTCAAAGAACCTACATATCGATGCATGTACGATGCACTCTAACATGGTCACAATGCAACTATGATGCCTAGATAATGCTCAATAATTCATGTCCGATGTAAATAACACTATTGTGATGCCAAAGCAAAGTATTCAACCTATGATGCAAACATGATTAAAAAACAACGCTAAACGGGTTACTTTGTAGCACGAATGACACTAACACGATGTTGTTCTAACAAAAACGACATAAATATTTACGTAAAGATGAATTATGGCACACATTGATAAATATATTGAATGAGGACACTAGAGACGATGCCAAGGTAGTGTATTGTAGTAGTGGTTCATGATTTACCTAATCAAAAGCATTTTTCAGGTTGATTTTAGAATCACATCGTGCCTCTTACGAATTTTATAACTATAATGCATTCCTAAATTAAGATAATGTTTTTCATTATGAGCTTCCCTAGGATGAGGTCCCTCTAATTCTTTTTGGTACCAGCTTTGCTACGATTGATTCATGTCTCAAGACAAATTTTCTATGATATGATTGTGCACTTATTAGATTTGGATTATATTGAGAATGAAATAAAAGAATATAAATAATGCAAAATAATACTAAAAAATATTGAAAGCAAAGCATTATAGTAAAACCAAATTCTATTCATGAATCAAATAATGAAAAACAATACAATACAAAATAAGTGGAATGGTTAGAGTTCAAGCGGGCTGAGTTTTTCGGTCTATTTTTGTGCGTAGTTTGTTTGTGGAGTTCTTTTTTTGCAGACCTGTTTCTTTCTCTCGCAGATTTTACGGTCTTAAATCTTTTGGTCCGATCAGGTATATGGGATCTTGCTTTTGTCTATGGAAAACGATCGAGAATCGTTTTATTTTTGGGATTTATTAAAAAAAAAACAGTTCTCTTCCATGTTTGAACTGGTTTTGTGGCATATAAAAATATAGCATAGTACTGTATTCCCCTTCTCTGGATTTTTGCATAAATCATAGATTTTTGTATCATGGTCATATTGTTTGCAAGAATGATGGATCCGTATGTTTGAGTTTCTTTTCCGAGACCTGGTTTGCATTTTTTTCAGGGCATGTATATGTGAATTAATGGGAGTCTACAATTCACCATTTATGTGAGGGGTTTTGTCACCTTGGGTTATCTCGACAGTTATAACCGTAATATAGAGTTATCTATGCATAAGCTATTGGTGTAAAAATAATGCCATGTAGATAATTTTTTATACTATTTCATTCTTATAAAAAACATATGAGGTTTTCAATTTTATTTTTGTGTATTTAAGTGCTCAGTAATTTTCACATGATTTTTCTATGTTTGAGTGGTGTTATGTTCATGCTGTATTTTTTCTGGTTTTCTAGATAAAATAACCACTATCATTTTTCTTAAAATGATTTCTACAGATTTTTAAAATGGTATCAACTGCAACAATCACAACCACAAGAAGGTTGAAAGGAACAGTTAAAGATGTACCTTCAGGAAAAGATAATTACACTGTCGTTCATTATGGCTCCGAAACTGGTATGTTTTCTCCTCATTAGTTTTTCGATCATAAATATAAGTATGGAGGTTTTCGATGAAATGGAGGTTGACGCACACTCATTGGCGATAGGTATGGCAGGTAGGATATCCATTACCGGCATTCTCATTTGCTATTCCAGCTCGTTTCAATCATTTGAAGTTGGCAAATTTTAAACTTATACAGGACGACGATCAAACATAGATGTACCTGGTGTCGAAAAATAAGCCCCATATTCGTTTTACTTTGTGAGATATGATCCGTACAAGTTAGGGTTTCTTCCTCTTCCAGAATGCAGCCCTAAACAGGTGACCTAGGAAAAAAGGTCATATCTCGGGCTAGGAAGCTCCAAATGGAATTCTGTAAAACGTGATAGTTAAGGCATAGACTGTAGTTTCACAGGTCTGAATTTCAGAGGCCGAAGTTGAAACAGTGACACGTGGCACGCCATACAAGTTTGCTATGAGGTTTCATCCCTTAAACAGATCATGTTGGGAAACTTATCATATCTCGCCCATGGAGAATCCAATGAAGCTCAAATCTGTGGGGTTGGAAAGCTGACATGTCAGGCTACCACAGGCCGAAGGTTTAGACCCTGAGGATACAAAATTGCAGAGATACACTAGAAACAATAAGGCACATCTGAAATAGCTCAACGGAGGAAATCAAAGAAGAGGAGGAAGAAGTTCTCACTTAGGGTTTTCAGTTTTTTAGGTATGGAAGGACCTGATACAATGTTGGAGACACTTGATGCAACATTGGAAACTTTGAAAATGGATTTGGAATCCCTTCATCATAGATATTAATCTTCCATCAAATGTTGTGGGAGGAAGGAGATTAAAAATTAGGGTTTCTGGATTCTACAAGAAAGAAGAAACCCTAGCAAAGTTGGGAGAATCATAGGGCAGCAATGAAGGAGGTTTAAATGGCACTAGTATTCTATCATACTATCACTATGAATCTATATAAGATGTTTATAAGTGATCTACCTTGGAATATTAGGGTTTTACCCTTATAGAGAAGACTACAAGCAATCTCGATAGGTATGACTTGAGGAGATGCAGGTATGTTTTGAAATTAGTTTTTATTTATCTGATGATTAAGTTCATGATATGTTTACCTGCATATGATTAAGGATAGTACAATCATAATCAATTTTTAGGGTTGTATGATCACCTTAGTAAAAGTATGAATGCATGTGAATGATAGAAGACATTCATTGATTAGGGTTATGACATTATGACTGTACTAATACACTCATGGTGTTGTATGAGGATGATGCTGTCTGCTAACATGAAGGGTACATGAAGAAAGACAAAATCACGTTCTAGATCAAGAATATATAACCATGATGACATGAAGACAAAAGACTCATCCATAGTCTTTGATCACATAGAAGCTCTACTTACAAGGTATGTACGATTTGGTTCTAATACACCTAACATATGAGATTTAAGAGATGCAGGTTACTAGCACAAGATCTCTAAATATTTGAAGAGAAAAAAGAAGATAATGTTTAGGTATGTTAGGCATAACTAGCAATCATGCTAATCCGGGTATGTTTTCCTATATCGAGTAAGAATCCTACTTTGTGTTAGGATCTTAGATAAGTATACTTTTGCATGATTGATAATGATTATTCTTGGAGTTAGAAGTTTAAGTAATCAAGGGTTTATGCATATTATGTTTCTTAGTTTGATTAATGATATGACAAACTAGAAGAGTCCTAAGGTCAAATAAGAATATCGATGAGTAAAGTAAGTTCTCCATGAAACCTTGAATATTAACGCTTGTGATAAATTACATGTGTATGAAATGATCATGACCATACATGTTTAAGATTATTTAGGATTATAATGTTTTGATAGTATTGAGATTATACTAGTGAATGTGTGTGATCTTGAGGATGACATAATGATGAAACTAGTTCATACCTAAGCATGCATAGTGGTACAAGATGGATAGAAGTTCAAAGACATATAATCATGATGCTATCATAAAGGGAAAATAGAGATCAAGAGGGAGGCAACCACACAAACATAAAAGATAAGTATTTGAGTTGTTATTTGAATTGCTTCTTGAATCTCTAAATAGTTAATGATATTAATAGTTGTATGCATATTTGTTTTCCTAGAATTGGGAAATGTATCATGCATAGGGTAAGCATTCATATAGAATTGAACAATGTTCTACTAATATGCATATGATGGGTAAATAGCCAATAGTGTTGGACAACATTCCATTGTTGCTTGTCTAGAATGAAACCTCTTTTCTAACATGCTAGGAGTAGTGCACACTCTTGATAGTATGTTCTAGTAGGGATGGAAGGCATCTAGATAGTCATTGTATGCATACGGGATATGGAAAAGTGTTGTTCCAAAGCATTGGCCAATATAGTTGCATAACTATGTGAATCATATCAGTGTGCATAAAAGGTTATCATTGAAATGATTTGATGATTATGAAGTGTTACTAATCTTGTAATTGAATTTGATTTGTAGGAAAGATCGTGTGCTATGATCTACAAGAGAGGGATGATGAACACATGTTCCAAAGAACAAGTGATGACTATTCAGTAAGAAGTCTTACAAATCAAACATACTACAAAGGTACAAGGAAAGGTCCGTGGCTTGCAGTTTCTTAGAAAGAGGGAGAGGATCATGATGAGATGTTTGCTCCAGTGGCTAGATACACTTACATAAATAGATTACACCCATGGATGACAAGACCGTTCTCTTGAATGGTGTAATTGAAGAAGAAGTGCATATCGAGCAAACTCCCAAGATTTGAAAGAGAACCACATGATTGAAGAAGGCTTTGTACAGGTTCAACAGGTACCCAGGATCGATAGTCATTTGACGAGCTTGATGATCACCACGGGTGATGCGGATTTCAACCTTTGCTACAAGGTTGGAGATGGTTTCTATATACAAATGACATGCTTCTCTCAGATGGATGAAAGAAGGAACTCACCATAGATTTCGAGTGATCTTGAGGCTCGTATCAGTAGACCCATCTGACGGGAGATGGAACATATAGATATGCAGAAGATCACTCAATGCAGAGTGTGCATGATGTTCAATCACAGAGGAAGGACAATACTCAAATGTAGAAGACTCCACTTCAGAAGGAGTAGATCTCAGAGTTAAAGAATATTGGCATGATTCTTGTGATTAGATATGTGGTTGAGATCAGATGAGATTTTTCCTTAGCCAAGGAAAATGTGAAGTAGAGATATGGAATGATGGACGGTGGTTTCTACAGTTTACAGACAGATGATTGGTTCATTGATGTATTTGATGAATACCAGGCCAGATATATGCTTTGCTATGAACACCCTAAGTCAGTGTCTAGTTGAGCCTAGACGTGTTCACCTGGTAGCTGCAAAGCATGTGATGAGGTACCTGAAAGGTACGATAGACTTTGGTCTCTACTATGTTGGAGATCATGACTACAGATTGTATGGTTATATAGATGCAGATTGGGCCGAAAGTGTCTTAGACAAGAAGAGCACCTCAGGTGGATGTTATTGTCTGGGATCCACCATGATCTCATGGTTTAGCAGGAAGTAGTCCAGTGTTGCTCTCAGCACAAGCTGAAGCAGAGTATATAGCAGCTTGTTCTGCTAAGTTGTGAAGCCATATGGCTCTGAAAGTTGATGTTAGGTCTATTTGACCTGGAGTTGGATACCACGATGATTCTATGTGACAACCAGAGCTGTATAAAGATGACAAAGAACCTAGCGTTCCATGACAATTCAAAGCACATATAAATTCAATATTTTTACATACGGTATATGGTACAGAAGGGAGCTATAAAGCTCTAGTATGTGAGCACTGATGAGTAAGTTGTTGATGTGTTGACTAAGCCTCTGTCTCGAGTGAAGTTTGAGTTCTTTCGTGACAAGCTTGGTGTGGTTCGAAAGGACCTTCATCGAAAGGGGAAGCAATGATGATGATGTTGTAGTGGGATTGTATCATCCCTGGACATTAGTCCTAAAGTGATCTGCAGACTCTTGTCTCCGTGATGTAGTTGCAGTGATGATGATGTTGCAGTGGGATTGTATCATCCCTGGACATTAGTCCTAAAGTGATCCGTAGACTTTTGTCTTCGAGAATGTGGTTGGGATTGCATCTTCGTTGGACATTAGTCCTAAAGTGATCCGTAGACTTTTGTCTTCGAGAATGTGGTTGGGATTGCATCTTCCCTAGACATTAGTCCTAAAGTGATCCAAAGACTTTTGTCTTCGAGAATGTGGTTGGGATTGGATCTTCCCTGGACATTAGTGCTAAAGTGATCCAGAGACTTTTGTCTTCGAGAATGTGGTTGGGATTGCATCTTCCCTGGACATTAGTGCTAAAGTGATCCATAGACTTTTGTCTTCGACAATGTGGTTGGGATTGCATCTTCACTGGATATTAGTCCTAAAGTGATCCGTAGACTTTTGTCTTCGAGAATGTGGTTGGGATTGCATCTTCCTTGGACATTAGTTCTAAATGGATCCGCAGACTTTTGTCTCTGAGAGTGTGGATAGGATTGCATCATCCTTGGACTTATGTCCTAAAGTGAGAGGGATTGATCATCCCGTAGCTGGATCATGTGTGTTGCAGGTTGTGTTGCTGCAGATGATGTTGTTGCTGATCGAAAGATCAAGATGATGTTGTTGCTGATCGAAAAATCAAGATGATGTTGCTGCTGATCGAAAGATCAAGATGATGTTGTTGCTGATCGAAAGATCAAGATGATGTTGTTGCTGATCGAAATATCAAGTGTTGCTGTAGACGATCGAGTGTTGCAGAAGATGAAGATCAAAGATGAAGACTCTGTGTTGTAGAAGATGATGCTCCAGTACTGAAGATGTTCCAGTTGTTGATATTGTTGAAGAAAACTTCCAATTGTTTATAGATGTATCACCTTGATTTTGTTGATGATGTTCTCTCTCCTTCCTCCTACAGTTGATGTTGTTGTTGTCAGTAGAATACCCTTCTCGTTAAGGGGGAGTGTTGAAATATTGTAACTTTGAAGAATATTCTATTGTATTTTATTATTGTAATTTATTTGGAGATGTTTTATTCCTCCCTCGGGATGTTATTATTGTATTTGGTCATCATAGAGTCATGAGGTAAATCCTCCCTTGTAAGTCGGGGAAATAGATCCCTCTATAGTAAAACGTAATGGGGTTTTTAAGTCCCCTGAAGGAGTCGGCCCAATCAACATTAGTTGAGTGGTAAATTTAGTTGAGGTCGGCATGTCAAGTTGTAAAATTAAAGTAGAAGTGAATGTATAAATAGAGAGCTAGCCTCTCTCATTTATTCATTCGTTCACACACACACTCACTTGTGTAATTCGCATAAGAGAGAGAGAGAGAGAGAGAGAGAGAGAGAGAGAGAGAGAGAGAGATCTGAAAGGAGAAGGAGCACTTGTTTGGGGTTTTGTCTTTGTATTTTTGATCATCTATATTGAGGAATTTTTGTTGGGTTTTCTTCCCCTAGAGGGGTTCCCAGGATAAGTTTGTGTCTCTTGTGTTTATGTTGTGCTTGTTATTCTTTCAGTGATCCTGTATATGCTATTGTTGTGAAATTGAATTGAATACTGATGTTAACTATATTAACATATTCAATCTTAACAAAAAAAATCCTATAGCAAGTGGCTAAAACTACATAATATCATAGTGTCTCAAAGACCTAGGAGGTAAACATAATAAAATTCCAAAACCTAACCCTGGAAGGTGAGGTGGAAAAAGGAATGCGAGTCTAGAGAGCCTAGATGGTACACCAACTTCTTAAGGTAATAAGTTTTTCAAATGAAATTCATTAAGGGTGATGTTTTAACTGTTATAAATATATCGACAAGTTGTGCAAGAATCAGAGTTTGGACAATGAAAATACATAGGCTTTATGTCTTATATGTGATCATCCAAGAAAATTTTGTTTAAGGCCCAAAACGCATTGAATGATCAGGACCCGCATTTTTTAATAATTTTGATAATGTTCAAGACCATTTTTTAAACGGTGACAATATTGAATAACCATGTCTTTGTCTTGAATGGGCACATGGATAAGGATATCAACCTAGATTCTTTAAAGTTGGAAGTGTTTATGTCCCTTGGAATGGGGCTATGAAGGTGGATTGATTTTTCCTCCAGTTTGCCTTAAACTTTTGCTTCCTCTATAAATATCACGAGATCTACCTTAATGATGTTCTAACATATCCTAAATAAATCAACAAAGACTCCATTGAACCCTGATGCCTTATCTAAATTCATTAAGTGGCAGTTTGAGAGAACTTGCTCTTAACTAACTAATTTATTCAAAATTTAAATATCTTGCTCATTGAAAAGCTTTAGGCTATATCTCAATACTTTTGTTTGCTCACATTCTTTGTTTATGTGAAGTTCTATGTACATTCTCTTGTAATGGGAGTAAGTTATGTCTTTGATGTCTTCAAACTTTTAAACTTTAAAGCCATCTAAAAATAGGATTTCATCACAACTTCGTTTATTGAATTATGATTTTTTCTTGCATTTGTTTGATTCCGTAAGTACTTAGTGTGCTCGATCCCTTAAGCTACAAACTTCTTTACTTTGATCTTTAGTGAGATTCATATGCTTCACAAGCTTTGCTCAAGTGGAAATTTTCCTCTCTTTCCTTTTTTAAGGTTATTTTCATTGTAGTCATTTTCTTCAATGTTTGGTTGAATGTTTCCAGCTTGTATTGCCATTACACTCTTTGGATGGACGGTTGAAGGATGTTTATCATTGCCCATTTCTTTAGCTCTAATTTGTTAGTTTTGGTTTTTTTCTCTATACGCGTGAATAAAATCCTACTCTTGAAGTAGGGCATTCTAGAAAAGGGAGACCATCTCCATTAAACCCTCAATTTATGCCCAAGTGGGATTGAAGCAAAAGGGGATACACCCAAAAACTTTTGAATCAACAATTTTAATAGGGATTGGTGTGTGATTTGAAATTGAACAAGGAATAATGCTATATGGAATAACGAGGTCCCCTTTCAAGAATGATGATTGTACAAAGAATCTATATAGCATTTCTACTATAAATGATTGCCACAATATTTTACTCATCTCGGTGTATTTTCCTTTCTTTGGTTTGGCATCCATCAAGTCCCATTTCAAGATAATGACTTCTAAATGCTCTAAGCATTGGTTCCTTACTATAGAGCCTCCTTTGTTTTTCTTTACAATTGAGGGTGAGATTGAAATATCTCATTAAGATGTGGTTGTGTCTATGAATATGGAAATCAAAATCTAAAATAGAGAGTCAATATTTCTCCTTTTCATGGCAATTCTTGGGAGCATAAATGTTGAAAATTTGTAATGTCTTGTTGCTAATGTTCTTTTTGAAAAAAAAAAACAAATTAGTTTGTAAGATGACTGAGTTCCATAAGGAAACAAGACCTCTAGATGCACCTCTTACTTCCTTCAAGCTATGATGACAATTTTTCCACAAGCCCTTTATTTCAAGGAAATTTTTATGTGACAACTTTGTCTCTTGGAGAAGAACCAAATTTTATTTCTCGGTTTTATCTAGTTGCTCTCCTTTATTTCTTTTGTAGCTAACCCTAGCCTTCTACATGATAGAATTACCATTGATTGTCGTTATTTAAATTTGGCATTGGGCTAGTTTAAAGAGATTTATGGATAGTCACTTTAGTACCGAGGACTTTATTTTTAACCACCTCCTCTTTTCTAAATATCTTTGCTTCTTTTTCCTAGTGGTCTTCATTGGTCTTCCTTTGGAGAGATAGGCGATCATTCTTCCAAGAGAGGATTGTGGGCTTAGTTTCTTATTCTTAAGGCTATTCTTAATTATACACCTTCAAAGAATTTTTCAGGGGATCATCCCAAGATGCTTTGTGTTGGGAAGGATTTGTTGCTTCTTCTTCCTCGTGGTGCTTCTCCCTCCTCTTTGTTTCCATGCAGTGAGAGAATTCTATTGTTTATTATAGGACCTGATTTTATAGATTTAATTATTTCTCCTATTAGTTCTCTAAGATGGAACATTTGTTTGTTTTTCTCACTTCTCTTGAGGAGGATGTTTGCTTTGTTATCAGGGTTTGCCTTGATTATGATCTTGTTGTTGTTGATCATGTCTTTCTCTGTTTAGGGTTTGAGATTTTTTGAAGCCATCATCTTTAGGGGAAAGAGCCTTAAGAGAAGGGTTATTCATCGGGTAATACTTTGCAAAGTGTTTGGATTTGTGGTAAAAATTGCATTTAAATGGGATCTTGTCATAGTCCAATTTATGAACATAAATCCAATTATTTATCTCAAGATATTTATTTTATGGCTATCCCTTTTGTAGGTCCACCTCAACATAGATTTTAGCCCATACATATATGCCACTCTTAGGGTTTGATTCATTAAAATATTTCTAAAGTGCATTCTCAATTCCCTCGAGGGTTCGGGTATCCCAAAATATCATGAGGAGAAAAGGAAGATGGACCCAAATAGATGCTTTTGTGGACACTTCTTCCTTTGGGTCAAAGGAGAGTTCCCAATGGTTCATGTAAATCCCATCGAGGCCCATAAACTAGGCCCCCCCTTTGAATCCTTTGTCTCTACCCCGCTTTATCCCAAAATAAAAAGCCTTTCAAATAATAAAAGAACTTGATTAAGGTTGTTGTGATTATGACTAATTGCCATTTACCCAAGAATCTAGGGTCTTGGGGATGAACCACTTCCCACTAAACTCCCCTATTAGCATACTCTTTGAAAACAAAATGAATTTAGAGATGTGGTTCACTGATTTTACTTGGAATCTTGGAGTTTTATTCATTCACTTTACAAACTTGGAAGTAAGGTCGTTCTTGTTTATCCTATGTCTTTTTGTTGTTGCATTTGATGGCTCTTCGAAGGATTATGTAAAGGCTTAGATTTAGAAGGGGATAATTGGCTCGAGGCTTGATCCCCACCATGCATGTTGTTATCTCCCAACAAACCAAAACATTCCCCAATGGATGGGGGAAGATAAAACTTTGTATAGTTACCTCAAAATCTCTATAACAAATCAGAAGCTTAGCTCTTGCACTAAGCATTTTTTGTTATAGGCATTACGAAGTCTTGTAGTAAGGCTTTTGACCACATGGAAAACAAAGCAATAAATTTCTCATTACAAATACCATATTTAGCAAAGCTACCTTCAAATGAACCCTTTGACTTCGATGTAGGTAAATGCAAAATCAAAGGACAAAGTATGTGTTGCACACACACAACCATATGCAATGAGTATTAACATAGAAGCAAATTCTTATTTAGGTCCTAGATTTTGATCAAAGAAGTGCCAACAAATAAAGTAGAATAATTATTACTTTGGAACAAAAAATGAAATAATCATCAAGGTAGACTTAAATCCCATCGCAACCTCCTTGGTACGAGGTTAAACTACAACCAATGCTAGTATTTGGTTTCATGTATGGGACTAAGGATAGATGATGTTTGTAAGCATATGACCCTACTATACTAGCCTCAACAATGATATATAAGAGATATTTGATTACTTGTGGATACTATATAGGTTAACTGCCTTTTGATCTTAGTGTATGACCCAAAAGCGCTTTCAATAGACTACGAGCTCATATTCCTTGGACGTAAGAAAATATGTTAATGACCCAAGACCGCATATGGAAAGAGTGGAAGTCTGTTCCCTTATGAATCACTACTAAGTTATTTTAGATGACAATTTTGTTGCAGAGAGAGTAGTGAGGTGCTCTACAACCCAGTATGGGGAAGATGTTGTCATGTAACGTAACGTTATGTTACCAAAAATAAAAGTAATTAAAAAAATTCATGTAGGTTCATAAACTAAAAGATTAAAACCAAATAAAATTTATTAAAAAAACCCATGCTTAATAAATCCAATTTTAAAATGGATGTAGGCTAGTTTACACACACTGATCATCTATATCAACATAAGCTAGTCAACCTAAATATTATATATTTTTTCAAATTTCATAATAAAAATAATAATTCTGATACATTGCAGTAAGATGATAATTAATACCCCTCTCCTAAAAACTAATTTTGGCGACGCGAGGACACTAAATAAATTGAAAATAATAATAAAATGCTTCGAAATTTAGATTTTTCATACGATATCCACTGCCACTGACTTTACCTACTAGTAAAGAAGTCTTTTTGACGATGCGAGGCCACTAAATAAATTGAAAATATATAATAAAAATGGTTCGAAATTTAGATTTATCATACGTTATCTATTTAACGTACTAAAACGGAAGTCTTCTTTATATTTTAATCTTTGGCCTTTTACATTTACATTTTACATTTTCATTTGTGTATAACTTGCCATATTGGTTCGCGGGGTAGAGGCAGAGGTAGGGGTAGGGGAAGAGAATTCATCGCTGAAATTGCCGATTTTCAGCATTCGGTAAGGTTTGAAGTTCTATATCTTATTGCATTTATTTACTGTGCTAAATACAATCTCGTTTCTTCGTTCTCTTTGAAGCTAAAGTTTATGGAAATTATCTCTCATAACAGTCCGCGAGCCGTGGCTCTCATTAGGAATTTGATTTTGTTGCTGAAAATCCACCAAATTTAGATGCATTTCTAGATTTTGTATGGAAGGCAAAATTTATATTACAATATGTAGAATCCCATTTCAGCCGGCTGAAAAAGACTTTGTAGCGTTTATTGGCTGTAAAACATTAATTGGAAAATATTAAAGCTCAAATTTATGGAAATTATCTCTCATAACAGTCTGCGGGCGGTGGCCCTCAGTCGGAATTCTATTTTGTTCCTGAAAACCCACTAAATTTAGATGCATTTTCTAGGTTTTGTGTAGAAGGCAAAATTTATATTCCAACATGTAGAATCCCATTTCAGCCGGCTAAAAACGCTTTTGTGGCGTTTATTGGCTGTAAAACGTAAATTGGAGAATTTTTAAACCTTTTTGGCCTGAAATTAGAAGTATTAAAACCTTTTGAGGTGTCAGTTACAGAGACATTGTGTGTTTGTCTCATTTGAATGCTTGCCAAGGCCATGGCTTCTTCAAAATTTGCCTGAGTGTTTCCCACTTATATTTGATAGTTAAGGTTAACTCGTCCATATTTAGAATTAGGGGGAACCATTGGCACTATTCTATTTGGTTGCTTTGGTTGAGAAGCCGTGGAGTATCTATTATGCCAAAGTCATCCAAGACTTGCACCTGCACCTTGCCCTGACTACTGTTACACATGTTTGTCCACATCCACAATCGTGAGCACAAGCACTAACATGTCAGTTGGTAGGACTTGAACCTGGTGGAGGCTATATTAGCTACCTGCTTTCTCAGGCTCAGAAGTCAGCAAACCACCATTGACTTTGATTTTGATTTTGAGCTGGCGACACTCAGGGCTCAATGCCACTGTGGCTTGGGATGTCTACACTGTGATTTTTGATCATCAGTCTATTTGTTTATGATTTAGGTCATAGTGGTCCACTCCATGCTTATTATGGATTGCTGCTCTCACTGTGGCTTGGGAGCTCTGCATCTGCAGCTTAGTGGTTTTCGAGCAATACTCTATCCGTTTTAGATTTGGTTCATAGTGGTCCAAATGATCCATGGCACTCTCCAAGTCACTCGCCCTTAAAGGATCCAACAAAGCATGTCAGTCTTGAACTCTGGCCCAACTGGCCAAAGTGATTTCCATTGACCAATCCTATTTTGCCACTGATCATTCGTATTTGTAGTGAGAGATTCTGGATCTTCTTTGATTAACAAGTAATTGTGGAGATTATGTTGTATATGGTTTAAAAATGAAAATAAGCATATTAGTCTCTTTTCAGTTGGCGTCAGTTGCCAGTCATCAAACCTACTCCCCAAAACGCCATCCCTGTACTAATCCAAGATGATTGCACTACACTGTGGAGCTTCTTGTTGAAGTCACTTTTGAACTTTGGCCAGACTGGCCAAAGTGGTTTCCATTGATCAATCATATTTGCACTGAGAAGTTTTAGGTGTTCTTATTAGAAAGCAATTGTGGAGTTGTTGTATGTTTCAAAAAGGAAAATAAACATACTAGTTTAGTTTCTTTTCATTGGGCGTCGGTTGCCAGTTTTCACCACTACTAGTCATCGAACACTATTTCCTAAGACAACACCCATCTCTGTACTAATCCAAGATGATTGCACTATACCGTGTAACTTCTTGTTGCAGGATATTGTATCCTGAACCGATTCCCCAAGATACATATTGGCATTGGGTTCATTTCATCGATCTGCACTTACAATATACAGTATTGGGATTTTTTATTTGAACTCAACAAAATGGTAATTTTATTTAACGATTATACTTAGCTCATGTCGGTTTATGTGACAGTTGAAAAGGCCCAAGTCTCAAGTAGCTCCATCGGAGCCGAAGTATTGTCCAGATTACCGTGGGCAAAACTTGAGGTACTAGGTCAAATCGACTCTGCTTCTCTGTAATCAGAATTTTCCTTGTATGGAAGGAAAGAACCTATGGGCATTCATTTTATACGGTTTTCTCTAGGGAGATTAATTGCTGGACATTTATGAAATATAGCAAACAATCAATGGTGGAAGCACTGATACTGAGTATAACTTGTGACCAAAATGCTAATATTGGCAGAGATTACTGATAAATCAAGAGATGCTAAGAAAAGAGAGAACTTTATGATCTGATGTGTAAACTAACAAGCTTAAATTGCTGCCACCATAAGAGGACTTTGGCAAGTCAAGTTTTCAATATGATTGAGCAATGAGGACTAATTTATCTATAGCTGATAATCTGTTATTTCTGCTCAAGACTTGAGCTGTGCACATCTATTGATGGTAAAATGGGAGGTCAATGTGCTAACCATTAAATTGCACCTGTTTGTTCCAACAGGGCTTGTCAATACAGTAACCGGATTCGAGTTTTGATTTTGATTCGAGTTCTGGGCTCGAGCCTATGAAGGATATATTGGCAGTTTCAGATAAGTGACATAAAAGTCAGCCTTCCTGTCAAGAACACCAATATTAAGTCACTTTTTATTTACCATTAGAACGTGCACCTCCCTTGTTTGACTTGTTGACCTGTGCTTTTTAAGCAATAAACCTAACAATATTTTGTTGTTTCAACAGTCTATGGAGCTTTTAAAGACTTCTTAAGCTAGTAATTTCAAGCATCAAATTCAGTCTCTCATCTGAATTCTGGTACATCTATGCTCCCATCTTGCTGTGTCTCTGGGCTGCAGATGCCCCGGACTAAACAAGGTCATGGATTCCAGTGGAAATTATCAAGAACCTTCATCATTGGAAGATCTTTATAACATAAACTGGGTTCCCAAAGAGATTTTTATAAAACTGAGGAAGCAAGTGGAAGGTTATCAGCTTGGTCTGAACTTTGAGGTATTTGCATAGCAGAATATTTCTATACTTAGAATCATTTGGTCAAGGCTAGGTTTTTTAAAATGAAATTGGTCATATGACATTGTTGGTAGAGAAAACTTCTTTGTTGCAATTACCATGAATGTACTCCACCATAAACAGCATCCTATGGCAAACCAAAATATATCGCGTGGCAGTGAATCACTGATAACCAGGAGGCATACTTGCTTAGTTTTTGGTTTCCTAGAATAGATCACTGTGATTAGTTGAATAACACAGTTCTCCATAAATAATAATTTAATTAAGTTTAACTTTATTGATTTTATGTTCACTTGTATCTGGAGTATTTTTTACTTTGTCACTAATTATCAATTTTTAAATTTTAAGACATTGAGAAGTAACGAATTAGATCATGGAGAAGAAAATATTATCAAGAGATCATTTCAGGGACTGTTAGTGACATAAAGACGTTACATGAATTCATCATAACTCATTTTGTATTTCCAGCAATCCAGTTCATATTTAATCAGCAGCACCCTTTTCGAATATTTAATTGGTAACATTAACCCTTTTTAATATTTAATTAGCAGCCCCATATTAAATTCCAGAACCGACTAGAGAAAAGGCCCCCTTCTAGCATTTCCATTTGGTTTAACTCCTCCTCCTTTGCAAACTTCCTCTCTCCTCTAATGCGCAATGCTTGAGTGAGTGAATGGTACAAATGAGGGAAAGACTCCCTCTATTTATACTTTACTTTTACTTTGACATTTAACCTAACTAGGTCGGCCTCACTTAACTTGTTACTTGACTGGGCCGACCTCTCTAGAAAGACTCAAATAATATTTATATTACATTATTTTGGGTATTATATTACAATGGAGGTTTTACCTCATGACTTTTACATGACCAAATATAATAATGACATCCCCGAACGGAGGTAAAACATCTCCGACGGAGTTACAATAATAAAGTACAAGTAGAATATTCTTCGAAGTTACATTAATTCAACATTCCCCCTTAACAAGAAGGGTATTCTACTGACAACAACAGCAACAGGTGTGGCTCTTCACAACATCATCGGAAGGAGGGGGGAGGAGGCATCATCAACATCATCTGGAACATTGGTTGGTCATCTATAAATCATCATTGGAAGTTCTTCAACAACATCAATATTAGCAACTGGAACAGCTTGCTGTAACATCATCATCATTTGCAGCAGGGAGCTGGAACATCTTCATCTGCAGCACGAAGCTGGAACATCATCATCCGCAGCACTGGAACGTCATCATTTGTGGTACTGGAACATCATCTTTTGCATCATCATCCTCAGTATAGAGCTGAAGTATCATCATCATCATCATCTTCAGTACAAAGCTGAAGTATCATCATCATCATCTTTAGTACAGAGCTGAAGTATCATCATCTTCAACAAGAATTTGCTGGAACATCAACATCATTTGCTGGAATATCAGCATCAACATCATCATCATTGTCAGCAAGAATTCACTGGTACAACATCATCATCAGTATATGAATACTGGAACAACATCAATCATCAGTAAGTAAACACTGAAACAACAACATCAATCATCAGTAAGTAAATACCGAAACAACAACATCAATCATCAGTAAGTAAATACTGAAACAACAACATCAATCATCAATAAGTAAATATTGAAACATCAACAACCAATATGATCCTTCCTTTCGGAATTTCGGGATCTAGTTCAACATAGGTGATCCTTCCTTTTGGAATTACGGGTCATGGACAATCCTTCCTTTTGGAATTACGGGATTTTGGTCCAACAACACTGGTGATCCTTCCTTTCGGAATTACGAGATCATGGATAATCCTTTCTTTTGGAATTACGAGATCATGGACAATCCTTCCTTTCGTAATTACGGGATTCTAGTCCATCAACACGGGTGATCCTTCCTTTCGGAATTACGGGATCATGGACAATCCTTCCTTTCGGAATCATGGGATTCTAGTCCATCAACACTGGTGATCCTTCCTTTCCGAATTATAGGATCATGGACAATCCTTCCTTTCGAAATTATGGGATTCTAGTCCATCAACACTAGTGATCCTTCCTTTCGGAATTACAAGATCATGGACAATCCTCCCTTTTGGAATTACGGGATTCTAGTCCATCAACACTGGTGATCCTTCCTTTCGGAATTATGGGATCATGGACAGTCCTTCCTTTCAGAATTACGGGACTCTAGTCCATCAACTCTGGTGATCCTTCCTTTCGGAATTACGGGATCATGGACAGTCCTTGACTCCTTCCTTTCGGAATTGCGAGACTCTAGTCCATCAACTCTAGTGATCCTTCCTTTCGAAATTACGGGAACATGGATAGTCCTTCCTTTCGGAATTACGGGACTCTAGTCCATCAACACTGGTAATGCTCAGACAATCCTTCCTTTCGGAATTACGGGACCCAGTCTTTATGGAGCTACCACACTTGGACAATCCTTCCTTTCGGAATTATGGGATCATTGTCCACTACTCACATCTTAGACAACCTTCCTTTCGGAATTACGAGATTCTAGTCTAAGGATCAACATTTAAGACTATCCTTCCTTTCGGAATTACGAGATTCTAGTCTAAGGATCAACATTTAAGACTATCCTTCCTTTCGGAATTACGAGATTCTAGTCTAAGGATCAACATTTAAGACTATCCTTCCTTTCAGAATTACAATATCTTTGACTAAGGATGATCAATCCCAACTGCGCCACCATAGTATCATCAACACTACTCCCCCTTTCAAGGGAAGTCCTTATGGACTATACCAAGCTTGTCATGGAAGTGCATAAATTTCACACAAGACAGAGGCTTAGTCAACACATCTGCAACTTGCTCATCTATGTTCACATATTGGAGCTTTACAACTCCCTTCTGCACCATATCTCGAATGATTCTCTGTCATCTTCACGCAGCTTTGGTTATCACATAGAATCACTGTGGTATCAAACTCCAGATCGAATAGACCTGATAACAACTTTCGAAGCCATATGACTTCACAACTGGCGGAACAAGCTGCAATATATTCTGCTTTTGCAGTGCTGAGAGCAACATTGGACTGCTTCCTGCTTAACCATGAAATCATGGCTGACCCAGAGTGTAACATCCACCTGAAGTGCTCTTTCTGTCTGAGACACTTCCTGCCCAATCTGAATCTGTATAACCATATAGTCTGAAGTCATGATCTCTATTATAACTGATACCATAGTCTATCGTACCTTTTAGGTACCTCATCACATGCTTTGCAGCTATAAGGTGAACACGTCTGAGCTTAACTAGATACTGACTCAAGGTGTTCACAACAAAGCATATATCTGGCCTGGTATTCGTCAGATACATCAATGACCCAATAATCTGTCTGTATAGTGTCATATCCACTAATTCTGACGAAGCATCAGACAACAACTTCAAATATGTATCCATGGGTGTGGCCATGGCTTTACATTCCAACATATCAAACCTTTTCAGGATTTCTACTGCATACTGGGGCAAACAACCTTTGCCACAAATAGAGACTAAGTGAAAGTGTATCTCTATCTGTACTATAGTCACTTCCTCTGAAGCGGAGTTTTCTTGCTCCTATAACTGAGCACTGTCCTCCCTCTATATCTTACACTTTTTGTATTGGGATATTTTGTATTGGAGTGATTGGTAGCCTTCTCTTTTGATGATCTTCTGTGTATCCATCTATTTCATCTTTCTAAGTCATTGGATACCAAGATGTCGAACTCTGTTGCAAGTTCTCTCTTGCACCCATCTATGAGCTTCTCATCTTCAACCTTGTAGCAGAGGTTGATGTCTCATCACTCTAAGTGATCCTTGATCTCATCATTCTATCCATGTGTGACTTCTGAGCTCGTACAAAGTCTTCTTCAATCTACACACATGTGGTTCTCTGAATCCCGGAGGTTGCTTGATATCTTCTTCTACTTCAATTACACCATGAGTCTGGCTACTAGAGCAACATCTCGTCATAGTCGACTTCCTCTGCTTGATTTCATAAGTCTTGTTTATAGTTGAACCATCGTCACGTGTTTTACGGAACAAGTCTCATCATTCTTCATTTGTAGGTGATCGTGTACGATACTTCCTACAAGTCAAATTTAGTAGCATGGTTAGAAACATTTCATAGTTTCCAAAACATATGCATAAAAACATAGGTTACACTGTCATAATGCTATCTTAGCCAATAACACAACATTCATCCATATCCCACATTCATATGGTAACTTTCTAGATACCTTCCATCTCTACCAAAACATTATTAAGAGCGTGCACTACTCCCAATATGTCAGCAAAGAGGTTTCACTCTAGATAACTAGCAATGGAATGTTGTATAGCACCATAGGCTACTTACCCATCACATGCATATTAGTAGTAAACTGCTCATTAATGCAATTGTTCTAACATGCATACTATACTTCCTAAATCTAGGAATATAAATATGTACACAATTGAACAATATCATTTAAACAATTTGATAAAATGACAATTCAAATACTTATCTTTGTTTGTTTGGTAGGATCTCTTTTGATCCTAGTCTCCTTACAGGGATTACTGGAATGTCTGATGGTGAGCTTTACTCCATCATCTGATTCTGAGGTCCTGTGCCTTTCTTGCTGTTGATCAAGTCTTCTACCATAGATCAAAGCTATTTCTGAGTGATCTTATGTGAGCCACCTTCTTTTGTCCCAATAACAACTGCATCTTATATAAAGGTAATTCTAAATTCTTTCTATAGTACATCCTCCTTCATCATAAGAGTTCCTGAATCAAGCTTGTCTGTGGCTTCTCCTATTCTCCCAGTGAAACTTTCTGAGGGGAGTCCTTTTCTTCAAAATTGGAGAGAGTGCTTTGAAGCACCACCATTATAGGACATATAATTCAATTTCTTCTTTTGGTAACTTCCTGGGAGGTCCTTCTTCTTCTTCTTCTTCCCTTTCTTCAACTAAATGAGCATGATGTCTTTTCTTACTCTTCTTCTTTTCTCACTGGACAATCTTTGGCAATATGTCCCATCTTATCACAATAATAACATTGATAAGAAGAGAAGTCTTTCTGCTTGTAGTTTCCTTTCTTGTACTTCTGAAACTTCTTAGGAGGATGAAACTCCTTATGAGTTTCCTTCTTGAAATGGGATTTTCCCTTTCCTCTTTTAGTATGAGTAGCTAGGGCTTGATCATCATCGCTCAGTAGTGCTTCTCGATTTGCTACTCCAGCTTCCTCTTGAACACATTCTTCCCATACAACTTCAAATTGTAGAATTTCCTTTCTTGCACACATTGTCTGGATAAATGAGTCCCAAGGTCTAGTAAGACCATTGAGAGCAGTCATTACTAATTCTTCTTCGTCAAGATTGTCTCCAATTGCTTCTAGTTGTTCTTTGAATTGAGAAACCCTTGTAAAGTATTCTTGGATAGATTCACCTTGATTAATCTTCGTGCTTTTGAGTTGAGTTCTCAAGTTCATCTTTCGATTGATGTTTCTTCCTTCATACATTCTTGATAGGGCATCAAACATCTCCTTTGGAGTTTTTTTGGAGGACACTTGAGGAATCAAGTGATCCTTGATGGAGTCTGCTATGATCCTCTTGGCTTTAATCATGTCCTTCTTATGCTTTTCCTTTGCTTTAGCTTCTTTGGGCTCTGGCACAACTTCTTTAACAAACTTTCAAAAATCATTCTCTTCTAGAATGAGTCCAATCCTATATTAGCAAGCACGAAAGTTTTCTATGTCTTCCAACTTGTCATCAAACTTAGTGCTTGGGGTCATCTTATCCCGGAGAGCAGAGAATAACCAAAAATTAAAATTTCTCAAAAGTAAAAACTGAACTCACCAAAAGATGCGCTTGACTGAGGCGAGTATGCTGGTACACTTTGTTTATGAAGATTCCAAAATTTCACCCTTGAAATTTGACTTGCGAAATTCTGGTCTGTAGTTTTTGGCTTTTTTTGGTCCAAAGTCAAACTAGGGTTTGACTTTCTGGAAGATTCACCCACCGAAAAATTTCGATCTTGGTGCCAATAGATGCACCTAGGAGGGGCGCACTTCCCTATGCCACCTGCACTAAAAAATTCCACTTCAGTAGAAAGCCCTAATTTTTCTTGTCCAGAGGAGAGAGAGAGATTTACCTAGTGAGAGCTACTCTTTTCAATCTAGCTCTGATACCATGTTAAGTTTATATGCTGCAATAACTTAGATTCCTACTTCATTAGCATTTAATACATTTTCACAATAACAACAGCATAAATAGGATCTCTAAAAGATACATAATCACAAAGTAGACAACAATTTATCCTAGGAAACCCTCAAGGGGAAGAAAACCCAGGAAGAACTTCCTCAATATAGATTACCAAAGTACAATGCCCAAAAATAAGTCTCACAAATAAGAGAGACAATACCCAAACTCTAGAGCCAAGCCAATCGTCCTCCTCCTTCACAAACTTCCTCTCTCCTCTAACGCGCAATGCTTGAATGAGTGAATGGTACAAATGAGGGAAAGACTCCCTCTATGTATACTTTACTTTTACTTTGACATTTAACCCAACTAGGTCGACCTCACTTAACTTGACTGGGTTGACCTCTCTAGAAAGACTCAAATAACATTTATATTACATTCTTTTGGGTACTAACGACCAGACTTACAATGGAGGTTTTACCTCATGACTTTTACATGACCAAATATAATAGTGACATCCCCGAACGGAGGTAAAACATCTCCGACGGAGTTACAATAATAAAGTACAAGTAGAATATTCTTCGAAGTTACATTAATTCAACAAACTTTTGCATCTTTGCACCCATTTTCTGCATTTTTTGTTGAAAGGGACTTTGTTGGCTATCTCTAAAGCTTATAGCTTTGAGGCTTGAGCATATTTTTGAAGAGATAATAGTTGCCCATGTGTGTGGACCCCACGAAATGCTGCAAGCTGTGCTGAAAGGTGTGGGATGCATCACAAAAATCCTCTGAACAAACCTCATGCCAATTCCTTGCCTCAATTGCCCAAATCGGTTTCCTCAGTGAACCATCAAGTGGGCATCGTAGGACAATAAATAATCAATCTCGAACATCATCGGTCCAACTCATCTCAGATCCTACGGTTGACTTGGTCAATCTGGGTTGACCAGGTCAAGATTGATCAAAATAATTACCCAGGTTGAATCTGATTAATGCTGCAAGTGCAAATGGATAAGATATGCTCCTCTGATTATTCTAATAGCAAGTCTAAAGTATAAAGTAACATTTCATTGGCGATTAGGCAATTAACACATCAAATATAAGTCCATAATTAAAATAATCAATTACTCAGAACAGACCCTCAAGAATATACTCATTTCATGGACATGACCATTTTGCTAGGAATGGGTGATGGTGAAAAATGCGAGGCTAGAATAAGGGAATGACTTCACAAACTCAACACTGTGACACTTTGGATAAGGGAAAGGGAAACCAACTAAAGCATATGTTGGACAGAAAACACACAAGGAAAGGCGGTGTCTCACAAATGGAATGAGTTGATTTGAGTAGTGTTTATTCAACTTTTGGCAAATGTCTACAGCTCACATCCAAGCTGGAACCAGCTCTGTGAGGATCTTTTCTAGAACCACCGTGACTGGTTGCATAGCTGACCGTAACTTGATTCTAGGGGACATGTTATCACACCATAGTAGCAGGGCTACTATTCTTGCTTAGTGGATATCTGCACATTCCAAAGCTTGGGTTTTTCAGAGCTTGGCTATGATGACTTTATATTTTGAGATCACCCATGATCAGAGTAGTGTATTATTCAGACTTATGTTAGACCTTGTTCAAGGCTGAGCCTCGAGAGTTTAGATTTGATGACCGATGTGACCCTTTATTCCATACAGTTTCAGTTCAGTGCCTAGAGATGTATTGCAGCAGTGTTTCAGATGATATATGATGATTATGCTTATGATGATGTTGTATGACCTGTGGATGTTTGATCATTGACTGTGGATTATTATCTTGTTGCTTTAGTTATGTTCATAGCATTAGCTTGGTATATAATTCATGATGTGGCAAAATGTGTAAAACTTAAAATGGACTATCTTGATGATGAACTATAAAATGGCCATTTACTTGCACATTTAGGTTGTTTGACAAAACTCACTGGTTTACTACCTTGCATAGATATGGTCTTTCTTGACACTAGTTGTCTGCTAGCTTAGGCTCCACCTTCACTTGACTCCATCCATCTATGAATTTCCTTATTTGGCCTTAACCTTGGACTTGTCTTACTTGACTTTCTGATATTGAGGACTTCCCCTTTTTTCTATCTCTGTGTTTGGACCGCATCCTTGTCTGTTTAGTGTCTCGGCTCTGAGTTGGTGACAGAACTTGCCTTTGGTAAGTTGGATTATAGGCCTAAATCATTCCGGTCGGTTGTCCCGATGTTTGGCACTGGCTCAAACTCCCCCTAGTCACCTAAGATGTTGTTGGCTAAAACTGAAAGCTCATGTACTTCTTATGGAAACTTGTATAGATTCGCCCATGGAAACTAAAAGGGCAAGAGCGATGAACTGCTAAAAATACTCCTCGAAGAGTATAAGAAAGGTCCAACAAGCAATGGTTCTTAAATGCTATATCTAATCAATTGCTGACCTTATATATATATATGTAAACATGCCCCGGATGCAAGCTGCAATTAGTTGTGCTTATCAGCACACCTGAGATCCGAAGGGTTATGTAGGCCAAAAAGGCCATGAAATGAAATCAATGGATCCTAATGAAACTGGATCATCTTTTATAAAAGTAGACATGATGCCTAAGTTGAATAAGCACTCTCTAAACAACTTACCCATTTGTGAGGCACAACGATTCCCCTTGTTTTATTTGTCCAGCACAGAGTTTGTAGCTTCCCCCCTTTCCTAGTCCAAAGTGTCTTTTAGTTGAGTCTAGACAAGTCACCCCCTTTGCCCAACCTTGTTCCTAGCCTTCATCCTTAGCTAGCAGTTAGACCATGTCCAATGGGTGAGTTTGTCATTTAAGCTATTGTGCAAGTGAATATAAATAACAATGGAATATGCTAACATGATTAATGCCACTACATGATGTTATACTTTAAGTTAAGCTGTGAGTATGATTAGAGGAACATGTTTTAGTCTATTGATGTCATCTATCCTTGGTTGTATATGGACCTAGTCAAACCTAGTTTGACTATGGTCATTTTTTGGGATCCGTGATGATGTGGGCCATGAAGGCTTATTGATGATGATGTATGGGCCCACATACTCTTGATGATGATGCTATATGATGGACATATGGTTCAGGTGATGATTGATGCAGTTCAACAGGTTTTATTATTATTTTAGATCATCAGATTATACACTGTCCATATATGGACCCTACAGTCGGCCCATCAGGGAAACCCAGGGTGTATGAGTACACATTCTTAGTAGATTTGGGTCTTCTGGATCCAATGAGACACTTACTATTCAGTTCCGGGCACTTCTGACAATAATAGATGCAATTTTTCACTTGTTGACCAGATTTGGGGCTGATTTCCCAACCTGAGCAGCAGGGGCCATGAGAGGCCAGTTCACCTAGGGTGCTATATGAGGAGGGGGTGGTCCAGCCACTTGATATTACCATTTACCCCCCCTTCTGGAGAGCCTGATGGGCTTAGTTTGATAGCGCAGGTGCCCTAGGAGGCAGTTTCAACACTTTCACAGTTACCGAGGCAGTCCAGAAATGGGATAAAAGGGTCACTGAGGAATTTGATTTGGGCAATTGAGGCAAGGTTTTGGCACTTGGTTTTCACAGAGGTCTTCCAGGGTGAACCCCCTATCTTCCAGCCAGTTTTCATCATTTGGGGGGTCCACAGAGGCCACAGGAGGCCTTTTACTGCATGTCTCTCACAGATTTGATCATTTGTATTTATTTTGGACATATTATATTATTTTATTGTGCCATGGGGATGAGCTAGCAAGGATTGATACCTCCTAGTCCCACCATGTGCTTCATGTGTCATGTCCTAGTCATATGAGGTGGGCCCATGTACTTTTGCCCCCTTTAGAGGATGACGTCACCCTCCATGAGTCTTTTCTAGCTATGACGTCACCTTACTATTGAGTGATCCATGTGTTATATTGTTAGGCTCATCTTAGCCATTGATTATGTTATAAGATCTTTTAATCTCAACCACTCATCTTTATGTTTTGTAAAGTGGTTTTGAGATCTAGGGTTTTGGTCTTTATTCTCCTATATAAGGAGGAGACCCCCTATTGTATAGCTCGCCTTTGGGCTCTGGAAAACTTGGAATGAAAAGAATATTTTGGAGATCTACTTCTTGGCTTTGATTGGGTTACTCTTGCATGTGTTCTTGGATATTTTGCTTCTAGACATTGTTTGCTTTTCAGGTGAAATCGACATCAATTGAAGGGAGGCCGAATTGCTTGAAGCTAGCTACGATTTGCTTGATGGGAAGATTGTAGGGGTTGCTCACATCCCCCATGGGCAAGACGTTTTCATCTTGAGGGAGTTTTTCAATTGTGCTTTGTCCATTAATTGCTTTCTTGATATGACATGCTTAGATCTTATGGATTTGTGGATCAAATCTAACTTGATGTAGTTTGATTTGCAGGTTTTCATGAGACATATCTCCTCCTAGGGCTTGGACGTTTTTGGTTGAAGACACTTGGATCAAGCTTGGAATTGTAACTAGGGCAAGAATTCTCCATATGCTAAGAGGCCGCAAGCTTTTGAGGTGAGATCTACAAGGTACATATTGATTTTGCTTGCTATCCACCCCATTGGTCAAAAACTCCATTAAAATCAAAACCCTCATTTTTGTTTTTCTTAGATCTACTTGGATCTAGTTTGGCTTTTGGAAAGATATTGAAAACCCACCTCTATAGTGTTGGATTTTGTACAACTTCGGAAGAGATTATTCATTGTACTTGTTTATACCTTTTAAGGGAGAAGAACCTTAGGTAATCAATTATGTAAACACATGAAAGAATCAATGTAAGTCTTGGGGCGCAAAAGGAATTAATAAAAAGATTAAAAATAAAATATTTAATGCCCCCAAGACAAGTCGGCCCCATAAGGGATTTTCTGGTTTCAACACTTGTATAAATATGAGGTTAGTGCTCCTCATTTGTTCATTCTCACACTTGTGGAGTGCGTATCACTTGGAGGAGGAGATTTTCGCATCACTTGAAGAAGGAGGTTTATTTGGGTTGTTTACTTGTGAAAGATACTTTCACACTCTCTCTCTTTCTTCATTTGTACTCTGATCTCAGAATTATCATCTCTTTGCGAAGGTTGCTGGGTTTTCTCCCTATTGGGTTTCCCAGGGTAAACTCTGTGTTGCTGTTTTGTGCTTTGTCTTACTTCTAATGATCTTGGTAACGCATTTATGTTTTATGCTATGAATGTATGAAATTTAACATGGAATCAGAGCCATTCTAGAAGAAGCCATTGCCGAAGCATTGTCGGAATCCTGCCGGAATTAGGGTTTCATCTTGTGAAGTCTTCACCCACTATTTTGGAGAAAAAGAGCCATAGGAATTTCGTTTTTGGCTAGACTAATCCATTGGTGAAGACGGAATTAAATTTCGAGAACTTTTATTTTTGACCTAGCTCCTGCTAGGGTTTCTGATCCAGATCCGCAAATCAAGATGATTGGGATGAAGGTTGAAGATCAGTTGGAAGGAGCCTCCAACTTTATCTCCTGGAAATCTAGGGTTCTCTTACTCCTAGAAGAAAATGATCTTCTACTATATGTAAATGAGAAGGTCCCCGAACTAGAAGCCGAAGAAGATAAATCTCGATGGAGGAAGAATGATGTTAAAGCAAGAAGGATTCTTGTGGATTCCGTGAGAGATCATTTGGTTCCTCAGATCTCAGGTAAGAAGAATGTTAGGAAGATGTTCAAGACCATTATGAAGTTGTTTGAACACACTAGTCTAAATGTATCCATGACTTTGAGAAACCAACTCTCAAATATGAAGATAGCGAAGTCGGAATCCATTGCCTCATACTTTATGAGGATCGCAGAACTCAGAGACAAGCTTAGCACTAGCTTGTCCTTCACACCTTAAATGGTCTTCCACCATCATGGGAGTCCTTCATCCAAAGCATAAGTGGTAGATCTAAGTTACCAAAGTTTGACAAGCTTTGGGCAGATTGCTCTCAGGAGGAGACAAGGATCACAGCACGTCAAAGACTCCATGGCAATCAAAATGAAGAAACTCAAGCATTTGTTTCTCATACCAAGAATGGTAAGGGAAAAGAAAAGAAGTTCCATAAACACAAGCACCAAGAAAGGAGATCAAGTCCTCGTCAAGAACAAAAGAAGAAGAAGGATGTATCTCAAGTTCAGTGCTATAGGTGCAAGAAGTATGGACATTACGCCAGTAGCTGCCAAAGTCAAATCAAAAGGAAGCATGAAGCGTCCACTGTTGATGTAGAAGAAGATCATCATCACAAGAAGCAAAAGAATGAAGATCACACAGAATTCCTATTCATATCAGCACTAACAGGTACTTTTCCTACCACTAGTGACACTTGGCTCATAGATAGTGGTGCATCTAGACACATGACTGGGTATAGAGAGAATCTTTCAGAATTAATTGAGAAAGATTCACATCTCCGTGTTGTACTTGGAGATGATGCAAATTAAACTGTGAAGGGATCTCGAGCCACCACCCGTCAATTGGAATCAAATGATACATTACGCTTAAGTGATGTACTCTATGTACCTGGTATGAAAAGAAATCTTGTCTCCATCTCAGCATTGGAGGACAAGGGTTATAAAGTAGCTTTCTCAGAAGGGAAAGTCCTTGCTTGGCACAAGAACTCAAGCTTGAGCACAGCCAAGGTTATTGGCATAAGAGAAGAGAGCTTGTATAGGCTAAATACTTCTCCAGTCCAAGCCCTAATACATGATGCTGCAAGTATGGGCAAGTTATGGCATAGAAGGTTAGCTTGTCTGAACTATCGAGCTCTCCTAGTTCTGAAGAACATTGTAACAGGTTTGCCAGGGCTCCAGGTAAACCATGATGGAACTTGTAGAGGATGTGCACTTGGCAAGAATGCCAAGAAGTCTTTTCCAGATAGCTAGAGTAGATCCAAAGGGATTTTGGATCTAGTACACTCTGACTTGTGTGGGCCCATGACAGTTGTGTCAATGACAGTTGTGTCATTAGGTGGTTATCACTACTATATCACCTTTATTGATGATTACTCACGAAAGACTTGGATATACTTTCTCAAGTCAAAAGAATCTGAGGAAGTACTCAGCAAGTTCAAAGAGTTTAAAGCACAAGTTGAAAATTTGTCAAGAAAGAGGATCAATATCTTGAGATCCGATAATGGTGGAGAATATACCTCTACAGAATTCAATGATTTCTACAAGGAAGCAGGAATTAAGAGGGAGCTCACAGTTCCGTACAACCCTCAACAAAATGGGGTTGCAGAAAGAAAGAATCGTACAATTGTGGAGGCAGCCAAAGCTATGATACATGATCAGAGTCTTCAAATGTTCTTGTGGGCAGAAGCATCCAGAACCACTGTATATGTACATAATAGATGTCCACATAAGATCTTGAAGAGCATGACTCCGGAAGAAGCGTTCACAGGTGTGAAACTAGAAGTGGGCCATCTCCGGATTTTTGGTTGTCTAGTCTACATACATGTGCCGAAAGAGAAAAGATCAAAGTTAGAACCTTCAGGCAAGAAGGGCACCTTTGTGGGATACAGTGAGTCTTCAAAGGCTTACAGAATTTACATTCCAGGATCTAGACAGATTGAAGTCAGTAGGGATGTAACCTTTGAAGAAGAAATGGTTGTCAGGGAAGGCAGAGGATCAGATATGGAGATTGATGATACAGAAATGCTAGAACCAAAGGAGATGAGATCATCTCCCCCTCCAGTTCAGAGGGAGTCAGTAGAAAAGGATGAACCTATCGATCCCATAGATCCAATTGATATCCCCAGAGATGTGACAGGTCGGAAAAGACCTAGATGGGCACAACAGACACTGCAGGATGCAGAGGGGCATGATGCTCCACATGGCACTTCCAGAGAAAGCAAAAGACCTCAGAGATTCTCTAGCTATGTGGCACTGATGAGCAACATTATTGATTCAGAACCCGCCACTTACGAAGAAGCATCCAAACATCAAGTTTGTAAGGATGCCATGATGGAAGAGTATCAATCCATCATGAAGAATCATGTGTGGGAGGTTGTGCCGAGACCTGGGGAGAAGTCAGTTATGACTTCTAAGTGGTTATATAAGATCATGCATGGAGCAGATGGCAGTGTTGAGAAATACAAGGCTAGATTTGTAGCCAAAGGATTCTCTCAAAAAGAGGGAGTTGATTATGATGAGACTTTTGCTCCTGTGCCCGATATACTTCCATCAGATCCATTATCGCTATTGCTTCAGCTATGGGATGGAAGTTGCATCAGATGGATGTGAAGATAGCTTTTCTCAATGGTGTTATTGAGGAAGAAGTTTACATTGAACAACCAAATGGGTTTATTGTCCAAGGAAAGGAGTCTCATGTATGCAGACTAAAGAAGGCTTTGTATGGCCTCAAGCAAGCACCCCGTGCTTGGTATGGATGAATAGACGGATTCCTGGTGAGCTTGGGATTTTCCAAGAGTGATGCAGACCCCAACCTTTACTACAAGGTTGTAGATGACGAGCCACTGATCTTGGTATTGTATGTTGATGACTTGTTTCTCACTGGAAATGAGAAACTCATTGTATGGTGTCAGAAGAATCTCGCCTCTGAGTTTGAAATGAAAGACCTTGGTTTGATGCATTACTTCTTGGGATTAGAAGTATGGCAGAGGCAGAAAGAGATTTTCCTAGGACAAGGAAAATACACCATCGATATATTGAAGAGATTCGGAATGTTGGACTGCAAGTCCGTGGCTACTCCGATGGATGCAAATTGGATGAAGTTGAGAGATTCTACTTTAGAGTCTGATGTGTTTGATCCCACCATCTATTGCCAGTTGATTGGGTCATTGATGTATTTGACGAACACCAGACCAGATATATGTTTTGCTGTGAATGCCCTCAATCAGTTCATGTGCGAATCGAGGCAGATTCACTGGATTGCTGCAAAACATGTGCTCAGATACTTACGTGGCATTGTGCGATATGGATTGAAATATGCTTCAGATGGTGACCTTCTATTGCAAGGGTTTACAGACTTAGATTGGGCCGGATGTGTTGTAGATCGGAAGAGTACTTCTGGTTGTTGCTTCAGTTTGGGTTCTGCAGCGATTTCCTGGTGCAACAGGAAGCAGAACTCGGTAGCACTCAGTACTGCAGAGGCCGAGTACATGGCTGCTAGCACAGCAGCTCGAGAAGCAGTTTGGCTTTGTAAACTCCTAGTAGGATTGTTCGGCCAGATTCCAAAGCCGACAATGATTCACTATGATAACCAGAGCTGTGTGCAGATGTCAGTGAATCTTGTATTTCACGACAGGTCGAAGCATATCGAGATTCGATCACTTCATTCGTGATTTGGTGCAGAAAGGTGCGGTAGAGTTACAGTACGTGCCGACAGACGACCAGACTGCAGATGTTCTCACCGAGGCACTTCCCAGAGTGAAGTTCGAATACTTTCGTAGAAGACTTGGAGTCGAAGAGAACGTTTCCCGCCTTGAGAGGGAAAGATGAGATGCTTGCCCTGCTTTGCCCAGGTGCCTTTGCAGTCCAGTTACTTAGCCAGATATGGGAGAAATCTCATAGGTAGATGAGTAGGACAGTCAATAGTTGGTCGGGTTCACACTGGTGCCAATGCAGTCCAGTTACTCAACCAGATATGGGAGAAATCTCATAAGCATATGAGTAGGACAGTTAGGAGTTGGCCGTGTGGTTGCATAGGTGCCTCTTTAGTCTAGATACTCAACCAGATATGGGAGAAATCTCATAGGCAGAAGCGTAGGACAGTCAGTAGATGGCCGTGCCCTTTTGCTCGTCTAAGATCTCAGCCAAGTATGGGAGGACCCCATTGGGAGATGAGACAGACAGGTAGCAAATTGTATAGCAGAGATGGTATAGCTATATATCTCAGATATCCAGGATTGAGTGATTCTCCTAGATCCAGGATCAAGTGATTCTCCTGGACTCACCGAAGGACTAGTGATGATGATGCATAGAGATTGTGTTGACAACCTTCAGTATGCATAGAGATGATGGAGACAGAGTAGAGTACAAGATGAAACCCAGATGATCGTGATGGTGATGAAGACCGAAGAATACCTTCCTCGTCGAGAGGGAGTGTTGGATTTTGTACAACTTCGGAAGATATTATTCATTGTACTTTCATTGTACTTGTTTATACCTCCTAAGGGAGAAGAACCTTATGTAATCAATTATGTAAACACATGAAAGAATTAATGTAAGTCTTGGGGTGTAAAAGGAATTAATAAAAAGATTAAAAATTAAATATTTAATGCCCCCAAGACAAGTCGGCCCCATAAGGGATTTTCTGGTTTCAACACTTGTATAAGTATGAGGTTAGTGCTCCTCATTTGTTCATTCTCACACTTGTGGAGTGCGCATCACTTGGAGGAGGAGATTTTCGCATCACCTGAAGAAAGAGGTTTATTTGGGTTGTTTACTTGTGAAAGATACTTTCACATTCTCTCTCTTTCTTCATTTGTACTCTGATCTCAGAATTATCATCTCTTTGCGAAGGTTGCTGGGTTTTCTCCCTATTGGGTTTCCCAGGGTAAACTCTGTGTTGTTGTTTTGCGCTTTGTCTTACTTTTAGTGATCTTGGTAATGCATTTATGTTTTATGCTATGAATGTATGAAATTTAACATATAGTATCCACGACAATTCGTATCTATAGTTTGGTGGTGATTGGGTTCCATTTGACACACTTTCCAAGGCAAAATAACCCTCTTGAGGCAAATCGCACCCCTTGGGAGAAGCTAATTGGGTTAGATCCAACACATGGGTAGGTGAGATCCCACTTGATTCATACTCTCCTCACTTGATAACCTACCCCTAGTGCTTCACTTCTTTGATTTTTGCCTTGTGGGCCCCATTCCTCATTTTGAGTGTTGTGCCCCACTTGGGTCAATTTGGTGATGCACTTTGTATCTCAGACCTATGGAGATCTAGCCATTGGACCACTTTGATTTTCTAGATCCACTTTGGTAATTGCCTAAACTACCTGGAACTAAAGTTTGGTGGCCATTGGACTTGATTTGACACACTTTTCCTTGCATTTAGCCCTCCTCGGGCAAAGTCGCACTCCTTGGGGGTTTGAGTTTGTCCACTTCTAGGACGTGGGTGGTTGAGATCCCGTTGGATTTGAAACGAGCATACCTTGAAACCCGAATCAAGTGTCTCACTTTGTGAAGTTTTGCCTTGGGGGTAGCATCCCTTGTTTTTGGGGATTGTTATTCACTTGGGTCACCTTGTTCTTGGATATCTTGCTTCTAGACATTATTTATTTTTTAGGTGAAATCGACATCAATTGAAGGGAGGCCGAATTGCTTGAAGCTAGCTACGATTTGCTTGATGGGAAGATTGTAGGGGTTGCTCACAATCCCCCATGGGCAAGAAGTTTTCATCTTGAGGGAGTTTTTCAATTGTGCTTTGTCCATTGACTGCTCTCTTGATATGACATGCTTAGATCTTATGGATTTGTGGATCAAATCTAACTCGATGTAGTTTGATTTGCAGGTTTTCATGAGACATATCTCCTCCTAGGGCTTGGACGTTTTTGGTTGAAGACACTTGGATCAAGCTTGGAATTGTAACTAGGGCAAGAATTCTCCATATGCTAAGAGGCCGCAAGCTTTTGAGGTGAGATCTACAAGGTACGTATTGATTTCGCTTGCTATCCACCCCATTGGTCAAAAACTCCATTAAAATCAAAACCCTCATTTTTGTTTTTCTTAGATCTACTTGGATCTAGTTTGGCTTTTGGAAAGATATTGAAAATCCACCTCTATAGTATCCACGGCAATTCGTATCTATAGTTTGGTGGTGATTGGGTTCCATTTGACACACTTTCCAAGGCAAAATAGCCCTCTTGAGGCAAATCGCACCGCTTGGGAGAAGCTAATTAGGTTAGATCCAACACATGGGTAGGTGAGATCCCACTTGATTTGTACTCTCCTCACTTGATAACCTACCCCTAGTGCTTCACTTCTTTGATTTTTGCCTTGTGGTCCCCATTCCTCATTTTGAGGGTTGTTCCCCACTTGGGTCAATTTGGTGATGCACTTTGTATCTCAGATCTATTGAGATCTACCCATTGGATCACTTTGATTTTCTAGATCCACATTGGTAATTGCTAAACTACCTGGATCTAAAGTTTGGTGGCCATTGGACTTGATTGGACACAACTTTCCATGTATTTGGCCCTCCTCGGGCAAAGTCGCACTCCTTGGGGGTTTGAGTTTGTCCACTTCTAGGATGTGGGTGGTTGAGATCGCATGGGATTTGAAACAAGCATACCTTGAAACCCACACCTAGTGTCTCACTTTGTGAAGTTTTGCCTTGGGGGTAGCATTCCTTGTTTTTGGAGATTGTTATTCACTTGGGTCACCTTGTGAAACATTAGATCTAGTAAGATCTAACCATCCAATCCACTTGATCTTGAACAACACCCTTGATTTGGATTTTAGGTGTCCCGATCTACATTTTGACACCCTTTTGATTCCATATGCCCATCCATTTCAAGGCACTAGTCCACCTAAGGCAATTCTCACTCCTTGGGAGTAGTGTCAAATACTAGATCCCATATGTGGGTATCTTTAATTTCATCTTAGATCCATACATCTACTCTTTGTATACTCCTTGGTATCATTTGCACCCCTAACTTCACCTTGTGGGTCCCATTTGAACCATTTCCATATCCCAAGGAAGTGGATCCCACATGTGTCTTTTATGGTACTAGATCTTGTTATCTAATCTCATCATGTGGCCTAAATCATTCATTGGTTGAAACACTAATCACTCTTTAAGCCTCTTTCAACCATACTTAAACTTCTAGGTCCACCTAACCTTGCATTGGTTTCCATAACTCATCTTTCACACTTCCTTAGAAACCTTTGTCTTGGTCCAATCACCTTTGATTGGCTATAGGGTCTCCCCCTTGGTCTTGATTAATCTTGATATAAAGTGAAGAGTGCCTCGGTTGTCGTGACTCCCAACTTGCATTGGGAACTGTGGCATCTCTTGGGTCACCTCTTTAGTTGTCCATCTCCTCTACCGTCCCAGATGGGATACCTTTAGGGACAACTACAAGTTGTGTGATAACATTTTTGGCGCAGTTGCCAGGGAAGGTAGAGGTCTTCCCTGGTTCGACATATAATAAAAATAAAAAAAATAAAAAAATAAAAAAGCTCTACTCCCGTTCTCTTTGGCAACATTTTTGGCGTCGTTGCCAAGGAGGTAGAGGCTTACCTTAGGTGTCCGTGAGTATCCATGCATAATTCATATCTTATCGCATCCGGATTAATCTAGATGGTTATCATTTCAATCCTTAATTTAAGCATAGCCATCTATTTGTCGCTCACTTTCTCCCTGCATTTTAACGACATACATCGTGGTAGAAGAGTTTTAAAGTCTACCTGGCGACTCCACATAAGCGACTCCACTGGTGATCGAACCTATCATTATCTAGAACCCATGGGGTGCATAATTTTGTATTTAGGTTCGTGATTTAAAATATATATATATAATATAAAAAAAAAATTTTTGCCATCCATGGTTGCTTCTGAGGGGCTTAGGAGTTTTGGTCGTTTGAAAGTTTTTGACTTCTCAAAAATTGTTGGTTATCCTCATCAAATCCCTCATCAAGCCCGTGAAAGGTTTTCTAAATTTGATAGAAGTCATGAAGTATCTGCTAAAAGACACCTTGAACTTTTTAGGGAAATTATTAAAGAGTTATCCATAACCCATGAGGATGTGTGTATGAAACTATTGGCTTCATCTTTCAAAGAAAGAGCTAAGATCTGGTTTTTGAATTTGAAGGCCAATAGCATTTCTGGATATGACATGTTCTAACAAACATTCTTAGAAGAATGGGGAAGTGAATCCGATGATATATATTCTTTAAATCAGATCCAAGATCAAAACCTTCCCCTTTCCAATCCTATTGTTGAATCAATTAATATTCAAGTTTTCAGTGAATTGTCAACATCTGGAGATGACCCCTCTTGCCCAATTTCTTTTGAGGATAAGTCTTTCATTTTTGAGTCAATCGAAAGTCAAATCACTAATCATTGTATAAATCATAAGTTTTCAAATTTCGTTTTAGGTAGCCCTAGTCCTAATCCTGAGGAAATTTCTGAGGATGAACCTTTAGTCAACAGGTCTATTGAAGCTCCTCCTTTGGAGGAACTCATTAGTCATTCTAGCTTTATTGATCATTCAATTCCTTATCACCTTATTGAAGAAGAAGAAAGTGGGGACATTGACCAAGATCCTTTAGTGGTGATTTCACATGATCATTCTGCAAATAATCAGGATGTTTTAAGTGAACTTGTTAATTTTCTCCCTGACAATTTAAATAAAAATGATCATTTATCCTCATATGAATTTAATGATGAATCAATAGAAGGTCAATCTCAAGATGAGGATGAATTAGTGAATCACACTAGATGCTCTAATCTTTATTCCAATTCTTATAATGAGTCTTTAAATTTTTCTTTTTCCGTCCTTAGTCAAGATAGCTTTTTCTTAGAGTTAGAATCTTGTCCTCAAATTGTAAATATTAGATTTAATCAATGCTTGAAGTCATTCCTAGTGCTATTTTAAAAGGCCTTTCATTTTGGCAAATCCCAAGGCCAAATTTTTCTATCCATCTAGGAGACTGTTAATATTTGCAATCCACCCTCCCTTCCCAACTCTTTCAATCATCTTTGGGTTGGTGGTCTAGTCAATCTTTTGCTTTTGAAATTTTCAATAAGAAGTATAAGCATGATTACATGTTTGGAGAAAAAACACTTCATTTCCCTTTTCAGTCACTGTGGAACCATAATGCTTGTTGTCAAGTTATCAATCATTCTTGGTGGCTAGAAAAGGTGTTTAAAGATCAGTTTCATCTTTTCTCCATTTTTGAGCATCAAGCGGGCTTGATTTTGATTTTTCGTTTTCTAAGTTTTAATTTATCCCCACTTGGTTTTTTTTATCATCAGTCCCAAGGAGAATCAAATTGAGTATGTGAGAGAAGTAAATGAAGAAGTTAATTTGTGTGAAAATGAATCGAATCACATGTCTTATGTCTTTCCTCCATCCATCTCTGAGTTTAACTTGCATAAATTTTATGATCCTATCAGTTCTTTGATGGAGGATGTTTGCATCAGTCAGTCTTCTCCTTGGGATAATTTCATATTGCATCATTCAAACCATTCTTCGGTTTTTGAACAAGTCAGGGAGATTGTGCCCTCAAATTTGTTAATCTTTAGCGCAATCTTGACTTGTTCTATTATCAAAAATCAAATAAGAATCATTAACTTATTTGATGAATGGTTGCATTGGATTTATGATTTTACCTAACATTTGTGCTAATTGGTTAGAGTAGCTTAGGTAGGTTTTGAATAAGTTCACTTGAGCAGTAGGATTTGTGTGCTTTTCCTTTTTCTCTGTGTGCTGAGTATTGCCATTTTTCTTTTCTGTTTGATTGTTTTCCTGCTGAGTTGTTGATTGAGTTGAGTCTTGCTCCTTCCAATGCCTGTCTCACCTCCTGCATGCATTGAAGAGTGGT
Organism: Larix kaempferi; assembly: GCA_027924585.1. Taxonomy (NCBI): domain Eukaryota; kingdom Viridiplantae; phylum Streptophyta; class Pinopsida; order Pinales; family Pinaceae; genus Larix; species Larix kaempferi. Next base: position 7,792,296 of record BSBM01001009.1, read on the forward strand.
TAGTTTTCTTGAGTGTTATTTTTGGCTTCCTGTCCAAGTTGAGTTGAGTATGCCTGCCTGAAAAAGTTTTATTTACCTCCTGCACAGTAATAAAAAATGAATGATGAACAATGTCTACATGCCATTTTAGCTTAAATTTTCTTTTATGCATTTTAGTTTCTGCTTTAGAGTAGATTTCATTTTTCAGTTTTATTTTATATATTTCCCATACATGCTCGATGAGGTATTCTAGTGTTCGTGAGCGCAGATACAGGTGCAAAATAAAAGCTGAAAGCAAGGATGGTGCAGCGCTGGATTGAAGATTGATGCAGAGCAGTTCGAGACAAGAGATTTTGAGGTTCTCAAGCGCTCTCTCCCTTAGAGCACTTGTCCCAGCTGGAGCCAGATGTTATCACACCATAGTAGCAGGGCTACTATTCTTGCTTAGCAGATATCTGCACATTCCAAAGCTTGGCTATGATGACTTTATATTTTGAGATCATCCATGATCAAAGCAGTGTATTATTCAGACTTATGTTAGACCTTGTGTCAAGGCTGAGCCTGGAGAGTTCATATTTGATGACCGATGTGACCCTTTATTCCATACAGTTTCAGTTCAGTGCCTAGGGATGTATTGCAGCAGTGTTTCAGATGATATATGATGATTATGCTTATGATGATGTTGTATGACCTGTGGATGTTTGATCATTGACTGTGGATTATTATGTTGTTGCTTTAGTTATGTTCATAGCATTAGCTTGGTATATAATTCATGATGTGGCAAAATGGGTAAAACTTAAAATGGACTATCTTGATGATGAACTATAAAATGGCCATTTACTTGCACATTTAGGTTGTTTGACAAAACTCACTGGTTTACTACCTTGCATAGATATGGTCTTTCTTGACACTAGTTGTCTGTTAGCTTAGGGTCCACCTTCACTTGACTCCATCCATCCATGACTTTCCTTATTTGGCCTCAACCTTGGACTTGTCTTACTTGACTTTCAGATATTGAGGACTTCCCCTTTTTTCTACCTCTGTGTTTGGACCGCATCCCTGTCTGTTTAATGTCTCGACTCCGAGTTGGTAACAAAACTTGCCTTTGGTAAGTTGGATTATAGGACTAAATCATTTCGGTCGGTTGTCCCGATGTTTGGCACTGGCTCAAACTCCCCCTAGTCACTTGAGATGTTGTTGGCTAAAACTGAAAGCTCATGTACTACTTATGGAAACTTGTATAGATTTGCCCATGGAAACTAAAAAGGGCAAGAGCGATGAACTGCTAAAAATACTCCTCGAAGAGTATAAGAAAGGTCCAAAAAGCAATGGTTCTTAAATGCTATATCTAAACAATTGTTGACCTTATATATATATATGTAAACATGCCCTGGATGCAAGCTGCAATTAGTTGTGCTTATCAGCACACCTGAGATCCGAAGGGTTATGTAGGCCAAAAAGGCCATGAAATGAAATCAATGGATCCTAATGAAAGTGGATCATCTTTTATAAAAGTAGACATGATGCCTAAGTTGAATAAGCACTCTCTAAACAACTTACCCATTTGTGAGGCACAGCCAATCCCTGTGTTTTATTTGTCCAGCACATAGTTTGTAGCTTCCCCCTTCTCCCAGTCCAAAGTGTCTTTTATTTGAGTCTAGACAAGTCACCTCCTTTGCCCAGCCTTGTTCCTAGCCTTCATCCTTAGCTAGCAGTTAGACCATGTCCAATGGGTGAGTTTGTCATTTAAGCTATTATGCAAGTGAATATAAATAACAACGGAATATGTTAACATGATTAATGCCACTACATGATGTTATACTCTAAGTTAGCTGTGAGTATGATTAGAGGAACATGTCTTAGTCTATTGATGTGATCTATCCTTGGTTGTATATGGACCTAGTCAAACCTAGTTTGACTATGGTCATTTTTTGGGATCCATGACTAGTTGACATCTCCTGCTCAATTGCTAAGCCAAAGAAGTTGGCATTTTGAACTGCAGTCTCACTCATTCATATGTTTAAGCCTTAATGACAACTTTCACCCCCCTAAATCTCTTCTCTGCCCTGATTACACCACTCCTCCCCATTCCCTTCATTGCACTCCTGTTTCATTTCCAGTGTGCCCAAACCATTTTAAATTGGTAGTATCAGTCAAGCAGTGTGCATCCACAAAGCCAAAGGTAAGCAACCAACCATCTTGGAAAGGCCAATGCAAGAGCTCGGCACGAAAGAGGAGACTCTTGCTAAATGCTGCCTGCTTGGCAGAAATACACAAGCATATGAGGAAATAAGTCATTTATGAGGCTAAGCTAGAGTAGATTGATCAATTGGTGAAAGATAGAATACAAAATATCAAAAGGCAACTTGCTATATAGGAGTTGGACAGGGACTTCAATACCTTCCTAAAGAGCAAAATATATGAGAGGATGATATTTTCTGTCGTTGTGGACTTGAACTTGGAGGTTGAACAAATGCTCTTAGGCTTTAGACTTATCCTCATGAAATCAAGCCAAGAAACCGAGAATACCAGGAGTTCGACCACAAGTCCTTAACCAAAATCGTGGAAGTAGTCATAGTGAGTGGAGAAGGTCATTATACAGAACAATACAAGAATGCTAGATAAGATAAGATAACATAAGGTAATTTTATTAATGTCCAACAAATGAAAGTAGGTCAATGGGACTGTGAGGTACCATGATGTCATACAAAATGGGAGCGCTAAGGTGGCTCCTATAAAAAGCAATAGGTAAGTCTCTAACCTAAAGACCAAAAACCAAGAAGAGCTAACTCCAAAGATGGAGTGTCAATCTAGAAGAGAGATGTACAAAGAGATCCGATACAAAAGAAAAATGTACAAGGGGAGTGGATCTGGAATCTGCAGTACAAAAATGTTGAGTATGTCGTGGTGCACTGGAAGCAACGGAAGTACTAGAAGCATCTCTCCTAACATCCGAAGACGAAGGAAAGAATCTCAAAATAGTAGTACTCTGATTGGGGAAAGAACTGGGAGAGGAGCTATAATAGGTAGTGTTCCGTTGCATGGGGTATGGAGCTTGCTGTTGTGATCTGGATGAATTTGTTCGACTGCTGGTAGGGAGTCGCGATTGGCCATGCCGCTAGTGTCGGGCTGGAGTAGAGGGTGGTCCTCTATGTTCTAATTGATCGAAGCTCTGAAACAATGCCGTCTTTTGTCAGCCTCTTGGTGCCCTAGAGGAAGGGAGCACCGAGAAGGAGGAAGTAATCCATTGAGTGGAGGTCGGTCTCGACTACGAATATCGATGGAGGATGAGCGAGTGAAGCCGAAGGGCCTCTTGCAAGTATAAGGGCAAACATCTTTGATCGAGATATCTGAAGAAGCTAGATAGAGTGTGAAGCTTCGTGAGAAGAAGGTCCCTAACAAGACAATGGAACCACCAATGGATCTCGTAGTAGATAGGGCACCGAAAGATGAAGTTCTCCCCGGTCTCAACCTCATGAAGATGACACTTGGAAGATCTTGTTTGATCGATTAATATGGTGATTTATCTCCACTCTTAGATGATGAGAACCCACTCTGAAATGGACTAAAGGAATATGAAGAGCATGTGTCCATTGGCGGAGTGTGTAGAGGGGCCAAACAATGAGATCATCCCTTGAATGCATGAAATGTGTAGCATAAAAGGCCATCTTTGGACATAACCCGCCTTGAGGGTTGATCCAAGTGACCTGCACAAATTGCCTATAAATGTTGTCTTGGATGATTCTATTCAACTCTTGCCTGGTAGGTAATAGGTGACCCAACGCATCCAGGGAATATCTAAATGGAGGAAGCCTGTCCATTGCAATACCTGTTGAAAAGCTACCAAGGGCGTGTTGTTCACCTTGTGTTACCTTGGGGTGGACAAGAACACTTTAAAAAGGTGACCCCTAGTCATTAATTAATAAAGTGAGAAGTACTTTATATTTATAAAGTCACTTTATTAAAAGTTAAGTCATGGTTATAACCTAAGTTCATTTAAATGATAAAGTCACGTGAGTGATTAATTAAAAGGGTCATCACTTTATTAAATGACATGAGTGCACTAAATGTTATTTAATAATTATTTATTGAGCATTTATTGAGAGCCCCCAATCTAATCTAATCTAGACCATTGGATGAAAAAGAGGAAGTTGCCATGAACAAAAAGGCTTGGGAAAGGCAAACCTAGTTCATTATTCACTTTTCAAGAGAGTTTTGGAGAGGAGAAGAAGAAAAGAGAGAGAGGAGAGAAAGGGTTTGAACAGATTTCAATCCAAAGAAGAAGAAGAAGAAGGGTGGCTCGAATTCCAAGGAGAGGAACCAAGGCACATTTCCCAAGACAAATCCGTATAGCAGATGCACAGAAATCGAGGTCAGTACTGTGTTTATTGAAGGCCGTACAACATAGTTTTCGAGGCAGTTCTGTACAGTTAGTACAACACAGTTTTCGAGGCAGTTCCGTATAGTCCGTACAACATAGTTTTCGAGTCAGTTCTGTACAACATTTATTGCAGTTGTACTGCACAGATTTTGAGGTAGAAATCTGTTAGACCGCACAACAGAGTTGGCACATTTTTCGAGGCACATTTTTGGCATGAAATTCAAGGTCGTATAGTATTTATTGCTGTCCATACAGTCTTTATTTCTGGGCACATTTACCGAGGAGGTTGAGATAAGTATTGCTGTTGTGTATTTGATAATTTGTCTGAAGAAATAAAAATCTCTCTCTCAGTCAGGCTAAGTCACCGGACACGTCCTAACAGGGCCAAGTGTCTCGTGGGCACGTGTTGGGCGCGGACACGACCCTCCCACGTGGGGGACACATGTTTTTTCGTGTCCCGAAAAAACACGTGTCCCCCACGTGGGAGGGTCGTGTCCTGCCTCTGCACAAATCATGTCTCGATTGCAGGACATGACTGCGCGGAAAAAGTGAACCAGCAGTGAACCAGCAGGCACACTTTTTCCGCGCAGTCATGTCCTGGAATCGAGAAATCGGGACACGAAAAAACATGTGTCCCCCACGTGGGAGGGTCGTGTCCTGCCTCTGCACAAATCATGTCTCGATTCCAGGATATGACTGCGCGGAAAAAGTGAACCAGCAGGTCCATAAAACCGTTTTTCTTCTTCTTTTTTTAGCCATTTGCGAATTGAAGGGAGAGTGAGGGAGAGCTAAGAGTTGGTTTTTTTGCAGGTGAAGGAGTTTGGAAGCATTTGCAAGGGATTTCAAGTTGATTTCACCATCAAGGAAGAAGCAAAATGTCTCAACCAGCTAGTGCAGCAGCTAAAGGGCAAAGGAAAGGGAGGAATGCCCCATCTAATCCCTCTCGTCCTCTTCCTCCTCCAAGCGTATCCTCTTCTGCTCCTATTAGTGCTCCAACTGCTTCTAGTGAAGCTCATGCTCATTTTAACCATGTTTTGGCAAGACAACAAGCACAAGAGAGTAAATACCCTTTGTGGAAGTATGTGACAAGGAAAGAAGGCGTTGGAGCAAAGCTTGGTGGGGGAGGCAATGTGTGTTGGACTTGCAATTTCTGCAAGCATGCTTACAAGAGCACATATTACCGGGTTAAGGGCCATTTGTTGGCCCTCCCTTGTGGGATTTCTTCATGCAAAGTGGTGAGTGTTAACCAAAGGAGGGAGATGGAAAGAGAGGACCATGTTGGGTTAGGGAAGGTGGCTGCAGCAAGCAAGACACAACAGAATGAGGATCCTCTTCCATTCTTGAGGAAACCCTCTAGCACTAGGAGTGAGGTTGATGCTTATCCAACAAGAAAGAGGCCAACTTCAAGTGGTCCAATGGATAGGATTTTCCAACAAGAGGCGCGAGAAGAGGTGGACCTTTCCATTGCATTCTATTTCTACCTCAACTTCATTTCATTCAATGTTACACGGTCACCATTGTTCATTAAGATGTGTCGAACTCTAATGGAATGAGCTCCAATTGGTTATGTGCCTCCTGGTTCAGAGAAGCTTAGAACCACATTGTTTGTTAAGGCAAGCAAGAAGGTGGATAAAGTTATTGAGCCAATTAAATCAAAATGGCCCACATGTGGTGTTAGTATTGTTTCGGATGGATGGACGGATGCGGCACGCCATCCACTCATCAATTTCATGGTGTCTTCCCCAAATGGATCGGTGCTCTTGAAAGCGATGGATGCTCTTGGAAAATACAAGGATGCACAATATATGGGTGAGTTCTTCATCAAAATCATTGAAGACGTAGGTGTTGATTCTTGTGTACAAATCATCATAGACAATGCACCTGTTTGCAAGGTTGCTGGCATGCTTGTGGAAGCTAAATATCCACAGGTATTTTCATTTTGGACACCTTGCATAATTGCATTGTTAATTTGCTCATTTATTTGAAATTTTGAGTTGTTAGTTGTAGTCTTGTAGAGTCTAGAGTCTAGACTCATTTATACTTTCTTTTATTGATCTTACAAGTATTTTGGACACCTTGCATTGTTCATTCTTTGAATTTAGCATTGAAATCTATTGCTTCAGATGTGACATGGATTGGCAAACTTATTGAGGATGCATGCCATATCCGTAACTTTGTACAAAACCACACCAATGCCCTCACAATCTACAAAGAGTACACACATCTTTCATTGTTGAAGGTTGCAGATACTCGGTTTGCTTCCTCATTCATCATGCTCAAGAGGTTGAGAGAGGTCAAAACCGCTCTTGGGTCCATGGTGATTTTAGAGTTTTGGGCTTTTTGGAGAAAGACGGATCAGATTGCTTCACAAAAGGTGAAGGACACGGTGTTAGATGATGGTTGGTGGGATAGGGTAGATCTTAGCATCAAGATCATGGAGCCAATCATTTCTTTGTTGCGGTTTGCAGACACGAACCAGCCCATCCTAGCAGATGTTTATGAGGGGTGGGATTCCATGATTGAGTCCATGAGGACCATTGTTATGGAGAATGAGTGTGCCGAGTATGATACATCGGCAGAGAACTTATGGTCCACCATACAAAACATTCTTATCTCCAGGTGGGATAAGAATTGCACACCTTTGCATTGCTTGGCCCACTCATTGAACCCCAAGTTCTACACTCAGGATTGGCTCACTAGAGGACCGGGGCCCTCACGCAGAGTCCCTCCTCACATGGGCCCTCACGCAGAGTCCCTCCTCACATGGATGGAGAGATCTCACAGGGGAGGAAGACAACATTTAGACGACTACTTCAGGATAGAGACCACCTTGAGGCGGTGGAGGAGGGATTTGCAGAGTTTTCCAGTGGCATTGGGAGATTTGGAGGATATGAGGTGATTAGAGACATGGGGGTTAAGAAACCCTATGTTTGGTGGGCAACTCATGGGGCAACATGCCCTCTTCTACAGAATATAGCCTTGAGGGTCATCTCTCAAGTTACTTCATCCTCTTGTTGTGAGAGGAATTGGAGCACATATGGGAACTTGTACAGTTTGAAGAAGAGCAGGCTTGAGCAGTCCAGGGCAGAGACAATGGTGTATGTGCACTCCAACCTTAGTCTTATTTACAGGAAGAGGGAGGAGTGGACGAAGGGAAAGACAAAGATGTGGGATGTCTTTCCCGATGATATGGGTTTGGACAGCAGTACTGAGTTAGCATTAGCCAACATGGATCTTAATGATCCAGTGCTAGAGCCGGTCACTTTTGATGATGGTGATCATATGCAGGGGTCATCCTCCACACCAGCAGCTGCAGTTCGTCAGATGGGCACTGGCAGAGAGGAGGAGGAGGAGGATCAGGGCAGTGATGAGTTTGTTGATTCATGCATGGAGGAGGACTATTGAGTCATTGACAGATGGGATTCTTCCATCTTGATCCACCCCTTTTTTGTATTTACTATTAGTCTATTTGGCATTTGCCAGTGCCCAGCGGCATTCCGACATCTATGTAATACATTTTGATTTTGATGACTTAATGAGAAATATGGTTCCGACATGCATCTATGTGTCTCATTGTGATTTATGAATGACAAATGTGTTGTGATTTGTGAATGACAAATGTGTAATCATTAATGTGTTTTGATTCTAATTTATATTAAATATTTGTAAATGTTCTTGTTTAAATTTTTTTTGGATCTATATGTCTATATTTTTAAATTTCAATATATTTAAAATATATATATATATATATATATATGTATATAAAACGTGTCTTTCTTGTCCTGATTCCGGGGGTCACCGTGTCCCGTGGGGACACGCGTATTTTCGTGTCCTTCGTGTCCTCGTGTCAGGTGACTTAGCAGTTAGGTTTTTCCTTGGGGGTTTTATCTTGGACCATTTTGGTAAAAAATACTGTGTTTATTTTATGTCTGAATGGCTGATATAAATTTCTGAGTTTGAGTTTATTGGCTGCAAGTTAAAATTTCTGAGTTATTTATTTTTGGAAAAAAGAATTTCATGTGTTTCAAGTCAAGTCATTTTTATGAGAAAAATGTGCATGTTGGGGTTTGAGCATTAAACTATATGCAGAGAAGCTTGAATGCTTGAAACTGGGTTGGGGTTCTAAAACTTTCAATACCAACATATACCAAGAGATTCGTAACCCTCGCATACCATGATCTAGTGCGGCTTGAAGGGATAGCTAAGGCAATGGATTGCGATGAGAGATAGGCCAAATATGGGTATCGATCACGCCCTGTTGCCGAGTCAGCAAAGCTATGATGACGGTGTAAGAGTGAGACAAGTTGGAGCATCATCTCAAGCCGGAAGGGGCAACCACCAAATTCTGGAATCTACAAGAATGATGGGTTGAGGAACTATCTGCTTGCATTTGATGGTGCAATGAAGGAGGAGGATCTGCTCTCTCTGTGCTAAAGACCAATCAATGTCGAGTAGACAAGGCCCCCAAATCTCTGAACCATAGAGGATTGTGGGTCGAATGAAAGTGTCCACGAGAGATATCTTGGATGAGATGTCCTGAAAATGGTGTCTGAGGCACTATCTCTTGAGAAGGGCTAAGGATTTGTAACCATTATTGACTTGGGGTTGAAGGGCATGCCGTAAACTTAAACGAGGTCTTGTGAATTGTACCCCCAAATAGATGTAGGTGCTAGTGATCTCAAGCTCCTCACCTCTAAAAAAGATATGAAGATCTGTGAGGAGTTTCTTTGACCTGTTGAAGATCATGACCTTGGTTTTACCCTGGTTAACCGTCAATTGACAAAGAGCACAAAAGAGGGCCAAGGCGTCTAGCTACCATTGCAATCCCTCTGGAGAGGAGGCCAGGAGGACCACATCGTCGGGGAAGAGTAGGATTGAGATCAAGACTTGATGGAGAAGACACCCATTTTCATCCTGGATGTGCTCCTGTAGAAAGGACTCTAGCTCGTCGATGTATATCCCAAACAATGTAGGGGATAGGGGACAACCCTGCTTGACCCCAGTTGTACTCTTGAGTCTTGATAAAGTCTAATACCCCATGGGCTGTGTGAAGGCGACCAAGAACTGACTCATATAATCTTATAATGGCAGTTAGAAGGGTCTTGAAACTGCTAATAATTCTGAGCCACTGGAACAATGCTACTTTGGAAATGGAGTCAAATGCTTTTTCGAAAGTGTACAAAACAACAATAAACTTTCAAAGAGCGATGTTGTGCGTCCTTGATGATGGGCCGAAGCGTAAGAATGTGATCAATAGTCTGGAACTCTAGTATGAATCCAGCCTGTCCTCTAGCTCTGAGATGTCTCTTGTCAAGCTTCCTAGAAAGCTGCATATGTAGGACTTTAGCATAAAGTTTGGAGAAAGTGTGGCCAACCATGAATGTTCTATAGTTATTGGGGTCTGCACTAGGACCCGATTTTTGAATCGGGTGAATAATATGGTGTGAGTCGTGACCAAGGTTCTGGAAAGCCGGTATGGACCATGTGCTTAAACAGATCAGCCAAGTAACAGTCCAATGTGTGGAGACCATGCTTGAAGAGCTTGGCTTGGAACCCCTCCTCAGCAGCGACTTTGCTGGAGCTCATGACCCAGACAGCTTCCTGAATGTTATGTGGACTGAATAAGTAGCAGGAAGAGGGGGGAGAGGTAATCTGGATAGGGGACTGCCCTGGGAATCGGGATATCATAAGAGGAGGAGGTGTGGGAAAACATAGAGGAGACTACCCATGATTGCTGAGTTGGGTCAAGGACTTGGAAAAGCATCTTCAATCAACTATTATGTTGTATGTGGCTACCAACTCTGTAACCAGAAGATGGACATTGTTGCATGCCTGACAAAGGACAGGCAACCAGCCAGTCTACCAGGGGAGACCAGCCAGCCCGAGTCTCCAGGGCAAGGAAGTTACCATTTGTAAATGCTCTGTTTAGCTATTCCTAGTATAACTGATATGCAAAGTGTCTAGATTTGTATGGTAATCATTGTAGCTATTAAAGCACATTTTGTCTGCTCCAATATTCTGTTGCGGGAACTGTATGCTTGGACTGTAGCTAAAAGATCTGCACTGGGGTTTTGTATCTATACTGACCTTTTCTACCCAAAAGAAACTTATGATTGTCGTTATGAACTTGGCTTGAGATTTGAACTATTTATGTATTGGTTCCTAAAGATATTGAGCTAGAGGCAGTGAAGGGAGCAAAAGATGTAAAAGATAAAGTTGTTCAACCAAATAAGATGCCAGTTTAACAATATATCTTCATTAATCATTGTGAACTAAAAGTTGAGTGAGAGGTGAAAAATTAGTTTGCCATTTATTGCAGATCTTCATTGCAGTAAAAGATTCTCCCTTCAAGAAGTGTTCGAGCATATTTATGTAGGTAATTGGGCCTCATCAATGAGCATTCAAATTCATGATAGCTCAAAATTTTTAAATGCTATATATTTTATAACGTGGTATAACATGTCAATTCATCAATCTCTAAAGTCTATAAAGGAAGTTAAACAAATTGCTTGGTCCAACAACTATTAGTTTTTGTATAATGAGTTCGACTTGGCTGTTATATATATACAATATTAGCTTTGAAGTTCATGTGTTATCTTTGCAGTTGGGCTCGTTTATAGGCATGCAATTTTGCGTGGACTTCTACTTTTTGATGGCCTGTTTGTAGGGAATCTAAAGCTTTGCTGAAGCTACTCTGTATTTAAATTATTGGTTGGCTTGATGGAGGCTGTTAGCTTTTATCTGTTTCTTCTTTTTTCTAATCAAGAATCTCCCAGTTCAATGAGTTGCAGGTCAATGCATGCAACACAAAACTGGTGTTCAAGCCCCCAGAGCTAGATAGGAAGTGGAAGCTTGTTTGTGAGCCTAACCGAGGGGACTTACGTTTGCTCACGAAAAAAATTCCAGTTGGTCAATATTTGAATTTTCAGGTTTGGATCCTTCTTTCTCATGCCTGCTCCCCATATTTTGGTGATATCAATACTGTTTTTGCTGTTTTGCAATCTAGATTTATAAATTGCTGATATAATTAATGGATAATGTCTCTTTACTAATAGTTTCTACAACCGCAGTATATTTTGAATATGACCGAGAGAAGCTTGTTAAGGTGGGAAATATTAAGTTGTTTGTCTGACCTGATATCTGAAAATTTAGAATTTAAACTGATTTTCATCTCTAAAAAATAAGGGAACAATGCTGCTCTCGTTAAGGAAGCTTGTTAAGGTGGGAAATATTAAGTTGTCTGTCTGACCTGATATCTGAAAATTTAGAATTTAAACTGATTTTCATCTCTAAAAAATAAGGGAACAATGCTGCTCTCGTTAAGGAATCAATAACAACTTCTTTTCAGTCCCTTAGTTATAAAAATTATTTTGTTTTCTGCTTGTTTCCTAGTGTCCTTGACGTGAACTTTGTACACATACATATATCTATATCTATATATATGTTTAGATATTCATAAATATGAAATTGTTTTTCTATTTTTTCATAAACAACATATATTCTTTTCCTGAAGAAACAATTCATAGGACTCCCCCCTCATCCCTGGAATTTCTGAATGGAGGACGGTGCGAACCACCAGTCACAAGAGCAATGGTAACCCAATGGAACTCCCCAGGAAATGATCCCACAACCTTTCAATGGCTGAGCTTTTGCTGGATGAGCTGTCCCATCAGTCTAACATAAGCAACATATATATGTGTGTATGTATGTATACTATTCTCTTTTGCTATTTCTTTCCATATGTTTTCTTTTATTCTGTTTTGTATACAAGGGTGGGTCCTTTTCCCAGAATAAGTCATGGACGTAGATGCATTCAAGCAGAAAGGACGGAAACACTGGCCAGTGCATCAAATTGAAGGAACTTCCAATCAGGTTAAAAAACTTCTAGTTTCATTCGCTTGAACCCTTTTGAAAATTTGATATTCGAGGGCAGGAGAATGAGGACAAGGATCCCAATCTGGATCTAGATAAGGAGGCATCCAATGAGCCTGCAGCCCCTCCTAAAAGTCTAAGAGCGCTACAAAAAATCTTGAAATCCTGAAACCTTCGAACAATCCTCCTAAGGTGGAATAATCTGGTGAGCTTCCTCATGAAGACTCTATGGAAACCACCTTGAAACCCTACCCTAACCCTATAAGTATTACATCCAAGGCAAAGGCAAATGGTGACTGAAACTAGGGGTGAAACTTAAAATCCATAAGGAAAAATGGGAGGATGAAACCCTGGCAAAGATGGCAAATGAAATGCAAAAACCATTAAAGGATTTCTTCAATTCAAAAACCTAATTGACCCTAAAGGGAACCGATCAGAATCCCTGCCATCCTGCTCTTGTTAAAGAGGGCTTTTACCTTTGTCTTCAATGATGAAGAATTTATCATGGAATATCAGAGGAATGGGGCCAGTTGCCAAGCAACAAGCCTTCAAGGGGAAATAACCCTGGAGAAACCTGATGTAGTGTCTATTCAACAACCTAAATTGGACCATAAAAATTGGATTGGCCTCAAGTTTGGGACCTCCACATGAAACCAACTGGAGGGAGTGGAGTGTCCATCTGGTACAACCCAAGCTTCTTATTGGTGCTTGTCTATTATCCTTACAGATTTTGGCTCACCTTAAGGTTTGAGTGTTAGCCTGGAATCTCTCTTTCAACTTAACAAAATTTTACGGTTGGTCCTTGTAGTCCTAAAACCATCTTGTTGGAACCTACTGTCAAAGGAGCTTGAATGCCTCAATGATTTCCCTTGGATTGTGGGAGGGCATCTTAACTTGATTTTAGGATCTGAAGAAAAAAGAGGATATCAAGGCCATCAGAGCTCAATTCTGGTGGACTAAATCCATGAAAACAAGTTAGTAGACATTGTCCCCTAGAATTGACAGTTCACGTGGAATAACAGGAGTGGCAAAGGCTTTGTCATGGAAAGGCTAGATAGATCCTTGATAAGTGAAAACTGGTTGGAGCTTGGCTTCAACACAGAGTCACATAATCTAAAAGGCATGTTATTTGACCACTGGACAATTACCCTCGGAATATCAAAAGAAGAGAAGCTCACAAACATGCCTTCCGATTTGAACAAATGTGGATCACTCACTCAGATGTCATGCTTCTAATTAGGTGAGCTGAACAAATGTTCGCTCACGCAATAATCACCAAAACCCTTGGAAGATTAAATACGCCATAAAATAATAAATGAATAAAATATTGAATATGAATAATGAGATGATTCTTTACAATGATAAGGGACCCGTATAAATAGGTCCTCATGGTGACTATTCACCCAAATGAGGTGTCTCTTAATTAACCTAACTATTAATTATTTTATTATTTAATTATTATTTATTTACATATGTAACATTGCCTTCCTCTTAGAGACGCTTTGTCCTAAAAGCCTTATAATGTTGTCGTATCGTTCCTTGCGGTGTCATAGCTGACGAAACGTGTCAATATGACCTTCTAAAGGTAGAGCATAACTTTCGAAATGTGGGAGGATCAATCCATCTTAAATGGATTCGTTGCTGACTGTTGTGATTCCACATTGAACTATCGTCATGAGCTTTGATCACATTAGTACCATTATCTTTCATCATTTCACAATTTTTTGGATATCGGTTTTTATGGTTGGGGTGTCTATAGGGAATTCTCACAACGTCATTTTCTTTTACGAGCGTGGTCTTTTGAGCATTGATCCTAGCTGGAAGTTGTATTTTCATCCCTCGAGGTTTTAATATTTCGTTCTGTATCTTTTCCAACTTGTTTTCTAACAGCATGTTATCATTTTGAAACTTCTTAATCAATTCTCCTTGTGACTTTTTGTCATCTTCGGACTCCTTAAGTTGTTTCTTAAGATCTTCGTTATGATTTCTGATGTAGCTATTTTCTTCCTGCTTGTCTAGAAGTTTTCCTTCAATCTCTTCATTTGATTTGTCTGCCTTCCTGGTACTTTTTAACTTCTTGATCTTCGTAACTAATATCTTATTATGATTTCTTAATCGATATATTTCTTTAGTATTACTTGATAATGTGTTATTGACTTTCAAAATTTCTAACTTGTGCGCCTTTTTTGTGTCGACATCTTTCTGCTTGAGTTCTTTTATCTGTTTATGAAGCCGACATATCTCCGATTCTCGATCTTCTAGTTGTTTCTAGACTTTCGCAATTTCCTCGTCTTTGTCGTTTTTACTTTTTGTTAATTGTACTATTTCTGCTTTATTCTCGTCCATTTCCTTTTTAATCTTTTGATTAAAATCGATTTCGTCTTTTAATTCCTTAATTTGCGCAGACAGTTTTTCTATATGATTTTTTTGGTCGGAAATTTGTTGTTCTTCGAACTTCGTTTGAAGCTCATGTATTTTAATCGTTACTTCCAAATTTTTATTCATGTCTCGCAATTCTTCATTGTCTCTTCGATAAGGCTTTAACTTTGTTTCCAATTTTTCTATTTGTAGTCACAAACTGGCTTCCATGGTCTCTTACTTCTTCGACACTAGATGGTCGTTCTTTTGACTATAGATGGTCTTCGACTTTTTTGACGAGTCTTCCTTTGACTTTGACTTCTCTGACGATAGATAGCCTTGACTTCTTTGGTGATAGAGAGTCTTCCTTGACTTGAAATTCTTGTCTTCTTTCTGACTTTGATTTTGCTCTTTTTCCCTTTTGTATTAAATAATTGTAATGACAATTATTAATTAATAATTATTATTATTTAAAATAATAATAATTTTTTTTGAATAAGAAGCACTTAAGGTTTAAAATATAAAATAATAAATATTATTATATATACTTTTTTTTCAATGGATTATATGATGGTTTTTAATGGTGAAAAGGAGGGATCTGGTTCGTTGGGGAAGGAGATGAAAGGCTGGCGGGAGAGGGTGCGTGGAGAAGAGTCGCACGAGTGCTACAAATGGATGTGTATGAAGGAGGAGTGTGGAGATGGGCGCAGACTCACAGAGAGGTGTGGGGAGGAGCATGTGGAGCTATGGGAACCTAGTCGTGGATAGAGTAGAGTGGGGATGGAGTAGAGTGGAGGTGGTGCACAGTGGAAATGAGGTCTCCGTGAAGCATTGAAGGGATAGAAGAGGGAGGACTGTAGTGAATGTGGCAGAGAGCGATGGGAGGAGGCGCAAAGGCGAGGGCGTGGGCATGCACAGGTATGAAGAGTAGACGAGGAGTGGGAAATGAGGAGCATATATTGGGATGTAAGGCAACAGATGGTGAAGGTGTTAGCGGGGGGGTGGCATGCAGGTATGAAAAGAACACAGGTGGGAGGATAGGGATGGTCGCATGGGGGTGTGGTGTGTGGGGGTGCTGGTGGGATGAATGGAAAGAAGTAGAGTGGAGAGTAGTGTTGGAGCAGCGAGAGGGCGTAGGCAGAAGTGTTGGGGGATAGGAGTGGAGGAGCGGAGGTGCTGGTGGGGAGAAGGACGTGGGTAAACGTCGAGAAGGAGCGGATGCAAGGGAGGAGGGAGGGACGCGAGTGGATGTGGGTTGTGTGAGGGGATGAAGTGCGGATGGGGAGGAGCGCAAGTGGCTGGAGTGCGTGGAAGGGAATGGAGTGGAAGGAGTTAGGTTGCGTAGGTAGCTATGGAGGAGACAAAAAGGAGTAGCGGGTGTGGTGAGTGTGGGAAACACAGGATGGATGGCGTGTGAGGGATGGATGGGAGGAGAAGAGGGCGTAGGGTGTGGCAGATGGCAACGATGTGTGGAGTGAGGGAGTGGTGCAACACAATGGAGGAGTGCCGAAGAGTTGAGCAGGTGAGCAGGTGGAGGCGTAGACAAAGAAGGAGAAGATGGGTGAGTGTGAGGTGGACGATGGGGCTGTGCGTGGAGGAATGAACGAGAAGATGAACGTGGAGGGGTGTAGCGGTGGAGTAAGGAACGAAGGTGGAGGGAGGAATGGAGTAGCGTAAATGAGTGGAGGAATTAGCGTAAATGAGTGGAGGAGTTGGCCAATGGCCAGGTTATGGTCAAAGACCACGTCGACCAGAGAAGCTCTGAAATGATGGCTAATAGTCAGATCAGTCTGGCTTTGATACCAAATGAGATTAACAAATGTTCGCTCACACAATAATCACCAAAACACTTGGAAGATTAAATACGCCATAAAATAAGAAATGAATAAAATATTGAATATGGATGATGAGATGATTCTTTACAATGAGAAGGGACCCGTATAAATAGGTCCTCATGGTGACTATTCATCCAAATGAGGTGTCTCTTAATTAACCTAACTATTAATTATTTATTATTTAATTATTATTTATTTGTATATGTAACATTAGGAATGGTGGTAGGAATTTAGAATTATGGGACCAAGAATGTGTATCTTTCACAGAAAAATTCAATGCATAAAAGCCAAGTTGAAAGCCCAGAACACAGAGGTCTTTGGCAATATTTTTAAGGAAAAGGAAGTGCTAGAGCAACAGATAATTGATCTCTAGAACACTGTCAAAGAGAGAGGTTTGGCAGAGGATCTCCTTTCAAAAGAATCAAAGCTGATATCCAAAATGGAAAGCAATTACAAGGATACTCTTTGGAGGCAAAAATCAAGAATTCAATCTCTCAAAGATGAATTTCAAAATACAAAGTACTTCTACAAATGTTGTATCGACAAAAGGTCTACAAATCACTTTTCACAGGTTATCAATAGTGAAGGGAATTTAGTGGAAGGTCATGCAAACCTCTGCTCTAAAGCTATAAACTTCTTTATTATCAAGGTGCTCCTATACATTTGGTTATTTTCAATCTATGCTTTTGGTGCACTTGGACCTTTTCTTGATGACCACAAATATTATAAATTTATGAGCATCGTCTCTCACAAAAATTGTAAAGGCAACCCCACTACACCACCTTATCATTGCAATAAAATCCAATTTAAGCTTCACATATAAATATCGTTTTAAGAGCAATGGAAGAAAACCCATAGATCTTTACTTGTATCCCTAGTCTTGTTTTCCAAGAAGTAAATGAGAACTTTCTTCTGTCTAAATGAGAGCTTGAATTACATGAAGCAGTGTTTGGCATGAAAAGTGGGGATGCACTACGGCTGGATGGCTTCCCAGCTGATTTCTTCAAGATAACTTGGGACATTGTTAAATCCGATCTTCGTTATGCTGTTGAAGAATCATGAGAATTGAGATCTATGCCGAAAGCCATCAATTCCACATTCCTCAAATTAATCCACCAAAAAGTGAAAGGCCACGACCTTTGATAGCTATCGTCTGGTTCCCCTCCACATAACTCTTTACAAGATAATTACCAAAATTATGGTTTCCAGATTAAAACCTCTGCTATAGGATATTATCTTAAAATAACATGGTGGTTTAGTAGCTAGACACCAAATCTCTGTTGAGATTTGTATCTTGGGATGTCCTTCATGTGATCATACCTAGCGTGAAGGGACATTAACTGAGTAGGCATGGATGTATTGTGTGAGAAACACTTTACCAGTCAACATGGCTTCAATGGTGGAAGCATGCAGAGAGTTCTGTGACTTTTACCTTTTGCATGCGAGATTTTTTTATTGCGGTAGTGTGTTTTTTTTATTTTGGAAGTGTGATTTTGCATGCAAAGCAAATTAGGGATTTGGAACCCTAATTAGTAACTAAAGCTTATAAAAGAGAGTAGAGGGGTAAAGGTAAGGGTACTCAAGACAGATCTTCAGAGATTGAAGATCCAAAGAGAGAGGGCACACTTTTGAAAGAGAGAGGTGCATTTCTTGAGTGGGGGCGCACTTCTGAGAGAGGGAACAATTCTTGAAGCCGAGAGGGAAAAGAGAAGTTGAGGGGTCTTCCATCAATGATTGATGAGGGCACAGTTGGATCTCATCGGAGATTGATCGAGACAAAGAGAAGGGCGCACTTCAGAGACTGAGGGGGCGCACTTCCAGGCAGAGGGTGCACTTCTGAGATAGAGGCGCATTCTTCTTCAGAGTAGAGCAGACATAGGGTGCACTTCTACTTTTGGAGGATAGTAGAGGCAGAGGGCCCACTCCTTCAGAGAGAGAGACAATTACTTCTTCGAGAGATTGGCAAAGGTAGTCCATCAGACAAAGTAGAGCAGAGGGCGCATTCCTTAGAGCAACAGTTGCAGAGCTTGGGCTTGTCTCTCTAGGTTTCTCTACTTGTATAAATTTTTGATTGCAAAACATTCCATAATTCTCTCTGGCTCAAGATTGAGGAAAACCCTGGTTGTTGGTTTTCCCCATTAGGGTTCCTAGGGTAACTCATTGTGTTATATTGTGTGTGATTGGTTTCTTATTCTGTTGCACATGTTTGACAAGTTAATGAGTTTATGTGTTAATGCTTATACAATCAAATCTTGGATTTATTTCTGTGTATGCATCTGGGAATTATATTGAAAGTAGTTAATCTTGAATTTATTTCTGTGTATGCTTAGAGATAAAAATTAACATGGTATCAACGCCTTGTCTCTGAAAGAAACCAAGGGTTTACATAGTGATTTTTGTAGAGAGTGCACTATGATCAACATATCAGTTTGATTCAGGAGGGTTTGAATCTCAGTTTATTAGATCTGAAGAGCAGAGATCAGATTTGTGAGAACAAATATTAGATCTAAAGAGCAGAGATTAGATCTGTGAGAACATATACCAGATCTGAAGAGCAAAGTTTAGATCTGTGAGAGCAAAGTCTAGATCTGTGGCAGGTCTAGTAGATCTGTGAGAGCAGAGACCCGATCTGTGAAAGAGAGGGTTAGTTTGCTCACCAAGACAAAGATCAGTTGTGGAGGTCATGGCAACAGGATTGAGATTTGTAGATCCAGTTGAGCCAGTGTTGATGGGTCATTGGGTGGATAAGGAGTATGTAGTGCTTGGCTAGCCTACATCAGAAGGATTTGGGTGGATATCAAATTCTACATAAGTGTCTGAGACAAATAGAGAGCGAGATGCTCCAAGGATTGAAGTGGCGTCAGGTAGTGAATTCTCAGTTTAGGGGAGTGAACGAGAGGCTACTTCCAGTTCTGGCAAGAGGGCCAGCTAGTACGATTTGACTCTGATGGAGGCTTAAAAGCGGGATGAGACGTCTCGGAGCAAGAGAGTCAGGCACAAGTCTTTAGGATCAATAGAGGGACAATTTCCAGAGTCAGAAGGAGCTTCTACAACAAACAAGATGATGCATCTGGAGAGGGATTCTGGTGGAAGACTTGTTAGAAGGACTTCCCTCGCTAAGAGGGAGTGTTGAGATTTGTATCTTGGGATGTCCTTCATGTGATCATGCCTAGCATGAAGGGACATTAACTGAGTAGGCATGGATGTATTGTGTGAGAAACACTTTACCAGTCAGCATGGCTTCTGTGGTGGAAGCATGCAAAGAGTTCTATGACTTTTACCTTTTGCATGCGAGATTTTTTTAATGTGGTAGTGTGATTTTTTAATGCGGAAGTGTGATTTTGCATGCAAATCAAATTAGGGATTTGGAACCCTAATCAGTCACTAAAGCTTATAAAAGAGAGCAGAGGGGTAAAGGTAAGGGTACTCAAGACAGATCTTTAGAGATTGAGGAGCCAAAGAGAGAGGGCGCACTTTTGAGAGAGAGAGGGCGCACTTTTGAGAGAGAGAGGCGCATTTCTTGAGTGGGGGTGCAGTTCTGAGAGAGCGCAATTCTTGAAGCGAGGAGGGCAGAGAGAAGCTGAGGGGTCTTCCGTCAATGATTAAGGTGGGCACAGTTGGATCTCATCGGAGATTGATCGAGATAGAGAGAAGGGGGCACTCCAGAGACTGAGGGGTCGCACTTCCAGGCAGAGGGCACACTTCTGAGATTGTTGCCTGCCGAGATGCACACCAGCAACGGAAATCTCTCGAAAGCTGTCTCCCTCACTGGAAGTGGGGAGAGGTGTGGCCTTGGGGGCAAGCAATGAGCCAGGTACTGTCACTTGAATCCTATCTCCTCCGTTTAGGCTAACTCCTAACGAAGCCAAGGGGGGTAGTCCCTACAAAGAGTTTACTATGGCTCAATGTGTTTTAATGTTTTTGGTGTATGGTGATGCGGATGGATGTTGTTTAGGAGTTTTTAAAGATGTTAGATCACAAATTTACTTTTAAAGAAACACAAGGTAAAATGCAATCCACGTTGCGAAACAGTATATGAAGACTTTGCGAAAATAAGAAGCATCCACAGATATAAAATATAAAATCCAATGGACAAATGGCCCAACTTAATAAATATATAAAATAACCAGTGCCAAAATGGAGTCAAACAAGTGTAGTGCTTGGGGATGCTGAAATGCAAGTCTCAATAGTAGTTGTTCGTGAGATAGTTATGTAGATTATCTTGGTAAATTAAAAGTTTTAATGGTCTTGATTGTTAGGCTAAGAACAACAAGGTAAATCAAAAGACTGGAAAGGTATACTTTCAGTGGCTTCCCCTTCTGATGGTAAGACGGACCGCCCAGATTTCAAAGAGTAGGTGTCTAAAGAATTAACCACTCTGATGTCTAGACAGCGGTAATTTCCGGCCCCACCAGGTTTAGGAACTTTGCCCACTACCTGAGTATGTCTCGAAAAAGGCAATGACGGTTCGTTGGTTGTGGGGGTGAAGATTTTATTATGTTATCGAAAATTATCAAATCCAACACCTTTCTGAGTACTAGCCCAACCTTTTCAGGTTGGCAGAGCATACGGGTGTTGAATAACAACCAAGATAAATTATTATGGGGATGTGAGTTGGAAGTTTTTATTATTAGAGCACAATATTCAACTCTCCGATAGAGAGCGCTCTTGACTTTGTCTTATAACAAGGTTCAAGAGACTTAGCTATTCTATATGCCTAATGCAGGAAAAATGCAATTTTACTATGCTCTCTGACAGAGAGTGCTCTTGACTTGGGTTATTGCAAGTTCAAGAGGCTTTGTTCTTTATTAAAATAGAGATAGTTTGTACGTAAAGAAAAAGCACGTTTTCCAAAGTAAACAAGTAATGAAAGGAAAAAACAAAATAAGAGAGAAAAAACAAGGCCAAATTTGAGCAACAGACCAAGAAATAAACAACAAGGTGGGATCAACCTCCAAACAACGTGACCACTAGAACCACTAGTCCTTGAGACCTTCTAGCTAGCTGAACTTCGACAAGGAATCTAATGGGGATAGAGAAGCTCCCACAAAACAATGTGGGCCTTGGGATGAAATCTCAAGGTCGCTATCTCAAGTCAAGACTTGGAAATGGAAATTATTCTAAGTACAAAAAATGAAATTTAATCTAGGAAATTTGTACAAGTCTAACTAAAGCATGCATGAAACAATCTTCCCCAAATGGGGAAGGAGAAACAAAGTGTGGGAGGCCTTATCCCACCTAGCCTTTTTATTAACTGAGTTACAAGTGCCTTTGGGAATGAAACCCTTGCAAGGTCTTTTGAGAGAAATAAAACAACTATGGAAACAATACTTAGAAACCCTTAATGGCTTTTACAAAGGAGAGTGTATATAATTTCTCTTAATTAACATCATCATCATTTGTTTTGGATCTCCTTATGGTGTATTGCTCTTCTTCTTTGGGATGTCTCCAAAAGGTTTTAAGTTCAAGTTTCTTCTTGCTTCGCTTTTGCAATTTGTTCTCTTCTCAACACCTACAACAAAAGTCCAACACTCATGCACCCATTATTGTTAGGCAAAAAACTACTTAATAATTGAAAACTAACTAAATGCCCAAACTTTGTTAAAACACAACTTTAAAAAAAAAAATAAAAAATGAGAAAGAGACTAGATGCAAAAATAAACTAGATCTTAACTTATACAAATGCAAAGTGTAATGTAAAGATGCCTAACTACTAACTCTTAACAAAAGGAACCAACTAATAATAAACAAATGCAAATCCCAAAGGAAATGAGATCTAAAAAATGCCTAAGTATTAACCTTTTTTAAAAGCATGAAACTATTATTAAAATGCAAAAGATTTGAATCTAACTATTAACTTTTTAACAAAAGCAAACTACTAACTCTAACACTTAACAAACTAACTTTTAACAAATTTAAAATTCGTTTTTGTGTTTTGTTATGAAAATAGGACTCCTTGAGATGGACGAAAGGAGAGGACTTGAAGGGGTTTGAAGGCTAAAACGAAAGGGGATGAAGGTTCAAAGGAGATGGACGAGAGGGTAAGGAGAGTAGGAGGGTGAAAGGAGATGGAGTGGGACGAGAGGAAGGTGAAAGAAGGAAAGAAGCAAGGGTCAAAACGAAAGGTAAGAAAGGGTGAGAAATGAGGGTGGACGAGAGGAAAGACGTAAGCTTAAGGAGAAGAAAAGATAGACGAAAGAGAAGGTGGTACTAAAAGAGGAAAAACAAAAGGAGGGAAGGAAGGATTGGGCAAACGAAATCAAAGAGGAGGCAAGAGATAAAAATGACCAAAGGAAGAAGGCTTAGCAAGGCAAGGGTAAAAGACTTCAAGGAGAAAAATAGAGGGCTAGAGGAAGTAAGCCTTTAGATCCAGTAACCGAGAGATGATTTTAAAAATTGTTGTTGATGGATGAGGTAAAGGGCTTGTTATCACACAACTTGTAGTTGCCCCTAGTGGTATCCCATCCGGGACGGTAGAGGAGATGGACAACTAAAGAGGTGACCCAAGAGATGCCACGGTTCCCAATGCAAGGTGGGAGTCACGTCAATCGAGGCACTTTTCACTTTAGATCTAGTGAATCAAGACCTAGGGGGAGACCCTATAACCAATCAAAGATGATTGGATCCAAACAAAGGTTCCTAGGGATGAGTAAATGGTAAGTTACGGAAACCAATGCAAGGTAAAGTAGGCCTAGAAATTAAAGTATGGTTGAAGGTGGTTTGAGGAATGATTAGTGTTTCAACCAATGTATGATTTAGACCACATGATTAGTTATAATGATAAGATATAGTACCATGTGTTACACAAGTGGGTCCTACTTTCTTGGGATATGTGAAATGGCTTAATGTGGACCCACAAGGTGAAATTAAGGGGGATGCAATTGGCACTATAGGATATGTAAAGAGTAGATCTATGGATCTAAGTTGAAATCAGGAGTACCCATGTACTGGATCTAAGGTTTGACACAATTCTCAAGGAGTGCGACTTGCTTAAGGAGGACTAGTGCCTTGTTGGATGGGTTAATGGAGTCAAAAGATATGTCAAAGTGTAGATCGGGACACCTAGAGGTCAAGTCAAATGGGTTAACTGAGATAAAGTGGTTGGATCTTGCTAGATCTAGGATTTCATGAAATGACCCAAGTGGACCACAATCCCTTAAAACAAGGAATGCTACCCCAAGGTAGATCGTCACAAAATGATACTCTAGATATAGGTTTCAAGGTATGCCCGTTCCAAATCCACTGAAATCTCACCTACACAGGTCCTAGAAGTGGGCAAACTCAGTCACCCCAGGAAGTGCGACCTTGTTCACGGAGGGCTAAAAGGTGGATAAGGTGTGTCAAATCAAGTCCAATGGCCACCAAATTGTAGATCCAAGTAGCTTAGGCAATGATTTATGTGGATCTAGAAAATCAAGTCAATCCAAGGGTTAGATCTTACTAGATCTGAGTTTTGAGGTGCCAAGTAGTTCAAAAGGGGGTTTTAATCCCTTAAAATGTGGAATGATGCCCACAAGGTAGAAATCACCCAAGTAAAAGTCTAGGGGTAGGTTATCAAGTGTGTAGATTGCAAATCAAGTTGGATCTCACCTACCCATATGCTAGATCTAACCAAACAAGCCTCTCCAAGGAAGTGTGATTTGGTTCAAGAGGGCTTTATTGCCTTGAAAAGTGTGTCAATTTTAACCCAATCACCACCAAACTATAGATCCAACTAGGGGTGGATGCTATAGAGGTGGGTTTTTAATATCTCTTCAAAAGCAAGGCTAGATCTAAGTAGATCTAAGAAAAACCAAAATGAGGGTTTTGATTGATTAGGGTTTTTATGATCTAGAAATTATGGATGATTCAAAGAAGAAGAAGATCATAGCTTTGGAGCATACCTGGATGAAGAGATGGATGCTAGTTGAGATGAGGATTATTTTTGCCAAAGATCAAATGGAGAATTTTTTAAACCCTCTTGCCAAATCGATTTTTCCAAGCCACATGTGTGTCCCTCTAACCTGTCAAAACCAAGGAGCAAAGCATCAATCAGTTTAACATGTTGAAGGTAGATACAAGCAAGAAAGAGATAAGCAAAGAATAGTTGGTGCAAAGACAAAACCACTCCCTGTTTAACCCAAAACGTCTTTCTCCAAGCTTGGAGGGCAAGCCTCCCCACCAATTCGCACTTGTTGAAGAAGTCTTCTCCACCTGTAAAAAAGATATGGAAAATATGCAAGATAGCTACAATAGATCCTCCAGTGCAATGGACAAGAGCATTTACAATCAAAGCAACCAACATCCACTCCAACCCAAGCATGTACTCCAAAAGATAGAAATTTTATTCCAAGAGCCAAGAGCCAAAAATCTCTAGATGATTTTACAATGAGAGGCTCTCTCCTTAAATAGGATGGAGAGAGAGCATAATCCTAACCACTTTTTACATGAGTGGCTAAGATTAAAAGATCAAAAGATCTAATCAATGGTTGAGATGAGCTCAACAATAAAATATATGGATCAATCATAAAATATAACCATAAGTGGACAAAATCGCCCTAGGAGAGGGGATCCCACCAAATCATGATGACAAAATATAACAATAAGCTTATGGTGGGTCCAAGGGGTAATTTTTAGCGACCCTTGGTCAATCCCCATAGCACAATAATAATAAAATAGTCATCAATATACCAAATCGTGCCTCTATGGACAAATCGTAGGCCTCAAAAGACCTCAGAAATCATCAAAAAGTGCCATAGGTGATGAATGTGGGCTTCGATGAAGCTGAAACTGTTGGAGAAGGTGCGGAAGACATCCCACTCATCATCACTGATCATCCCATGCCAAAACTTTGCCTCAGTAGCCCAAATCGAATTCCTCTGTAGCCATTTCTACCAATCCAAAACTGCCTCGGAAAGCGTTGTACCTGCCCCAAACTGCCTCCTGGAGTGCCTGCGCTGTCAAGGTGAGGGCACCAGTGTGTCCGGAAGGGTGGTAATATGGTAAAAACAAGTGGCTAGACCACCCCCTCCATCATCAGCGCCCTAGGTGAACCAAATAAAAATCATCTCTGCTCTGACAGGGTCTCCGACACACCAAAACTGCACTAGGACAACCTACTGAGGCTAAATCATCACTGTAACTGCTCGGAACTGAAAATAGACTGTCTCATTGGACTCAGAAGGTCCAAAACTATCAAAGATGTGTACTCATACACCATATAAATCTCCGCATGATCATATAATATATCCAATATACCGGAACAGGTGGAATAATAATAATCTGTAAATGATCAAATAATGCTGAAAACCATAGATCATCATCATAAACCTGTATCTGATGCATAGAACCATCATGTACATGTACATAGACCATATATCATCTACATAAGTCATCATAAGGTCCAATAATCTCATTTCCTGTGATTGACCTTGGTCAAACTAGGTTTGACCAGGTCAATATTGACCAAATATAACTCAGATTACCATCAGAAGCTGATGCAAAGTGTCAAAGGTTAATGCATGCTCTACAACTCATTCAAATAGCAATTATAACACAAAGTAATCATTACTGGCGATCTAAATCCAAATATATATTGTCATTAATTATGTATATGACACAGACTAAACTTTCAGGACCATACTCACTTCATAGTTGTGATCAATTTGCTAGTGAAGGGTGAAGGCTAAAATAAAATGGCGAGGCTAAAGGATGACTGACTGACTTAACATTGTGACACTTTGGATATGGGGAAAGGGAATACACACCATAGTATATACTGAATGAGCAACAACACAGGGAATGGCGGTGTCTCACAAATGGATAAGTTGTTTAGAACGTGCTTATTCAACTTAGGCATCATGTCTACTTCAAGTTGATCCAGGTTCATTAGGATCATTCAATTTCATTTCATGGCCTTTTTGGCCTACATAACCCTTCGGATCTCAGGTGTGCTGATAAGCACAACTAGTTGCAGCTTGCATCCAGGGCATGTTTTTTATACATACATAAGGTCAGCAATTGTTTAGATATAGCTTTTAAGAATCATTGATTTTTGGACCTTTTTTTTATACTCTTCGAGGAGTATTTTTTTAGCAGTTCATCGCTCTTGCCCTTTTTAGTTTCCATGGGCGAATTTATAAGTTTCCATAAGTAATACATGAGCTTTCAGTTTTAGCCAACAACATCTCAAGTGACTAGGGGGAGTTCGAGCCAATGCCAAACATCGGGACAACCGACCAGAATGATTTAGGCCTACAATCCAACTCACCAAAGGTAAGTTTTGTCACCAACTCAGAGCCGAGACACAATAAACAGGGAAGCTCATCCAATACAGAGGCTATAGTGGGGAAAAGATCCTCCATGCCACTAGTCAAGTAGTAAGTTAGGGTGATAAACTAAAAGGTAGGTAATGGATGGATGAAGACAATGAATAATGGAGCCAACACTATCAAGCCAAGGTATGGTGGAATGATCACCTCTATTCTCCCTAGGGAGGGTAAACACAATGAGTACGAGTAGTGAACTTCTATGTCTGAGTAAGGACAGTAGAATATATATAATAAGATCAACCAGGTCCACATATCTATATGATCGCCAGATCATGACACTAAGTGCTAAGACATGCCATAAGAATGAATATAAAAGCAATATAACCATAACACCATGATATACCTGCTGAGTCATATACCTGAATGCTCATCCTCTGAACCATCATTTGTTCTCTGAAACTGCTACTGTACTCTGGGGCACTACTGACTGCTTTGCATAAATGGTATAATGGCTACATCGGTCATCTCTCTGAGTGTCTTGAGACTCAGTCATGGCATGGGAAATATATATGCTGTCCAAAATCTGATAGTGATCCATAGATAGATGCTCATCTCACCATCTCAATGTAAAGGAACTGGCTGAAAAGTGCTCTGGAATCTGAAAAATAATGTGTGGTAGCCCGACTACTATATATGTGATAATAGGGCTCTTGCGTTTCTCGATTTTTGGAAAAGAAGCCAACTTTGGGAACCTGCAAGATGAAAGTGTTAGTAAAAAGAACTCTTGTTTGATGGATGAGAGAAGATCCACTCCACCTGAGAAAATACCTGATCACAACACTCGAGAGAAAACAATAGATCAAGTAATAACGTGCTAGATTGTTAGCCTTCCTATCAAATGATCATATAATTAAAAATCAAGAGGGTTGAGTCAAGAAAGGTATCACCTCACACAAGATGAAATTGACACACTAAGAACTCCCAATGGACCTCCAAAGTCTTTCTCTTTATTAAATCATAAACAAATTATACAATATTTCTCCAGAGTGTCTTTGCACAAAACTCCATCTGAAACAAGGAGGCAATGCCATCCTTTTATAACAAAACTAGACTAACCTAGCACCCTAAGTCGAATTGGCATCCATGAAAGCCAATGGCACTTGACATCAAATCGAAATTCCAATCTAAAATCTCAATCAAATCCACGTTAACCAAGCTTGGAGAGTCAATCCTCCATGAAACTTGAGTTGGCATTAAATGGAGAGTGGGGAGGTGGCCTCCACCTATGCAAGGCGCCCCCCACTCCTCCTTGTAAACTCCACCACCACTTCGTAATATACATCCATCAAATAACGAGCCTCCACCTTGCAGATACGTGAGCTTCAAGAGATGGCATGAATCCTTTAATGGTTAATGCTTGAGCTAATGTAGGGATGTTGATCGAGTTGTATAAGGAGCCAAGCTTTGTGATTGGAGAGGCGCCTACCATAATAATAACTCCAATCTTAACAACCCATAAAATGAATGCCAAGTGGAGATATGTATTCCAAAGGGAATATATGTGAAGGCTAGGGATTTAATGCATGAGGGATACGTAGGATATGAAGAATTAAGTGGAGTTACATAAGTGATGTGGTCCTATCTTCAAGGGAGGGCGCCCACCTTTCATTAAATATCAAACCAACAACCCATTAAAAGGGTAACACATTACAAATTCGTATATCTCTTCACTCTTTGACATGAATGCATACAAAGGCTTGGAGTTAACTCGAATTTGCTTGAGATTTGGTGGTTGAGAGTGGGAGGTGGCCTCCACCTAGGCAAGGCGCCCCCTCTCTTATCAATGTAACTCAAACTTTAACTTATTTACCAATAATATTTATCCACATAACCAAATCGAGTTCTGCATGCAAGGTGGGCGAATTTGCTTGGAGTAGATCACTGATGCTGACTGTATAGCTGATTGGATGATGACTGAGATGATTGGAATCCTTGTTAATGCCTGGTGCCATGTCATTTAGCCACTGAAATAATCCAAATTGGATTATTTTGGAGAGAATTGGATTATCTCCAATTATTAATTTTTTGAATTTAAATAATTAATAATCCTCTTTATTGATTTTTTGAGGAATTATTAATTAAGTGGCTAAATAACGATCTGAAACTTAGGGTAAGGTGCCCGGGGTCTAAGTATGATTTTTTGGCTTAGGAATCAAGCCTAAGGGTAAGGTGCCCGGGGTTTAAGTATGATTTTTTGGCTTAGGAATCAAGCCTCCAATCATTGAAAAACACCCTCGGACGACTGACATATTACAATTTGAATTTTTCCATTTAAACAATGGAAAAATTAATTATTAAAAAATAAAATAATTGACCGTCCAACGCGTCCGGTAAAAATTTTCCGGACAACGTTTAAAAACCTCTACAGACCTAGGAAATGACCACTGACTCGACTCACAGTGTCTAGTAGGTTCATATTTATTAGTTGGACTCTAAAACCCCCCCATGGCCAGAATTTCAAAATCGGGCATTCCAGCTTTGGAGGAAGCGGGAGCAAACCTTGTCAATTATACCTCACCCGTAGGCAAAGTATAATTACTCAGGGTAAAAAACTCCCTGGAATACCTTAGTTGATAAACCAGTCATGGGTGACCGAGCCACTCAAACCGTACTAGTACACTTTTTACAAAAACCCTGTGGGGCATGGTCATTTCAAGACAAAACACAAAATGACTAGCCAAAACTGGCTAGGCACAAAGGCTGGATCATCTGATACACTGGAACACAAACACTCATGGCATTTGTCAGATGGTGGCTCTTCAGATAATCCAACTATGGTACAAAAATGTTGGTAACAGAGACAAAGGTGCATTCTTCTTCAGAGCAGAGCAGGCAGAGGGCACACTTCTTCAGAGCAGAGCCGACAGAGGGCACACTTCTACTGTTGGAGGATAGTAGAGGCGGAGGGCGCACTCCTTCGGAGAGAGGCAGTTACTTCTTCTAGAGATTGGCAGAGGCAGTCCATCAGACATTTCAGACAGAGCAGAGCAGAGGGCACATTCCTTAGAGCAATAGTTGTAGTTGTTGTAGATCTTGGGCTTGCCCCACCAGGTTTCTCTACTTGTACAAATTTGTGATTGTAAAACATTTCATAATTCTCTCTGGCTCGAGATTGAAGAAAGCCCTAGTTGTTGGTTTTCCCCATTGGGGTTTCCAGGGTAAATCATTGTGTTATATTGTGTGTGATTGGTTTCCTATTCCGCTGCACATGTTTGACAAGTTAATGAGTTTATGTGTTACTACTTATACAATCAGATCTGGGATTTATTTCTGTGTATGCATCTAGGAATTGTATTGAAAGTAGTTAATCAGAGTTAAGCCAGAGATAAAATTAACAATCTCAGATTGTTTGATCACAGTGCAAGAGGTATGAATTGGTTGTATGATGTATCAACAAAAGGTTTACAAATCACATTTCATAGGTTATCAATAGTGAAGGGAATTCGTGGAAGGTTGTGCAAACCTCTGCTCCGAAGCAATAAATTTCTTTAGCAACCTTTTGTCAGATCTTGTCGTAAGAGTAGTGGAAGAAAATCCACAGATGTTTACTTGTATCCCTCGTCTGGTTTCCCAAGAAGTAAATGAGAACTTTCTTCTACCTAAATGAGAGCTCGACTTACATGAAGCAGTGTTTGGCTTGAAATGTGGGAAAGCACTAGGGTCGGATGGTTTTCCAGCTGATTTATTCAAGCTAAATTGGGATATTGTTAAATCTGATATGCTTTATGGAGTCAAAGAATCCCAAGAATTGGGCTCTATCCCAAACGCCAATGATTCCACTTTTCTCAAATTAATCCCCAAAAGTGTGAATGCCATGACCGTGGATAGCTATCATCTAATGTCCCTCCATGATACTCTTTACAAGATAATCACCAAAATTGTGGTTTCCAATTCAAAACCTCTACTATAGGATTTTATTTTTTAACTCAAAATAACATGGCAGTTTAGTAGCTAGATGCCAAATCTCAGATTCTTTGATCACATTGCAAGAGGTCACTTATACCTTAAAAAGAGAAGAAAAAAGTTAGTAAGTTGCTCAAACTAGATTCAGTGAAAGCATACGATAGAGTTAGATGGGATTGTGTCCAAGAAGTCCCAACAAAATTTGGATTTTTTGGCCAATGGATGAAGTGGGTTTTGAGTTGTATATCCACTGCCTTGTTTGTTGTGCTTCTTGACATAGGCCCCTCATCTTGCTTTAAATCAATCAGAGGACTTCGCCAAGGGTGCTCCATCTCACCTTTCCTTTTTATCATTCTAATGGAATCAGAGGACTTCGCCAAGGGTGCCCCATGTCACCTTTCCTTTTTATCATTCTAATGGAATCCTTGGGTAGATCCATTTCAAAAGCTAGAGAGAAAGGATTTGTCAAAGGCATCATGATATGCCCAAGATTGAAACACATCTCCCACTCGCAGTTTGTGGATGGTAGCATGCTCACAAGAGGAGCCACCATTAGAGAAACAAGCGTCTTCAAGTGAATATTGGTAACCTTTGAATTGACCTTAGGCCTAGAAATAAGCCTTGGCAATTCATCCATTTTCTTTCTAATCCCAATATTCGAATTCACCATTGGCTCATAAATATGTTGGGGTTCTCCAAAGGGGAATTCCCCACAAAATATTTGGGATATCCCCTTATAGTGTTGACTCGTTGAATCATGTTCGGATTAGCTAGAGGAACACCATAGACAATCAAATGGAATCTTGATAATTGGACTAATAAATACCTCTCACTACTTGGGAAATTGGTATGCATATCCTTGATCCTATTTGTTGTTCCTATTTTTCTTATATCAGTTCTCATCGCACCCAAACTAATTTTGGCTGCAATTGAATTTATCTTGAGGAAGTTTCTTTATGTAGCCATATCCAAAAAGAGGAAATTGCACTTCCTCCCATGGTGGGATGCAATAAGACCCAGATGGTTAGGTGCTTTGGGTCTTTAGATAGTTTGAACAAATGAATAGGTCCTAACAACATAATTGGTTCGAAGAATGATTACAAAACTGAATTCTTTGTGGACTAAATTACTTAAACACAAATATTTAAATGCGGAAGACTCAACCACTCTTCTCCACAATTCTATTCTCTCAAAAGGATCCTTAAATGGAACACTATGGTTAAAAGCCAATTTCTCATAGTATATCATCACTTTTGGGAAGTTCGAGTTGGAAATGTAGATTTTTGGACACTCATTGGAATGAATACCCCCTTATTAGCTCGGAGCTGAATCTTCAAATTAAAGTTGAGTTGGCTCATCACAATTGGTCTAACATTTGACACTTATGGAAGCAGGGGCCCACCTTTCCCTTAAGGATTTGGAGCAGTCCCAACTAGTGGCCCATTCAATTGAACGAGGAACATATTAATAGCCTCAAAGTCGTCATGGGGTTAGAGCTAGAATGGTCGGGTGTGAGTTTATTAATTGCCTCACTTGGGTTCAAATCTCGAGAATGACATGTTGGGCAATAATGGCCACATTGGCTCAAAGTGGCTTGGCTAAAAGAGTAGGCACTCCCCTATTGGGACATCTCGGCTCTAGGTTGAGTCACAATATTCTGATATACTTGACTTGCATATATCCTAGGAGGTATAGTGGTAGCTAGTTGGTTGATCCTAGGCCTAACTCGTGTCACTTTGCCTAGTTACCAATCCCTTAGTCTACAAAATAAACAATCTCAAGGTCATCATTTGACACAAACCATCCCTCACATTCTTGGCAATGACAACTTGCTAAGAAACTAAAAGTTTGGACATTATTCAGTGATGCAAGGATACCTCACAACTCTACATGAAGCTACCCCTCTCCAAAAGAATTAGAAGTGGGAACAAATCTATGATCCATGTCACTGGAGGATTATCTTATCCTATCTTCTCCTTTCTTCTAAATGCAAAATTTGCTCAGGAGAATGCCTACGATGTAGAATTAATGTCAAATACAATTCACATTTTTTGTTGTCATGCCCATATGCATGCAATGTGTGGAAGGGTGGGAGTCAACTTCAAACACCAAGATCCCCTCAAAAGGTTCAATCCTTAGCGGACTCCAAAATTGTAGGAAGAGTCCATGGAGATTTATTAGGGTTAAAATTATTTGGACCATAGCCCCAACTTTCATCACGTGGATGCTTTGGAAAGAAAAGAATGGAAAGATATTCAAGGATAAAATCCCCTCTCCAGGACACATATGTGCTAGAGCCAAAATAACTGTCGTTGATGCTACGAATGTGATAGTAAGAAGCACAAAAGTGTTTCAAGAAGTGAACCAATTGAAATCCTTTGTGTTTGAGGCTTTGCCAACACTTTGGTCATGTCATGTGAGGTCTCAACAAGTCTATAGTCTAGAATCCCCCATAAAATGGCTGGGTCAAATTTAACTTTGGTGGAGCATCCAAAAACAATTCGGGGCGAGTAAGGGAAAGGAATGTGCTAAGAGACATCTTAGGAGTACTCCTTTATGCAAGTTTTTGTTTCTTGGGAGCTTGTTTTAACAATGAAGTTGAGAGCATAGTAGCCATGATTGATGGTCTAATCCTTGCCAAAGAAAATTGATACACATGTTTGAATCGAAGGCAATTCCAAAATTTGCATGACTAGGAAAGCCACACCTCATCATTCGGAGATCTCCTCTTTTGTCCAGCTAGCCACAAATTTGTCTTTGGAGTTTGAATAAATAAAATTCTCACACATATCGATTAGGCAATATGGTGGTAGATTGGATGGCCAAAAGGGCCATCCTTTCTAAACAAGAAAGATCCATGGTGCCTATCTCAACTTGACCAAACGAGGAAATTGGGAAACCAATGTGTAAGCAGCTATTGATTTGCATATCTTATCGAGGGCTAGCGAGATTGAGGTCATGGCAAAATCTTCTTGTTCATATCACAAATCACATGAAGCTTTGTTTAGGAATTGTGTTGGTGGTTACCCTTGCCTTTCCTAGTACTCTGGTGTGCATTAATCGTCAAATACATGAAGTTTGTATTCCCAACATGTGGTAGAGTTGGACGAAGAGATCTCTTGACTCAATGATACATTCACATCTTTTCAAATTTATAAATTATAACAAAAACATAAATTAAATGTATTTATTTAGATTCATCATTCTAAATAGTAAAGTGGAATAGGTTTTGTATTAGTTGGGATTTTTGAAACTTTTTTTATTAGTTTTTAGGGTTTTAAATTTTTTTTGGGGTCTCACTTTTTGGGAAGGGTGCTCACAATCACCCCTTTCTATGAAACACATTTTGAACAATGGCCAAATGTTTCGTTGTGCGTTTTGTCGAGTTTCGCAAAAATGGGGGGCATGGCGAATTGTTTCAGTAGGCAACACTCATCCTGGGGGCATAGGAAGCGCAAGGGGTGTACCCCCGACCTTGCGGGATGTGTCCATGTGGAGCTCTATAAGTTTCTTTTTGCACCCTCAACAATATATTTGCCAAAACGATATTTGCAATGTCAGGGTGTATCAATGTAACCTGCTCAGGCCACAAAGCTTCCCCTTAACTAGTTACATCATCAGTGAAGATTAGCCAACATAACTCAAAAAAACAGGGATGATTGACAGGGATGGGTATGCCACACTGATGATGTTTTAAACTTGTCTGACAAACGTGTTAGATAAGGGACAACTTCATGAATACGGCACCCATTCTTGAGGTGGCCGATGAATAATAAGATTGACACAAATTGGACAAATATGTTAGATAAGGGACAACTTCATGCATACGACACTCATTCTTGAAGTGGCCGTTGAATGATAGGATTGATACAAATTGGCAGCGTCCATTACTCCAAAATGGACAACATCTAATTAATTGAGCCTCATAAAATGACAAGAAGGTGAGAGCCATATGGATTTGGTGCACTAGTGGCAGCTCTCCCAAGATTGGCAAGTGAGATATTCTGGTAAAGTGAAGACTCCCACAACAAAAAATTGGGCAACTACGTGGTAATGGAAGAAAATATGGATAGGTGTAGGAGACGTATGTATTTTTTTTGTATAATTTTTTGCAGAGGTAATCTAATAAAACTGCATAGGTAAACACACATGGTTTTGGAGACATTGTTGGGTAGATTCAGAGGGGCAGGTAGTGAGGGAGCAACAATGCGGAGATTCAAGAATTCTGAAAAAAAAACACATGATTGATAGTTTGGAACACTGCTGATCCATGGTTTTGCCTTTTACACCTCTTTGCTAAAGATTTGTAAGAAAATTTGCTGGCAACCAATAGGATTTTTGATATTTGGATGGGGAAAAAGAATGCCTTTGATCACAATGATTAGGAGGCCTCTACACTATTTCTGATCTTGATGTTTTCATTCACTACTGGGCTTGATTCAGCTCATAATCTACATAGAGTAAATAATGTGCTTAGAGCTTCCACAATCTCAAGTTGCACATTTGAATTCCATGCAGTTACAAATTGGCTTAGATCTGAACTAAAGCTTCACTGAAATGACAGGGTAGTTTGCCTGCTCTGCTACCATGTTATTAATGGTATTGGACATCTTTATTAATGTTGACTACAATGATAACCCGAGCAACAATAATTGCCATATGATTAAGAATGATAACCCAATACATGAATTGCTTGGGTACATAAGTACCCCTTAATATTATAAATGATATCTTTGCTCAAGTGAGACATGTCCAAATGAGGCTTTGGCCTCGTTATAAACAGGTATTAGGGTCACTTATAACATGGACCCTAACCCAAGCTTTGGTACCACTAGGTGTAAGCTTTGGTACCATTAGGTGTTGCCCATTTACACCAATGTGGTCTACAGCTGACCACAAAAGGTGTACATTGTATATTACATGATATTTAGGGGCCATTAAACATGTCAAGCGTAGCCTACATATCTCTAACATTCCCCCTTAGATTTCTTGGGGATACAAATAAGCAAAAGTGGCATTGAAAACACTTGACAAGTAAATATTACAGGATAGTTTGGCATGTAACATTCAGGGAGGCTATAGTTATGTAGATGAACTTTTCAAGGCCGTTTTTTCACTGCATCTATCTGAAGTGTCTATTAAGGAGGGATGTTTGGATGTAATGTTTACTTTGTGAAATATTTTTTATGCCAATTTTGCTTATTTGTGTCGTAACTGCAAGTTAATCGCAAGGGGAGATGTTGGAGATGTGTTGGTTAAACTTAACTTGTGGACACAATATGAAAATTAGCTGAAACTGAAAAGAATATTTGACAAGTAAATATTACATCCGAATAGATTATACTATGATATAGGTTTATAGATGTGTTGTAATCTGACTTTAGTTGTTGATCTGTTTGACAGATGATCGAGTTTATAGAATCAAATATTTGTCTTCAAGCACTAATTATACCTAATCGCCACTATATGACAGGTTGGCATAGGTCACTGTTTTCATGATCACACCACAGGTTGGAATTGGAAACTCACAACATCACTGGGCGGAGATGGGATTTCACAGATTCGAAAGAAAACATTGCTACCAATTTTGCCTGGATTTGATGTCCGTATTGGCTGGAATGCAGAATATGTTCTTCCAGAAATCCATGGGTAAGTTGCTACATGGCTAGAAAATGAACTAATATCAATTTCTGTTGGTTGAGTATGGATATTACATACAAATTGCTGACTATAACTAAATGCTGAGGGTGTTTATATTTTTCAGGGCTATGGGCACAGGTGAGCCAATTATTGGAATGAATCTGGGACGTTTATATGCTTCAATTGATAGAGTGGAAGCAATTTTAACTCACATGACTTGATTTTCAAGAACTGATTTGCACTTAGTATTTTTTCTGACCAAAGGTAAAGTTTACAACATTTCATGTTAGGCTAAAGGGTGATTAAATTTATTGCCAAATGAAGTGCAGGATGAAAGATAACTTCTCTCTTTGCAATTACTTGCAATAGAGATTATGATAGTGTAACATAAAATCGTGTATCTTCTTGATCCTTGATTCAAGTGACTGGTTCAATGAATAACTATATGTGAGCTACCACTTGAAGACCTGTCCCTGTTATGTCCTATGATATGTGTGTAAAGGCACGATTTGGATAATGTACCTACCCTAATAAGTGAAAATATATGAGGGATTTAATGGTGCCTTCTACAAGAGAGCGGATGCTGCATTATGGTTCTGAGCATTAGAGCTCACTTTTTCCTTAGAAGTTGCAGTAAATATCTTAATGTTTGTTATGTGAAACTAGTATTTCTAGTTGGAATCAGTGCCAAAAGGTCAAGGCCAATGAAAAGGAGGATGTTGCTTGTTGTAAGCACTGGAATTTTTGGTATCTGGAAACAAATTTATTATTTAGCATTTTAGTTCTGTGAGATTATTTGGAAGTATGGCTGCGTGTTTCACTTTCTACATGTCTATTTGCTTCTGTAGGCAATTTCTTACATGGATATTTGCACATACTAAACAGGTCTTCATAAATGTTGAATCTGCCAAGCTGGTGAAAAATCAACTCATCCACCATCAGCAGGCAAAATAGATCTGAAAAAGCTAGTTGCTGACTTGAACTTGCAAAACCATATGAATGGTATGGGGGAAAGTTGAAATTGGACTAGCTTTTGGTATTAACTTCTCCAAGTTTTCTTCAAAACTGGACACCTAGAGTTAGGAGAATCTCAGTTATCCATCCAATCATTCATTCCACTTTCCAAGTGTGGCCACAACTCTAATCTCTCAGGGTTGCTGGTAGGTTGAAGGCAGTAGTGCAAGCTAGTCATATCTATGAAACTGATCCTCATCTGAATATTACTGATGGCCCTTACATAAATCCCTTCAGAAAATGTATCTTTCACCAGAGGGGAAACTTCAGTGTTCACAATAATAATATTTTCAATGGGATTCTGAAAATATCCATGGCTCTAATCTCATCTATAAAAGACTTTCCTCTGGAAGAAATGAAAGTTGTAGGATTATGCAGAGCGAGACCAGTGAAATGTGGAAAGTAGGCAGAAGAGATGAAGCATCTGGTCTCCTACCAAACCTAGGGGAAAAAGAGATGATATTCATGAAAAGCCAGTGTTGTTCAGGATTTATACCTTATAGTGAGGAGAGACACTACCAACTTGGGCGGGGTTGACAGGTAAATACATTCATTGCATTGCATTTAGTTCTTACAAATAAAAGAGATCAAGATATCGAAAAATGTACCTTTTATCAACGGCTGGTCCTAGCTTTCGCTCGGTCTTCCGCTTGATCCTTCGCTTGATGAACCTGCAACACAAAAGATACCTTCCTCAGCGTATCTTGACTGCAATAAATATGATGAATATTGAAAGCAATTAAACATCAACAACAATAAGATACGGAACCAAATGAACATGGAATCTAATAGACATTCGATTTGGGACAGGAAGGGTATTTCTACTTTTTTATTGTCAAAGAAACATGAATCAGTACAAATATACTTGACGTGTCAAGATGCTTCTGCAACCGAGCCCTGGGCTCCTGCTCTTCACAATGACTTGGGAATTCCTCCAGCGTAACAACACTTGAAACCTTCTTTCTAGCTCCATCTCTCATGGATCCTCCTTGTATTTATGGGACAAGGTAGGCAGTTGGAATCGAGAGGTGGTTGATGTTAGATTTTGAGCATTAATTCAATATGATCTAGGATCTTATCTGAGAGAATAACAAGCACAGTATATCAATTACAAGAGACACTAGACACAGAGTTTCCTTGGGGAAAACCAAGAAGGTGAAAAACCCCAATAACTTCCTCAGAGATAGATAGAGCAAAGATACAAAAACCCAAGCATAAGAGATAGACTCCTAGCAGCTTCTCCTCCTCCACTAGCGCGCATCACTCAATGAGAGAGATAGATGAATAAGTGAATGATCAAATAGAGTGCCTCCCGCACTCTATTTATACTTGACTTGACTTGCCTAATAACCTAACAAGGCCGACTTCTCTATGAGAGCCTAATAACCCATGGTAATTCAACTTAGGGCCGACCCCACACTTGGTGGTCTAATAACCCATCATATATAAGTTACGACACTTGTAAATACAAATGACGACACTTCCGTACAGAGGAATAATAACCTCTCTGTAGGGATACAATATACATATATGAAATACATTCCGAAGTTACATATACATCAACACTCCCTCTTAACTAGGAAGGTATTTCTCGACACAGGTCTTCTAGCGCAAGTCTTCTTCTCTAGATCATTGGATCATCGTCATCATTATTGCTGCTATCTCAATCAATCTCTAATCTACTCGTCATAGGAAGTTCTACAGAGCCAGTCCTTTTTCATGCTGGTTGTAGGTCTAGCCTCCATGTAGGCCTTCATTATCTCTGCGAGCAAGCCATCAAGTAGGTACACCTCAGGACTGATTACACTGCCTCTGCAAAACCTGCAAGATCTCCCAGGACTGATTACACTGCCTCTGCAAAACCTACAAGAGCATCTCAAAATTGATTATATGCCTCTGCAAAACCTGTGTACCATACTGTTACATCATCGTCTTCAGATCACTTCATAGTCCATGGAGCACAACCCAGATGCACACATATCACATCACTTACACTCACCGGCATGGAAGGACTTTCCTCTGACCATCTGGGAAATGCACAACACTTACATCAACGACCATGGAAGGACTTTCCTCTGACCATGTCGGAAAGGCTACAACAATTACATCACGACCATGGAAGGACTTTCCTCTGACCATGTCGGAAAAGCTCGGCAATTACATCACAACCATGGAAGGACTTTCCTCTAACCATGTCGGAAAAGCCACGCCCAACCCTTACATCTCATCATGGAAGGACTTTCCTCTAACCATGTGAGAATGGTCCAGCCCTTACATCTTACCGTGGGAGGACTTTCCTACCACCATGTAAGAATTGCCCCAGCTCTTACATCTCACCATAGGAGGACTTTCCTACCACTATGTGAGAACGACTCATGTGCATCTGTGTCTCCGGACTCATCACTTCCCCTTGGAAGGAATCTCGATCTGAAGTACACCAAGTCTCTCTCTGAAGTACTCAAACTTCACTCTGGCCAGCTGCTTGGTCAACACATCGACTATATGCTCGTCCGTTGCAACATACAGGAGCTTCACTGCTCCTCTCTGCACCATATCCCCGATTTAGTGATATTTGATCTCAATGTGCTTCGACCTGTCATGGAACACTGGGTTCTCAGACAACTTCACACAACTCTGGTTGTCACAAAAGATACAGGTAGCATCCAACGGGAGATCAAATAACTCAGACAGTAGCTTCCTAAGCCATACTGCCTCACAACTAGCCGAACAAGCTGCAACATACTCTGCTTCGGCTGTACTTAGTGCCACACAGGACTGCTTCCTATTAAACCAAGAGATCATACCGGATCCCATACTGAAGCAGCACCCCGAAGTGCTCTTTTGATCAATGGCACTACCTGCCCAATCTAAATCAACATAACCCTCTAGGTTAAACTTTTGATTCGTATCATACTTGAGCCCATAATCAATCGTACCCTTCAGGTACCTCAGAATATGCTTTACAACAACCATGTGAACACTTCTCGGATCCGTCAGGAACTGGCTCAATGTGTTCACAACAAAGCAAATATCTGGTCGCGTGTTCGCTAGGTACATCAAGGACCCAATCATATGACGATACATCGTGATATCAACTAGCTCAGATGAAGCATCACACAGAAGCTTTAGGTTCGATGCCATAGGTGTGGCCATGGCCTTGCAGTCCATCATCTCGAACCTCTTCAGGATCTCTACTGCATACTTCCCTTGTCCAAGGAAGATCCCATCTGCACTCTACCACACCTCCATGCCTAGAAAGTAGTGCATCATACCCAAGTCCTTCATCTCGAACTCGGCAGCAAGCTTCCTCTTCGTGTTGGCAATCAATCTATCCTCACCTGTCACAAACAGGTCATCCACATACAATAGTAGTGTCACTGGATTGCCTTCCTCAACCTTGTAGTAAAGGTTGGAATCCGCTTTACTCTTAGTAAATCCCAAACTGGATAGGAAGCTATCCATCATGTCGTACCAGGTCCTAGGTGCCTGTTTTAAACCATACAGGGCTTTCTTCAGTTTGCACACATGAGTCCCTTTGTCATGTGTCTCAAACCCGAGTGGCTATTCCACATACACTTCCTCTTCAACTACACCATTCAAGAAAGCTGTCTTGACATCCATCTAGTGTACCTTCCATTTCATCACTACAGCTAGAGTAAGTACTGATCTAATGGAAGTGTACCTGGCCATAGGTGCAAAGGTCTCTTCATAAACAATCCCTTCTTTTTGGGAGAAGCCACGAGCTACAAACCTTGCTTTATATTTTTCTATGCTACCATCTGTAGCATGCTTGATTTTATAGATCCACTTGGAAGTCACCACAGACTTCCCTTCTGGTCTTGGGACCACATCCCAAACATCATTCTTCATGATCGACTGGTATTACTCGACCATGGCATCCTTCCATTCTTTATTTCCTGCTGCTTCTTCATAACTGGAAGGTTCTTTGTTCATAATATCACAGAGTAAGGCAACATAGCTGGTATGTGACCTAGTCCTTTTTCTTTCTGTGTGTTCCTCTTTTGGAATGCCATACCTTTCTGCATTTTGGATGAGCTCTCTAGCCCATGCTGGTTTCCTCTTGTGAGAGTTATTCTCACGGGGTGGATCTACAGGTTCTTGTGGATCTTCCATCTCACGATCTTCTTCATGAACTGCTTTATTCATAGTGGTGTCTTGTGTTCTGGATATTCTGGGTTCTTCATTGTCTTCAACAGATGTCTTCCTCGATTTGATGTATGCTGAGCCTTCATTAAATGTTACATCCTTGCTGATGCCAATCTTCTTGAATCCTGGGAAGTAGATTCTGTAACCCTTCGAGCTTTCACTGTAACCCACGAATATGCCCTTCTTTCCTAAATGATCTAACTTTGTCCTCTTTTCTTTTGGAATGTGTGTGTACACTGGATAGCCAAATATTCTGAGATGGCTAACTTCTGGCTTCTTTCCAGTGAACACTTCTTCTGGTGTTTTGTTGTCAAGTATCTTATGAGGTGTTCTGTTTTGCACATATACAGCTATCCTTGCTGCTTCTGCCCAAAGGTGCATAGGTAGATCTTGATCATGAAGCATTGCCCTAGCTGCTTCCATGATGGTTCTATTTTTTTTTTTCTGCAACCCCATTTTGTTTTGGATTGTAAGGGGTAGTCAACTCCCTCTTAATCCCTGAATCATTGCATAGCTTCTTGAAGCCTCCTGAGGTAAATTCTCCGCCATTGTCGGATCTAAAGATCTTGATCTTCATATCAGTTTGATTTTCTATTAAGGCTTTGAATTCCTTGAACTTGTCAAACACTTCATCTTTGTTCTTCAAGAAGTAAACCCAAGTCTTTCTAGAGAAATCATCAATGAAGGAAACATAGAGAAATCATCAATGAAGGAAACATAGTATACATACCCACTCAGAGAACTGGATGACATTGAACCGCATACATCGAAGTGGATGATCTCCAACATTCCTTTTGCCTTGTTTTCACTACTTGGAAATGTCTTCTTTGTGTTCTTCCCCTTTGCACAACCTTTGCAAATGCCTTCATGTTTTGCCTGGATTTCAGGAAGACCTTCCATTGCTTTGCTTGCAATTGGTAGTGCTCTATAATGCATGTGTGCAAGCCTTCTATGCCAAAGTTCACTTGGCTCTACTGAGTCATGGACCAAGGCTTGTTCCGGTTGGCCCTTTAGTTTGTATAATCCTCCCTCTTGCTCTCCAATCACCGTTGCATCATCGATAGTTTTACCCTTTGGCCACATGAGAACTTGGCCATCTATAAATGCAACCCTCATGTCTTTTGCATCCAATGCAAATATGGAGAGAAAGTTCTTCTTGAGACCTGGAACATATAGTACATCTTTCATCTTTATAGACTTTCCAGAGTCTAGTTTATAGGAGGCTTCACCACTTCCTTTTATTGGATACTGGTAGTCATACCCAAGTTTCACCTTGTGGGGTGAATCATGTTCGGATAGGTTCATAAAGGATTCCTTAAATCCTATCATATGTTTGGAAGCCCCACTATCTATAAGCCAATCATTACTTCCATGAGTAATGGTACCAATGAGGGCAGAAATCAAAACATACTCTTCATCACTTGAAGAATCTTCACTTTCTTCCCTAGCCCTCTTCCTGGGAGGTTCATCATCCTCTGCAGTGTGAACATGATGTCTTCTTTTGTTGCTCTTCTTCTTGTGAGAGCCATCTTTATTATTTCTGGGACAATCCTTGGAATAGTGTCCCTTTTCATCACATGTATAACATCGGACATAGGACATGTTTCTTCGAGGTTTGGAGTTACCCCTCTGATTCTGATGGTGGTGCCTTTCTTTCTTACTATGGTGATGTCCCTTCTTATCATCATACTTCTTGGAGTGTGCTGTGAGAGCTTGGTCTTCATTCCCCATCTTCTCTTCTCAAGCTACAATTCGAGCTTCTTCTTGTGAGCATTCTTCCCACAGCCTACTGAATGTGATAAGTTTCCTCCTAGCACAAATTCCTTGGATGAAGGAATCCCATGACCTAGGAAGGCCATTAAGAGTGGTCATTACCACTTCTCCATTCTCTATATCTTCTCCCACAACTTCAAGTTGTTCTTTTATCTGGGAGACCCTTGAGAAATAAGATTGCATGGTCTTCGCATTCTGGATCTTGATATTCTTCAATTGATTTCTCAAGGTCATCTTTCGATTTATGTTCTTCCCTTCAAATAACTTGGTCCAGGAATCAAACATCTTCTTGGGTGTCTTCAGAGATGACACATATGGTATGAGATGGTCTTTGATAGAATCAACAATGATCCTTTTAGCCTTGACCAAGTTCCTCTTGTGTAAGGCCTTAGT
Source organism: Larix kaempferi (assembly GCA_027924585.1). NCBI lineage: Eukaryota > Viridiplantae > Streptophyta > Pinopsida > Pinales > Pinaceae > Larix > Larix kaempferi. The sequence goes on from BSBM01001009.1 coordinate 7,835,921, forward strand.
CTCTTCTCCCTCTGGGACATGGATCTCTTCACTTATGTAAGTGTCCAACTCATTTTCTTCCAGGATTAACCCAATCCTATACTTCCATGCTCAGAAGTTATCAACCCCTTCAAGCTTATCCTCAAGCTTGGTGTGGTGAGACATCTTTAAAGAGTACCTCAAATGGAAATAGAAAAGATTTAGGTCTTACCACTTGATTTGCTGAAAACTGGATCTAGTGCTGGATTTAGGGTTTCTCAGAGAAACCCTAAAAATTCAAACTTTAAATTTCAAACTTTTGAAAGGATAGAAAGATGCACCTTGATGAGCTGATCAAGCTGGTATACTCAGAATTTGAAAATTGCAAAGTTTTACCCCTCAAAATTGCTTTTGAAACTTCTGGATTCACTAGGCAGGTCCCAGAATTAGGGTTTGAGTTTCCCGGAGCTTCACCCAACCAAAAAGTTCGATCCAAAGCTCTAAACTTCGATGTTTCCAAGGAGCTTCCAGCTATGGTCTCAGATTTCAGAAATTCCAATTTTTGCAGAAACCCTAATTTTTAGGTAAAAAACTGAAAGTGCTCAGAATTTAAATATGTTTCGACATAAAGATGCACCCTTGCAAGGAGAGTCAATCTAGCCTTCTGCCTTTGAAGATCTGTGGAGAGAAACCCAAAAAACAAGAAGCCCTAGCTTCCGCAACTGCACAATGTCTTCTTCTCAGGTTTGCTTTGATACCATGTTAGATTTTGAGCATTAATTCAATATGATCTAGGATCTTATCTGAGAGAATAACAAGTACAATATATCAATCACAAGAGACAATAGACACAGAGTTTCCTTGGGGAAAACCAAGAAGGTGAAAAACTCCAATAACTTCCTCAGAGATAGATAGAGCAAAGATACAAAAACCCAAGCATAAGAGATTCCTAGCAGCTTCTCCTCCTCCACTAGTGTGCATCACTCAATGAGAGAGATAGATGAATAAGTGAATGATCAAATAGAGTGCCTCTCGCACTCTATTTATACTTGACTTGACTTGCCTAATAACCTAACAGGGCCGACTTCTCTATGAGAGCCTAATAACCCATGGTAACTCAACTTAGGGCCGACTCCACACTTGGCGGTCTAATAACCCATCATATATAAGTTACGACACTTGTAAATACAAATGACGACACTTCCGTACAGAGGAATAATAACCTCTCTGTAGGGATACAATATACTTATATGAAATACATTCTGAAGTTACATATACATCAACAGTTGAATTGGGAGGTTGGGGAAGTTGCAGAACCAACTTCAACTAATCCCAATTTGTAATCTTAATATATTTTTTGATTTCATCTTAAGTTGCGCACAGAGAGCAACTTTCATACTTTGCAACAAGCGTTTGCAACTTTTTGGAAAGTGTGCGCTGGTTGTCCTTGAGGAAAGCAACACATCTTTTGAGATGTGCACTGGTTTGCTAGAGTAAGATAGCGCACATGTGGTGGAATCAGGAGAAACAGTAAATTTCTCAACTGTAAAGAGTAGTTCCAACCATAACTCAACTAAGTCAATCTAGCTCTTCAATCCACAGTGTCTTTTTGTGTGATCGACAGAGCAATGTGATCACGAACGGAGAAGTACAGATTTGACCTATAATAGCCAGGATGTGGTTTCCAGAGAAAAATTCAAAGCATGTAAAATGTGAAAGTTTTGGTGACTGAGAAATAGGTTGTACATGAACTAACTTGAGTCAAATTCATAAAGGTAGTAAAAGCACCCAAATATCAAGTTCTTGCTGATTGAAAAACATGTAAAATTTACATCATATGATTTAGACATTTGTGGTATAGATTAAATAAATTTAATAAAATGAATGAAATGTTCAAACAAAATATAATGCATAATTACCATTACATCATTTCTTAGATTTGAAGAATAGGGTTATGTCCTTTTGGCGATTCAAGGGAATTGTCACAACTTCACAAGCTAATGTAAAATTTGATCCTAGCAAACCTTTTTTTCCTTGAGGTTGCATTATTTGGTAAATTTTGTTATGGTAGTAGCATGCTATGCTAATCTCATTTTCTTCTACTATATTCCATGATGCTTTCAACTCTGCAGGTGAGTCAGGTAGATTTTGAACCCATATTTCCTAACGAGGGTAACTCCTTTTCCCAAAGAACTGGAGAACTTGACATGTGGGACTCATCCAAGAATTCAGTGGGGTTACTTGCAGGGCAGAGATGGCATGCTCCTTATGATGTGTACCAATCATAGAAGCCCACATGGCAGTGAAATAGAAGGTCATGTCATTCTCATCATGCTAGCATGAGAAGATGAGTTAATATGTGGACCAATAGGAAAATCACAGAGAGAAGGGAGACATTAGCCAAAGTGAGATAGGATCAAGTGTTACTATGGCCATGCCACATAGCACCATTCACAAATGCCATGTATTTCATATTTTCCATATGGTGCTATGAGACAAATGAAGTGAATATGCACGACATTCCTTTAAAAGGGGGTAGGTTTTACCATGGCCATGCCACACAACACCATTAACAAATGCCATGTATTTCATATTTGCCATATAGTGCTATGAGACAAATGAAGTGAATATGTACGACATTCCTTTTAAGAAGGGGGTTACTGTTTTTCTCCCAATATTCCAGATTCCAACTACCCCCCCAATCCCAGTGGATATAGTTTTCAGTTTCTCGGGGACTGGGATGAATTAAAAATATCTTAGTGAATTGTAGTCTTTCCTCCTAGATACTCGATGCTCAATGAAAACTACATTGCATAAGGATTTCTGGTCCTTAGGGCATCAAAGCACATAGTGCTTTATATGTGTCAAACTCTCCATATGCATGACACCAAACTGAAACTGAGGTTATTTTCAAGTTCGTGTGAGTATTGTGTGATCCTCTTGGCGAAGATAGGAATTTGGATATGTTCGAGGACTGGCAATTGGACCACTTACCACTAGATTGGTTGCCTAGTGGCCAATCATCATACCGTGCATGACAGATTCCCGTTAGCCACATTTCCTAAAGGATATCTAAGAGAATTTACTACTCAGGCCTAATATAACATATTCTTTAAAATCACCAAAACCCAAGATTAGTAAAGTTGATAGCTTGATCATGCACACTAATTATGATACATGGTGAATCTTGAAGTATTAGAGAGGTAAATGCAGCAAGGAACCATAATTACAGTAGAGTTATTTTTACTTACTTATTTTCCTTTTTTTGTGGAGATCCCATGGAACCTCTACATCTGCTAGAACTACTACCCAATTCCACCCTTGTATTCATCCTCAAAGTCCCATTGTCATTGTTTCACTTCGAGATAAAACCCTTTGCTCTATACGAGGAGAGGTTTTTGCACCTCCTAACTTATGTTGTCTCTATACCCTCCTGACATATGAAACCAAGTGACCTAGTTGGCCAAATGTCTAGTATCTTGGGGTTGAAGGACAACATATGGTGAATCCCATAGATAAAGCTTTAGCAGGAACATATGCACACCATCAAAATAATGGGCATCCTAGGAAGCAACATTGGCACTTTTGAAAGCTTGATCCTAGGCTCTTAGTCAATCATTCCCACAAAAGAAGACAATACATTTCAAAGTATGCTCAAGGGGCCCTAGATTGGGTTGTTGAAAAGATTAGGTAAGAAGATGATCAATGATCGATGGTTCTGTTATCACATAACTTGTAGTTGCCCCTAGTGGTATCCCATCCGAGACGGTAGAGGAGATGGACAACTAAAGAGGTGACCCAAGAGATGCCACGGTTCCCAATGCAAGGTGGGAGTCACGTCAACCGAGGCACTCTTCACTTTAGATCTAGATGAATCAAGACCTAGGGGGAGACCCTATTACCAATCAAAGATGATTGGACCCAAACAAAGGTTCATAGGGATAAGTAAATAATGAGTTACGGAAACCAATGCAAGGTTAAGTGGACCTAGAAGTTAAAGTATGGTTGATGGTGGTTTGAGAGATGATTAGTGTTTCAACCAATATATGATTTAGGCCACATGATTAGTTATAATGACAAGATCTAGTACCATGTGTTACACAAGTGGGACCTACTTTCTTGAGATATGTGAATGGTTCAAATGGGACCCACAAGGTGAAATTAAGGGATGCAATTGGTACTAGTGGATATATAATGAGTAGATCCATGGATCTAAGTTGAAATTAGGAATACCCACATATGGGATCTAAGATTTGACACAATTCCCAAGGAGTGCGACTTCCCTAAGGAGGACTAGCGCCTTGTTGGATGGGTTAATGGAGTCAAATGATATGTCAAAGTGTAGATCGGGACACCTAGCATGCAAATCAAGTGGGCTAATTGGGATATGATGGTTGGATTTTGCTAGATCTAGGGTTTCATGATATGACCCAAGTGGATCACAATCCCTTAAAATAAGGAATGCTACCCCCAAGGCAGATCGTCACAAAATGATACTCTAGACCTAGGTTTCAAGGTATGCCCGTTCCAAATCCACAAAAATCTCAACTACCCACGTCCTCAAAGTGGGCAAACTCAATCACCCAAGGAAGTGCGACCTTGCTCAAGGAGGGCTAAAAAACGAGAAAGGGGTGTCAAAACAAGTCCAATGGCCACTAAATTGTAGATCCAAGTAGTTTAGGCAATGATCTATCACTTGAAATGTGGAATAATGCCCACAAGGTAGAAATCACCAAAGCAAGAGTCTAGGGGTAGGTTATCAAATATGTAGATTTCAAATCAAGTGGGATCTCACCTACCCATATGCTAGATCTAACCAAACAAGCCTCTCCCAAGGAAGTGCGATTTGCCTTAAGAGGGCTATATTGCCTTGAAAAGTGTGTCAATTTTAACCCAATCACCACCAAACTATAGATCCAACTAGGGGTGGATGCTATAGAGGTGGGTTTTTAATATCTCTTCAAAAGCAAGGCTAGACCTAAGTAGATCTAAGAAAAACCAAAATGAGGGTTTTGATTAATTAGGGTTTTTATGATCTAGAAATTATGGATGATTCAAAGAAGAAGAGGATCATACCTGGATGAAGAGATGAATGCTAGTTGAGATGAGGATTACTTTTGCCAAAGATCAAATGGAGAATTTTTTAAGCCCTCTTGCCAAATCGATTTTTCCAAGCCACATATGTGTCCCTCTAACCTGTCAAACCAAGGAGCAAAGCATCAATCAGTTTAACATGTTGAAGGTAGATACAAGCAAGAAAGAGATAAGCAAAGAATAGTTGGTGCAAAGACAAAACCACTCCCTGTTTAACCCAAAACGTCCTCCTCCAAGCTTGAAGGGCAAGCCTCCCCACCAATTCGCACTTGTTGAAGAAGTCTTCTCCACCTGTAAAAAAAATATGGCAAATATGCAAGATAGCTACAATAGATCCTCTAGTGCAATGGACAAAAGAATTTATAATCAAAGCAACCAACATCCACTCCAACCCAAGCATGTACTCCAAAAGATAGAAATTTTATTCCAAGAGCCAAGAGCCAAAAATTTCTAGATGATTTTACAATGAGGGGCTCTCTCCTTAAATAGGATGGAGAAAGACCATAACCCTAACCACTTTTTACGTGAGTGGCTAAGATTAAAAGATCAAAAGATCTAATCAACGGTTGAGATGAGCTCAACAATAAAATACATGGATCAACCATAAAATATAACCATAAGTGGACAAAATCGCCCTAGGAGAGGGGATCCCACCAAATCGTGATGACAAAATATAACAATAAGCTTATGGTGGGTCCAAGGGGTAATTTTAGCCACCCTTGGTTAATCCCCATAGCACAATAATAATAAAATAGTCATCAAAGTACCAAATCATGCCTCTATGGACAAATCGTGGGCCTTAGGAGGCCTCAGAAATCATTAGAAAATGCCATAAGTGATGGATGTGGACTCCGATGAAGCTGAAACTCCTAGAGAAGGTGCGGAAGACATCCCACTCATCATCACTAATCATCCCATGCCAAAACTTTGCCTCAGTAGCCCAAATCGAATTCCTTTGTAGCTATTTCTACCAATCCAAAACTGCCTCGGGAAGCGTGTACCTGCCCCAAACTACCTCCTGGAGTGCCTGCGCTGTCAAGGTGAGGGAACCAGTGTGTTCGGGAGGGGGGTAATATGGTAAAAACAAGTGGCTGGACCACCCCCTCCATCATCAGCGCCCTAGGTGAACCAAATAAAACCCAACTCTGCTCTGACAGGGTCTTCGACAGACCAAAACTGCACTAGGACAACCTATTGAGGCTCAATCATCATAGTAACTGCCCGGAACTGAAAGTAGACTGTCTCATTGGACTCAGAAGGTCCAAAACTATCCAAGATGTGTACTCATACACCATATGGATCTCTACATGATCATATAATATATCCAATATACCAGAACAGGGGAAATAATAATAATCTGTAAATGACCAAATAATGCTGAAAACCAATAATCAGCATCATAAACCTGTATCTGATGCATAGAACCATCATGTACATGTACATAGACCATATATCATCTATCTGAATCATCACAAGGTCCAACAATCTCATGTCCTATGATTGACCTTGGTCAAACTAAATTTGACCAGGTCAATATTGACCAAATATAACTCAGATTACCATCAGAAGCTGCTGCAAAGTGTCAAAGGTTAATGCATGCTCTACAACTCATTCAAATAACAATTATAACAAAAAGTAATCATTAGTGACGATCTACCAACAAATATATAGTGTCATTAATTATTACTATGACTCAGACTAGACTTTCAAGACCATACTCACTTCATAGTTGTGATCAATTTGCTAGTGAAGGGTGAAGGCTAAAAATGAACTGGCTAGGCCAAAGGGTGACTGACTGACTTAACATTGTGACACTTTGGATATGGGAAAGGGAATACACACCATAGTATATACTGAATGAGCAACAACACAGGGAATGGCGATGTCTCACAAATGGATAAGTTGTTTAGAGAGTGCTTATTCAACTTAGGCATCATGTCTACATCAAGTTGATCCAGGTTCATTAGGATCATTCAATTTCATTTTATGACCTTTTTGGCCTACATAACCCTTCGGATTTCAGGTGTGCTGATAAGCACAACTAGTTGCAGCTTGCATCCAGGGCATGTTTTTTATACATATATAAGGTCAGCAATTGTTTAGATAGCTTTTAAGAATCATTGCTTTTTGGACCTTTCTTATACTCTTCAAGGAGTATTTTTTTTAGCAGTTCATCGCTCTTGCCCTTTTTAGTTTCCATGGGCAAATTTATCAGTTTCCATAAGTAGTACATGAACTTTCAGTTTTAGCCAACACCTCAAGTGACTAGGGGGAGTTCGAGCCAATGCTAAACATCGGGACAACCGACCAGAATGATTTAGGCCTACAATCCAACTCACCAAAGGTAAGTTTTGTCACCAACTCAGAGCCGAGACACAATAAACAGGGAAGCCCATCCAATACAGAGGCTACAGTGGGGAAAGATCCTCCATGCCACTAGTCAAGTAGTAAGTCGGGGTGATAAACTAAAAGGTAGGCAATGGATGGATGAAGACAATGAATAATGGAGCGAACACTAGCAAGCCAAGGTATGGTGGAATGATCACCTCTATTCTCCCTAGGGAGGGTAAAACCAATGAGTATGAATAGTGAACTTCTAAGTTTGAGTAAGGACAGTAGAATATATATAATAAGATCAACAAAGTCCACATATCTATATGATCGCTAGATCATGACACTAAGTGCTAAGACATGCCATAAGAATGAATATAACAGCAATATAACCATGACAACAAAATATACCTACTGAGTCATATACCTGAATGCTCATATTCTGATCCATCATCTGTCCTCTGAAACTGCTAGTGTAACTCTGGGCACTATTGACTGCTCTGCATAAATGGTATAATGGCTACATTGGTCATCTCTCTGAGTGTCCTGAGACTCAGTCATGGCATGGGGAATACGTATGTTGTCCAAAATCTGATACTGATCCATAGATAGATGCTCATCTCATCATCTCAATGTAAAGGAACTAGCTTAAAAGTGCCCTGGAATCTGAAAAATAATGTATGGTAGCCCGACTACTATATATGTGATAACAGGTTCCTTGTTGCTTGATCTCAAGGTTTTGCCACTATGAGTTCATAAAATATGACAACACTAGGAAGGCCATCACTATTTGATCTAAAAGGGTCAAACAATGAAAGGGAAAGATGAAAGTAGTAAGGACTAATGGCGCTGCCCAACATATTGACATCTTTGAGGTGGAAACTATTAGATTTTCAAGCTAATAGCAGTATAATTTTCATCTCTTTCAACTTAGAAACAAGTATAGGTTCACTGAAAGAGTAACTACGCACATAAACAAAATAGAGACACAATAATTTACCCTGGGAAAACCCAAACTCGGGAAAAACCCAACAAACCTTTCTTACTTAGAGAATCGATACATAATACAAGTACATCAGATATATCAGATACACCAGCAATCTCAAAACCCAAAGATAGAGTTCTTCTACTACTACTTCTTCTCCCTCCTGCGCACTAGATCAGATGCTCGAGCAAACTTGCTTGGTGTGTAAATGAGGTAGATGTCACCTTTATTTATACTGATTTGGTGTTTGACTTTTTCCACTATGAGGCCGGCTTGTTGATCTAGATGGGGCCGACTTGACTGGGTGCACAAGAATAATTGTTTTGTTGTTTCTTTCTGCTGGGCTGACTTGTGTGAGGATACCTCACGTAGCTGCAACAACAACACTCCCTCTTAGCTAGGGAGGTATCATCATGCTGGAACACATCTGAGCATCATCTGATCCTCATAACTTGTCTTGTAGATCTCGTCATCATAAGAAAGGTCTATTTATGTCCATGTGGCTATGACATCCTCCACACAATTGAGTCCATCGAGAAGTGTCATAAAGAACAACCACCTCCCTCTGTCTCCCTTTCAAGGAGAGTCACACCATTCTCCTCGTCTCAGGGAGAACACTCCCTCTCAATGAGGGAGGTATTCTTCTTGCTTGTTCTGCTTGAACACATCTTTTCATGACTTGTCTTCAACGAATCATCTCTTGGAAAGGTTGATCACAAGCTTGCTTTAGGTTGATGGTTGCAAGGTCTCTTAGCTAAGTCTCATGGCTAAATACATGCACTTGCCTAAGTACATGAGTGAGCATCTAGGGCCTCATCTCCCCACCCCGTCATAGGATGTCCGGGAGAAGGCACTGCCCCACTCCGAGCATTTTAGGGACTAATCTCTCCACCCCACTTGGTTTTTGAGAGAAAATACTGCCCTGTTCTGAGTTGTCTTAGGAACTAATCTCTCCACCCCGTCACAGGGTGTTCGAGAGAAGGCAATGTCCCACTTGACCCACCCCTAGCCAAGTCACATGGCTAATACTGGGGAAATGTCTGCCCACTGCTGCAAACATCCGTCTCCAATCTCATCACATCTCCCTCCGTGGTAGAACGCCCTGCTCCCTCTTCATTTGAGCATCCTGCGCCCTTTTCATTAGAGCATTTTGCTTGCTCTACATCCGAGCATCTTGCTCCCTTGGCATCTGACCATCTTGTTCCCTCTACATCTGGGCATCTTGCTCCCCTGGGACTTGAAGCTAGCTCCCTTGACAATCATCAATCCTGGAGTACCAGACTCCTTTTGTCAATCATCAATCCTGGAGTATGTATAAGATTTGCAAATATGGGATGTCTTCCCATTTATCACAAGGCCCTGAGATTGCTCCCCCTTGTTATGGAAGCAATCCTTCCCTCCTTTTATGTATGTCGGCTCCTACTGAGTCTTGACACTTTCCCCGAATCAAAAGAAACTAAAAACAAATATTTTGGGCTCCTGTACCAGGGAAAATGGCCCAATTACAATAATGATCTAACTAATGAATACAAAAATTGTTGGATTCCCATATTAGGGAAAATGGTCCAATTACAATGATGACTAACTAATGAATAAGAAATTATGTTGGACTCCCGTAGTAGGGAAAATGGTCCAACTTACAATAAAAGGAAATCAAAAGAAATATTTTGTTGGCATCTCATCAGGTTTTTCCTTTCTCGATGAAGGCTCCTCATCAACATGGGCTATTGATGCCTACTGCTGCCCTCTCTTTCTCCAAGGACAATCTGAAGCATAGTGACCAAACTTGTCACACCTGTAACACTAGATGTGTGAAATTCCCTTCTTCTTCCTTGGTCCTTGATCTGAATTCTTCATATGAAAGTTCATTTTCTCTTTGCTTTTTCTTGCATGAGCTGCAAGAGCTAGAGTATTTCCATCTTGAGGTTCTTGAGGGCTATTTCTTGACAACATTCTGGTTTCTTCTTGAACACAGTCAGACCAAAGATGATCAAATTTGGGTAGTGTCTCTCGACCACATATGCTTTGAATAAATGATTCCCATGAGGAGGGCAATCCATTAAGAGCTATTGTGACAAGTTCTTCATCATCAATGACGTCCCCAATAGCATGTAGCTGTTCTTTTAGTTGAGAGATTTTAATAAGATAGTTAGCTACAGAATTTGATTTGGTCATTTTGGTGCTGCGGAGTTGATTCTTTAGGGCCAATTTCCTGCTGGTGTCCTTGCTCTCAAATAGTCAAACTAGTGCTTCAAACATGGCCTTAGCAGTCTCTAACTCTGAGATGTGAGATATCAAGTGATCTTTCACAGAATCTGCCAGGATTCCCTTGGCCATTGCTTCATTTTTCTTATATTTAGATTTCTCTATATCAACTGTTGGTTTGGAGATGTCTTCCTTTACATAATTCTTGATCTCATTTTCATCCAGGGCAAGAAGTAACCTGGTCTTCTATGATATGAAGTTAGAGGCTCCATCTAATCTATCCTCTACTTTGACACTGGTCACATCTTGACTGCATGTAGGAACCTGATCAAAAACCCTAGTAGAAGCTAGGTCAAAATTGAACTTTGGATTTTGAGAAAACTACTTCCATAGATGAATGCCCCCTTCCAAGGTGAGTTGAATGAGCCTCCTTTTCTTCTTGATCTGTGGCCATAACAATCTAAAACTGCAAACCCTAATTCTTGACCCCTGCAGTAATTAGGTCAAAAATTGAAAATTCTCAGAATGGAAATCTGCTTCCACAGGAAGATGTGCCTTCCTATGGCGAGCTCAATAATGCTAAGGGTGAGCCTAATACGTGGATGGAAGATGAGAAAACAAGAAACCCTAGTTTTCAACAATAATCTTTTTCAACACTACTTTGATACCATGTTAGATTTTCAAGATAATAGCAGTATAATTTTCATCTCTTTCAACTTAGAAACAAGTATAGGATCACTGAAAGAGTAACTATGCACATAAACAAAATAGAGACAATAATTTACCCTAGGAAAACCCAAACTTGGGAAAAACCCAACAAACCTTTCTTACTCGGAAAATCAGTGCATAATGAAAGTACATTAGATATATTAGATAGAAGAGCAATCTCAAAGCCCAAAGATAGACTTCTTCTGCTCCTGCTTCTTCTCTCTCCTGCGCACTAGATCAGATGCTTGAGCGAACTTGCTTGGTGTGTAAATGAGGTAGACATCACCTTTATTTACACTGATTTGGTGGTTGACTTTTTCCACTGTGAGGCCGACTTGTTGATCTAGCTGGGGCTGACTTGCCTGGGTGCACAAAAATAATTGTTTTGTTGTTTCTTTTTGTTGGGCCGACTTGTGTGAGGATACCTCACGTAGCTACAACAACAACATAAACCACTAATGCTACAAACTTCGACTTCGTGACTGACCAAACGATGATGAAGGAAAAGATGTAGGAACAAGACACCAAAATCATGGTGTCAAAACAAAAAATATAGGCACTGTAGTCTAAAAATTTGGAATATAAGTATTGGATTTTCTCTCGACCTTTTGCAAATGGGGCACGCAACACGACACAAGAACCCTCACCAAAGATATCAGAGGAAGAAAGTGCTCTCAGGGATAAATTGGCTAGAACTACTATAATGAGCACAAATATAGTGATTGATAACAACATTAAAGAAGGTAAGATTTTATAGTTGAAGGCAAGAGAATTGGGTTAAAAAGTCCACTTTGTTTGCTCTTGTAAATGTACCTCTATTTTGGCATCAAGAAATCCACTTTGTTAGCACTTGTGAATGCACCTCTCTTTTGGCATCAACTTGGGTGACAATGGCATAGTTCAAAGGCCCTCTTCAATAGTGGGTGCATGAAAACAAAGAGATCATTAAAAACCTTGAATTTATCAAGGTATAATGATCATTGAAAAGAGAATTTCTTATGAGCCATGACTGAATTTTAAAAGAAAATGATTGGTAATTTTGATGTAGTGTTTATGCACTCGGACTGTGGAAAAAGTTCAAGTATATTATTGGTTTTTTATATATAAGTATTGCTTAGTGGAGAATTGGTAAAGTTTTTGGAGTATGAAAGGTCGTTGGCTCAAAGCTTAAGTCAGCTCTTTTCAAATTTCAAATACTTGCCCAAGACATTATGAATAAACATTTTGTTTATGTAAGTATTGCTTCTTGACTCGTTGCTTAGTGGAGATTGGTAAAGTTTTCGTAGTATGAAAGGTCGTTGGCTCAAAGCTTAAGTTAGTTCTCTTCAAATGTCAAATACTTGCCCAAGGCATATTATGAATACACATTTTGTTTGCATGCGAGTAGGTAGAGTTTGAGTTTCATGTTCATTTGCATAGGCACCTTTCTAGACTTGGCACCTTGTGTTAACTCCACTCAATAATTTTTTCAGGGTTGAGAGGGTAGGGGAGGGTAGGGGAGTCCAAGGATTTCATGTTTTCCTTTGTTTAGTAAGTTCTCCCTTGGACTTGACTCTAAGCATGGATTAGATTGTTTGTGTCCACTGGTTTGTGTGGTTTTCATCACTTGTGTTTCATGAATGCAATTTCAATAGTTAAAGCTTTAATAATACACTACAATCATATAATCACACAAAATAATATGGCATGAACACATTGTAATTGTGTAGACAATGCAAGTTGTCATTGTTGTTGTCTCCATTTTTTCTATTAAGTTCAAATTAACTCTAATACTTACATCATGTTCTCTATTTTCATTTTTTATTCATTCTTCTAAATGATGTTTAATGTATGTGTTATTGTGGAAATATGATATAACAATATAACTTGTCGCTTTAAATGGATGGAGCTTAAAAAGATCCACTCTTAAGGTCAATGATGCATTAAACACAATGTTCCCCTAAGTTTCTGGGAAGTGGGGATGCGGGAGTGCGGAAATGGGGAGCGACATATGTAGAAGTACCCCCCCTAATTTTAGGAAATGTTGAAGGGAACATCGGGGTCTTCAACATAGAGGACCCCACCAGGAATACTACAAAATTTATATTATTGAAATTTTAATATTTTATAATTTAAGATTTTAAAGATTAATAGTAACAAAACAATAACACTAACATCATATATTGTGCTTGTCATCATGTAAACACTATACCACTAATATCATAAATCACAATTCATTTATAAATGATGAATCGTTTTACTAAATTAAATCCAAAACAAAATATACGTTACAACTTACAACCATACATGAGCTATAAATTAAAATTAGATTTGATCAATATTAAAAAAAAATTGAAAATACAACCATATTGAAGTTTGTACAATGAAATAAAACTTAAAACTATGAAATTTCAATCTTATACATCAAGATTCATATTTTAAATGTCTTGGGACTTAAAAGTTAAAAGTTAGAGAATCAAGTTTGATATATCAAGATTAAAAGAAAAGACAAACTAAAATAGAAAGAAGTAGAACATGTCAAATGACAAATGAGCATCATTGCTCAAGACAATGCATTGGGAAAATGCCAAATTGGATCATGGAAGTCGATGACTATGGAAATTAGTGGGTAAATGCTAAAAAACATTCCTAGGGTTAACTGCAAGATTCATAAAGACCAAGATCAATTAAAAAATCAACCACTTTTTCATTTTGGATCACATGAGGATGAAACTTGGGAAACGTTTCCTGATCTCGAGGAAATGTCCGTTGGTTGCTTTTCAGAGCGTTTCCAGATTTGGGTAAGTGAGGGAAATGTTTCCACTCGTGTTTCCCCATCTCAGAAACTCGTGGGGTTGTGGAATCACGTTTCTAAGGACTTTAGAAATGCATTTTTGTATAACATTGACTAAACATCAGTAGTCAATATGAAAGTCAAACATCACATCATACAAAAAATGAATTCAATGTAGAAATTATGATCAATAATTAGAATATAAGTGAAATTATGATCAATAATCAAAATATAATAGAATACCAAAATTAGAACATTGGTATTAAAGGGAGTGTGTAACTAGTCTATTGTACATTGTTGAATGTTGAAGGAAGTATCAAAATGAACTAACGACGATGATATGAAAATCAAGTAGAGGAGAATAATTAAACTTGTTATGAGAGCAATTTGCATTTATCCATTGGTGGACAACAATGAATTGTTTAGCAAAGGTAAAGTTACCATTATTCCTCTGCATCTTGGATTTGAATTCTCGAACCAAAAATTTATAAATTACATATTCACACTTATTGTTTTTACATTGCATTGAGACAAACAACCTCTATAACAGAGTAATGAATTGCTCAAAGGAAGTCTCTAGCCAACTTGTGTTGATGCATGCAAAATGATTGTTAGAGTTGACACTGTCGGTATTGAATCGGAAATCCTTGAAGTTGATGGTTGCATTGTTGTTGCTTCTCATGCGCTTGGGGAAAAAGTCCAACAAAATCCAAGTCTCACAGGCTTGGTGGTAGAACTAACTGGACTAATCTACTTTATTTGTTCGTAAATTTTTACAATGGTTCATCCATTGATGGGAATTGGTCCAATTAATAAGTGGATTTTTCAATGAGCTTTTGGATTTATTTGATGACATTATATTTTGTACATTGAGCCAACGCTTCCGTTTTTTTCTTTTCTTTATTGATACAATCCATTCATTTTCCCAATTGATAAATTCGACTATACTTGTTTGGAAGCATTCATGAAATTATTTTTTTTCTCTTTGTAATTTCTTTTTGTTACTACAAAAACTAGCATCCAAGGTAAAAAAAGTCCCAACAACCAAGGGGAATTAGGTTGAACATAGGAAGGTTGGTCATGGTCACCACAACTCTTCCTCATGCTTTAGGCTAGCTCTTCTCTAACACAATGGGGGCTTCCTTTAGGTAAGTCTAAGTCCAAGATTTGATGTATGCAATGTAATGTTTTGGACATGAATCAAATCAAGTTTGTTATTTGAAGGTGTTTTGAGCAAGGTTCACAAACCAACAAGTTTAGTACAAAGTATGTGAAGTGTCAAGACTTGTTAGAAATCTAATTTCGGTGATGTTAAGATTGGTTGGAATATTTAGATTTGTAAAAGAGCAAGGTTTGAGCATGTTTATGATGTAAAAATGAAAGTTTATATGCTAAAATGCAATCTGAAATTTAAAATTCCGATTTAAGTTAAATGCCGAAAATTTCAGAAATTTTAAAAATGATAAAAACTTAAATTTCAGGATGCGAATATGATAAAAAGAGTCTAGTTCAAATCTGGAAATTGAAATTTATGTATTAAACTAATTGCTGGAAAATGTAGAAAAACTCTACAAAAAATTCCAAATTCCAAATTGTAGAAATTCAAAGTTTCTTTAGTTTATACATGCAATAAAATTCCTAGGAAAATATGCAATGTTCAAAATTAAATATTTGGAAAAAAAAAGTGCAAAAAAATTGGAGCAAAAAATTACATACAACTTTCAGAATGTAGAAAGGTGGGAAAAAGTGTTGAAAAATTATAAGTTTTGAATGGTGAGAACAATGTACTAGTACTTAGATGATTTTTGGGTTAATGGAGTAGATACTTTTATGAAAGAGAAAAACTTGTCATTATCTTAGGATTTATGGGCTGCCCAAGTGCATGCTACATAAATCTTATTTGGTTGAAAATTAAAACCTAGAAATTGTGTATGGAAGCAACTTTTAGAAGATGTCAGTTTCAAAATCTATCTAAGTGTGTTTCCCTAGTTTTTTCTAAATCTAGTTACTACTAGGTTTGTAAGAAACTATAATAGGAAAAATCTAAAACAAACAACAAGATCCAGGGAGGGGTTTTCATGCTTAGGTAATCTCCACCATTTGAAGTAGTTTCTTATTGGAGTAACCTTGATTTAATTTTTTGCTTGCATATCAACAACTTCAATAAGTGACAATTATCACATACAAGCCCCACACAACATGAATAGTGCTTTCCAAATATTTGTTCACAATAAAATATTTTTATATTAAATGTTCACTCTCTCAACAACCACTACAAGTGATGAGGGCCTCTAATTTATAGAGTTCAAAGCTTAACCACTTAAAATAAAATAATATTATTACAAGTGATCAAACTTGACATGTCAAAATAGTGAAAAAATAGACATATCAAGCTAATAATAAAATAACACATCGATAAGAATTGGTATTCAAATAAGATTTTATCTCTCTACATTTGACCATGTCAAGATGCATAAAATATATCCATTGTCTAAAAAATTATGCAAAAGATCTCCAAAAGTAGGTTGAGCTAGTTCTTAGGCACTTCAACTCTCAATAAGGTGAGACCATGTGTGAATAGGGGTTATTCAAAGGTGCATGTGGAAGCTCTAGTGGAGCGCACCACCTAGAAGAATGTGCCAAGAAGGGATAAGGTGAAAAGGTAAATGGACATGTGGATGAGTGAGTGGATAAGTGTGAATGAATAGATATGCATAAATGGATGGGTGGATGTGGTTAAATGACTAGGGGACATGTTTTACTAATCTCTTAAACCACATGCAACGTTCGACCACCTCGTCGACATGTGTGCCAAGGGATAATGATGAGATTATGGTCAAATAAAGTGGCATGTGTGATTATATTGTTGATTAGGTTGTCATTGATGCCAACAGTGCCTGGTCATTGATGCCAACAGTTGAGTCTTGGTGCCCCTTGTGGAGCCCCTGAGGGTTAGTGTTTGGTTTGTGGTTGTCTGTGTCAAGAGGAGACCTTTTGACTTTGTCCAAGCCCAAGCTTGAAGCCCTTGGAGACCTTGGGACAATGCCAAAAGCCCCGGCTACCCATTAACTCGGTTGAGCACTTCTAAATTGTATCATTGCTCCTGGTTGTATTTTCATTGATGGTCTTTGGATTGCTTGCACTTGTTCTGGTCTCTTGATTGGTTGTTGACAGATGGTATGGTCATACCTGATGCTTGTTGATCGCTGATTGTGTACTTGTATCCTTGTCCATACACTTGTTGAGAAGTCTAAGCACTTACATTTGATGATATTTGTCCTTAAGCCCACATACCTAGGCCTTGGAGCCCTCACCTTGCATCAAGTAAACCTTGAAGCATTTGTGTTGTTTGTATCATGATGATGCCCTAATATAGATGGTTTTGAAACCCCTAACATTGTAATGGAGTCCATGGAACCCTTGCACATGGTTGAAACAATCTTGAACCTAATAATGATAACCCCCAAAATAATAATAATAATAATAATAATAAAAGACCTTGTACCATTGAAAAAAAAGTCTTGAACCCACACATGTGGTAACCTTGTATCCTTGATGATAATGGTCATGACGATAATCTTGATGTGGTCATGAAGCCCTTGGACATGGTAGTATGTCCTTGATATCCTTAATGATGACCTATGATGATAGAACCCACATAACCCTCAAAGAAGACCTCTTGCTTGATAATAATGAAGTCATATAACCCTTGTGCATGGCCTTAAAGCCCTTATAAGTGCTTAAAGAAACATTCCAAAAGTTATCAAGTCAAATCTGACGTCCTGCACAAATTGAATAGTTTAAGAATGAAGGACCTTGTATTTGCGAATAAGCCCCTCATAAGATGATATCCCTCGTCATGCCGTTTCCAACGGTAGGTGGCACGTCACGTGGTTCCTCACGGTTGAAGAAATATAAATTTTTGAAGTTGAAGTATTTTCATCCTTCTTGTGAAGTCGGCCAGCCTTGAAAGATATTTTTAATTAATAAATATTATATATTTATAATAGCAGGTCGGCCCAATCAAACTCCACGTTGGAATATATATAAATACACACTTATTCCATTCATTTAATACACAACTTTTTCAAGAATCAAGCTCTGAAATTTTCGGATTGACTGAGGCAGCTACAGAGAAAAAGCAGTGAATTTTTTTTTAAAGAATTCTTCTATCAAAATTCGGTGGTGAATTAGAGCACTAATTTTGGGTGATAAACTGAAGACTGTGGCAGCAAAGGAGCAGGAGAAGGGTCTGAAATTTTCGGGTATACTGTAGCAGCCACAGTAAATTTGAAGTGAAATATTTTTTTTGCATCTCCAGGCAGCCTCAGTAAAAGGCCATCACTGTGGCAGAAATTTGGTGTATTTGCTAGACTAAAATCGGGTATATAACAGCCCTGAGGAAGCCACAGTAGGGTAAGCAGTCCACTGTGAAAAACGCAGGAGCAGGTCTGATATTTTTTCCTTTTGGCAGCCACAGTCCAGATGAAATTTTAAAGTTTGAACAACTCTGAAATCTGGTGATCTTTGAGGCAGATTTTTTGGTGAAATATTTGAAGACAGTTGGAGGTGGAATTGCCCAGAAGCAGCAACATTTAAGTGGTAATACATAGCTCTGAAATTCAGCCATCTCTGAGGAAATTTTCAGGACTGAGACCCTTGTACAAGCAGCTATAACATGATTCAGTGACTGAATGACATGTTTTTGACTATGGATAGACTGATGACATGACAGAGGATAAGACAAGGGTTGTTGTATAAAAGACATGATCAGTTTATAATGTTCTGGAGCAGATTAAGTTTGCAGACCTAGTGTGATACAGTCCACATCACAATACACAATGGGTTTGACAGTGTTTTGAGTTCATTCTCAGAAAACAAACAGTCCGAGGTTGGCTTGGCTTGAACTCTTCCTCAGCATATGCACAGCTTAAGTGAGGGATCTACATAACTTGACATGCACTGCTTGTAAGACAATCCTGTGATAAAGTTGATGCATGTCTTCCCTAGAAGATGACAGTTCATAATGAAGCATCTGGATGATGACAAGTTTTTCACAAGTCCTGAAGAAGTTGACCAATGATGCACAAACCACAGTCCTCATCCATAACTTGGAGTCTGCACACAGTCCAAAGACATACACAGTCAACCCAGTGACCTCTGGTATCTATGACAGCTTGCTTGCTCAGTAGTAATGATATAATGTATGCTTAATAAAGATTTATACAATGTAAGGTTGAATACTCAGAGCTAATAACCAGTCAAGATTGAAGTTGACAAGTTGATAAGTGAAAGATTGATTTGGTGATGAGACAAAAATCAATTATCAGCTGATAAGATTGACTACATGATCAGTTTATCATGTTGACTATATGAGTAGGTTAGCAGGATGATCATATGAACAGTTGAACAAGTTAGCACAAGTTGACTGCCTTGACAAAGACAGTTGAATGACATCCATTGGGTGACAATGATATGCACAGTAACTTGTATGTTCAATGATATATGCATGAAATATTTACACAGTGGCATATACATATGTACTTAGTAATATTTAAACAGTGGTATGTTCAGTAAAATACACTCAGAGGCATGAAACTCAGTACACAGTAATATATGTATGATGAAACACAGTGATAAATGCTCAGTTTATGTATGAAGTGCTAGAGATGTTTACACAATGATGTGCTCAGTTTGATATGCTCAGTGATGTTTACACAGTGATACTCAGTGATGTATGATGAAAACACAATGTGTGATGATATGGAATTATAAATGATGCAATGACGACAATAGTACAATGATGAATAGTGGTAATTAGGAGTGAGTACATTGGTTATGTTGTGCAGCATTAGCACAGGCTACTACATGTGCATTTGGTCAGACTCATATTGGCTGAGTAGTATGAGCAGTTGGTTTGACCCAGGTGGTCTAGTAGACAGTTGGTTGAATTCAGATTGATTGATTCAGATGATGTGAACAACAACTTGATTGGTACATCTAGATTGCGCATGTTGACGAGTAGTGTGGAGCAGTTGTGGTGCAGTGGTCAGTGGTCAGTGGACAGTTGATGAGCAGTGGTCAGTTGATGAGCAGTGGAAGTGGTTTTGCAGTGTGGTACAGGTTGTGCAGTGTGGTTTAGGTTGTGCAGTGTGGTACAGGTGTTGGATAGCAGGTCCGCAGGATCAGTCCAGTTTGTGGTTCAGTAGTTCAGTCTTCATATCAGGGTGGCAGGACGGGGCAAGGAAATATAGGGAGCTAAGGCTTCCTTCAGGTTGTAGCCTGTAAACCAGGGGGTTGTAGCCTCCTTCCAGTTGTAGCTGGAGAATTGAAGTCTTTGTAACAAAGGGGGTTGTTGCCTCCTTCCAGTTGTTGCTGGTAAATTATTATTATAAAGGCTTCCGTGGTTTTTCCCCCAGGACTTGGGTTTCCACGTAAAAATCTTGTGTACTGTGTTTTGCTATGCTTCCTATGTGATGATGATATGATGATAGGTGATGATGAGCTGTAATAGTTAATAATGCTGATGATATAATGATAATGTGGTAATACATTAATGAATGATGTATTGAAGAAGCAGTTGATGATTGTTAAAGTTGAAAAAGTAATAAAAAGCTATACACATTGTTCACCCCCCCTCTCAGTGTGCTCGGTGTGTCCAACATATATAAGGGTAAAAAAAACCCCCAACAAATTGATAAAGGGGCAATCACTAACAAATACCAATATTATATTATGTTGCCTCAGGGAGTACTACCCTCAAGTGTTTTATCACATGGGGCATAAAGTTGCATTCCCTAGTGAATGATTAAAACATTTTTAATTTTTTTGCAACTTAGGAAATGAGGCCTCAACTAATTAGTGATACAATATCCCAAACCACTTTAGTGTGTTCACACATGAAAATGGTGAAATGATGAAATATGATAATGAAAGGTTAATTATGAAGTGAAATTCACATGCATATGGATGAAATGACTCAAGTGCCTTCTAAGAATTGATGGAATATGAGTGTATTGTGGATTATATCAAGGTACAAAATGTAAGTGTGATGAAATATGAATGATACCTAGGTACAACAATGAAAGGTGTTGAAATGTGAGTGATAACAAGGTAAAACATTAGAAAAACACCCCACCATGTCCTAGAGGACACAAACAACTAGGAGTAAGACTTGAACCCAAAATGCAACAACCAAGTGAGAGTAGTGATTGGATCATCATGAGCAAGCAAAAATAACAAGGTGATTACCCCAAAAATGATCCAACGTGAGAAAAGTTCCTTCATCAAGATGAAAAGAAACACGATATACAATTGAAGCAACCTCCACAAATGGTACAAACATAACCAATCCATGTCGATGAGTGTGAAAGGGCATGTCAAACTGATAGTGCAAATTTGTTTGGCATGGATACCACATACCCCTGGGTGGCTAGGGTCAGATACCAAGGAAAACATACCATAATAATTCCCATGACCTGAAAATTGTTCCATCGAAAGTCCATAAGTCATCCCATCAGGTGTCATGAAAAATGGTCCTCTAACACCCAATACAAAATATGGTGTAACACCTCAAATACCTCTTTCCTTTACCTTACATCACATTTTTCACCAATTGCTATGAACATACAACCTCAGTTCATTTGTCTATTTGTTGTCTTATTTTTTATCCTTTTATTAGTCTTGAGAAAAATGTTTTACTTCTTTTTATTTCTTCTAGAGAATAAATGTTAATTTTGTATTGTTGAATAGTGGAGAAGCAGCTTTTAGCCTTGCTCCCCTATCTATGTTTCAGAGTAAAACCTTGAAACATTACTTTATAACATAAACATCTAAAAAAATGCCCACATAAACTATATTGGGCTTGCATATGAGAAAGGTATGAAGAAAACAATAAAATAATCATGGTGTTTATCTACTTGTTACATCGATGCTACAAGACCAAATTTTGGAAAGACACAAAAACATCATCCAAAAAGAGTTGATAAACACTACAATATTTCTCAACAATGAGAGGATAAATAGTGGATCCTTATTGCTAAAATGGGGCTCACTTCTCCATCTTTCTGTATTCCTATATCCAAATCCTCAAACTTAAGTTTAACAACTTATTTCCAGTGGGTGCTCAACAATTGGTTTTCTCCTTGAAAGCATCACTGCAAGGTATTTGGTTGAAATGCTCTTGCAAGCCTAGAACCTCACGAGTAAATTGTTTGGATCCAAATTTCTATTTGATGCATTGAACATTTAGTTGGGAATCACCAAATACTTGTAGCTTGTTAATCTCTCTTTCTTCTTCCAAAATTACGAGCATTTAAATAGCCCTCAATTCCATGTTGTCATTGGAACCTATCCCAACTCCACATGCAAATGTGATCCACTCATGCTTTGAGAGAGAGAGGGAACCTACCACCCCATGGATTCCTATATGAGGTGCCATAAAAAATTCCCAAGGCACCAACATGTCCATTTCTATAGGTTCCACAACCTTGTCTCACTTATTTTAAACAACCCAAGGGTGAGCACTATACATTGACATAATCTTGTACTCCACCTGGCTAGAAGTTAGACTTTTTTTTGCAAATAGATAATCATTTTTTTTAATCCATATAGTCCATATGATGAACAATGGGAGGAAATAGTGTTCACCTATCAAAGGGTCATCCACTGATCCCTCAAAATATTCCAAGAGTGAATTCCCCTGCCATAAATCTTTTCCCCATAAAAAATGTTTTGCAACATCATAGAGTTTCTACACTATAGTGGTAAGTGACAAACACTTGATAAATTGACTCCCTCACTTCTGTGCACAATAGACAATACCCCTGATCTACCCATATTCACTTCTAAATATTAACCCAAGTAGAGAATTTGTTTGAGGAGAGCAAAACAAGAGTTTTTATTTGCAAGGCATTTTGAGTTTCCATATAATACACCAAGACTAGTCTAGATAGGTCACCAAGCTTCACGTGAGAGCCACTTTGTATCCCAAATTTACAGTGTATAACCCTATGTTTTGATTTGGGCCCCAATCTAAAGTATCTTATTGTCCATAGATTTGAATTGATATTTTGATTGATGCACTATAACTCATTTCTTAGCTAGGTTCCCCAAATAACCCAAATACTTTTCATTTAGTTATATGCTCAACCTCCCTTTTCCATATTCTTTGTATATATCCCTTAGACAATGCATATTCTTGTTTTGAGAAAGAAGTTTTTCACTCATTCTAAAAACTTCTTGACTTCCAACCCAAGGGGCCTATCCTAATTTTACCTTGCTTATATTTTTTGCAAGCCAGATTAATTGGTTTTCTTGGGCCACATATACCTCCTTCTACATATAGGAGCTTGATATACTTATGTTTCATTATTCCATGCCATAAACCTTCAAATTTTAACAATGTCCATACACTCTTTGTATCTATATCCTTTCTAAAAATTTGTAGATCCTTTAATCCCAAACCGCCCTAGGAGTTTTGACTGTGTTAATCTATACCTCTAGACTAAGGCCATTCTTGTCTCATGTTTTTGGATAGTGCACAAGTAACATACACATCATATCCTAATTTTATTAGTGATTCCTTTTTGTATAATGGAGAGTGATATCCATTAAACAAGGGTTGCTTCTAGATTTGACTAGGGCGAGGTAACAAACAATTGAGAGCCATTTATTTTACCATGGTGGAATTTATTTATAAACAATGATTCCCAATCCTTTATATTGTAATAATTTTCTTTTAAATAAAACCCCATGGATTTGATACTTTCCTCAAACAATTTTCTCTGGTAAGGCATGATTGTTTTGATCTATTTATTTTGCTACCTTAATACTTTGTCGAAAGACAATGTGGAATTTGGCATGTTGATTTCCATTCAAGTGGCCATACGAAGCAATGGTAATGACCTATCTATTGCCTTGGCTTACATGATTGAATCAATGCTGAAAAAATGTATATCATAAACGAATCATGGATGTGATATTTCCTCCCGTCTTGCTTCCTTTATGCCCATAACAATGCCATCCTCTAGAAGTGCCCTGATATATTTGCTAAGACCTTCCATTACTAGAAGGAAGAGTAATGAACATAATGGGAATTCTTGTCAAAGACCTATAGAGAGATTGAAAAAGGGAAATTTCTCTCCATTTACCAATACTGGAAAATAAATAGAGGATAACTCTTCCACTCACTTGATGAAATTTACCTCAAATCCAAGTAGGATTACTGACCTCAAATAAAGTCTATGGACTCTGTCGTACACCTTTGAGAGCTTTATATTAACAACAAAATTTGGAAGACCCTTGAATTTGATAGTGTTATAAGGATCCCTATTTTAATCCAACCACATCCATTATGGTCCTTCCCTCAAGAATTCAAATTGCTTCAAATATATGCCCTTCGAAAGAATAGGATTTAGCCTTACTACTATGGCCATGTATATTGTGTTGTAAATGTAATTGCAAAATGAGATGGGCCAATAATTATTGAAGGATGATGGGGTATCCTTCTTAGGATTGTTTTCTATGAATGTGGAATTGGAAGCCCCATTAACTTACCTTCCCACCCAATCTCTTCCACCACTCTTACGAGGCCCAACCTTGTGAGATAATAGACACCCAAGAAAAAATCCATTTTTCCCGTATATCAAGTCTCGGTGCTTTGTTTTTTTGGAACAACTTATGTACCCTCAATATCTTTGAATTCTCCATCGGTTCCATCAAATCTAAATTATGGTAATCTATAAAATTTCTACCATAGTATAATAATAAGGAAAAAATCTCCTCAATATTTTCCATTATGAGCTCCTTAAATACTCCCTTGTAGTGTGCATCATTGCACCCACAATATATTTGAAATTACTACACTCTATATTGTCATTGTCGTAGATGGAATATTCTATATTCCATACCTTGCTTGTCAATGCAAATCTATGGAATAAATTTGTGTTCTCATCCCCCTTGTTCAATTACATGGCTTTACTCTTTTTGTGCCAGTTCGTTGCTTCCCACTTTAATAGGGTGTCTCTTTCATTATCTAATAATTTTTCTTTTGATAAATCTTTCTTTATTAACTCCACACCTTCTTTGATATCTAGGCTATCCTCTAAGCAAGCTATAGTATCCCTTGGTCTCGTGTGGGAATATGCAAACATTTTTAATGAACATTCCTTCATTTTCATTTGTACATATTATAGATTGTGTGATAATTGTACCATCACATGTTCTCCACTATCTAGATTATAGATTTTCCACCCCTAATTAACTATGTAGGTGTAGATTCTAGTGGTTTGATATCCACCAAGTGTTTCTTTTCTAAACATCCTTAGAAATGCTTTGCTAATGGACCCTATGTATAGCTCCATTACCAGAATTAGGTTTTCTTGATTCTCGCTCGGAAAAGACAAGGTCTTCAAAGAGATCTTCCCAAAAAATCCTTTCTACTGGAGCTTGGTTTGTAAATATTCAAAATAAATGCTTCCCTTTGTAGTTCTTTTGAGTGTGGTGATGTGGCCAATGCATGGTTCAAAACCAAAGAGTGGTTCAATATGAACTATGGATTTAGGATCATATTACCAGGGCAAGAAATATACCTATGGCATCAATATCAATGAAATGTCATCCATGAAAAGCTTATGTAGGACACTTATCACAAAATCACCCCTTAGCATAGTATTTTCAAAATATAAAATTACTAGTTTATGTAAAAAAGATAAATTTCTTATGGATATCATTATGTGAGTGGATCGTGGCATCACACATTCATGGAGAGAATAATAATTTTCACCCACTCTAAGGGATCCTTTAATAGTTTGTTGTCCCCCCCCCCCCCTCGATCTTCTACGTTCACTTGTTCCTTTTCTAGTCACAGATCTTACTTCCTACCCAATATCAACTTTTGTATTTGGGACATGATGATGGCCAAACTTATAAATGAGGATGAATCTTTATCTTTTTTTTCTTTTTCTTTTTTTTTCTTGCTATAACATAGCAAATAAATTTAAGATAGGGTTGGGGTGTCTCTCCCCTCAAAAGAAGAATTTTCTTTATTATTATCTTGCCTTGAGATATCTCTCGACTATGTAGTTTCCTCTCCTATTCTAAATTTCAGTGATGGGATTGATTCTGAATCCTACTCTTGGATCCCCCTTTCCTCAATTCAAAACATTGGTAGATGTAAATCCTTCTCCATAGCATATGAGAAGGATGGTGCTTGGTGTTCCCCCCTCAAATCTCCCCTTGCTCATTTTCAGTCCTTCTTCACCTTGATATGCTTTCCCTTTTGGCTTGTTTGAATATTACTTCAAAAAAATCATTTCCCTCTCACGTTCTATGCTTCTAAACTATTTAGAGGCATGGTCAATGATTCCTACTTTTACATGCTTGTGATTCTCTATAATTTTGGCTCCTATTTCCTTTGATCTCTCACTAGAGATTGAATGTTCCCCTCTCTCTCTTCATCAAGCACTTCCCTTCCTCCAACTTATTCTCCTTATTTGTTTTCTTTCCTTTTGTACCATTTTAAAAAAAATGTGCCCTCCTTCCATTCCAACATCACCACTTTTCACTATCGATGTTTGCTTCTCCTCCACCCTCTTCAAGGGCTCTCTCCCATAGCCACTTGGACTCTTTTTTAAATGCTTCTCTCTCAAATGTTCATCCTTTTCCTCCTCTAGGCACACATTCTTGACATGTATGTTTGCTCTACATTTTCTGCACCTGAATGAATCATTCATATAGTCCTAAGCTTGGTGATATGAGCTTAATCCCATGTGGATATGTAGGTCATATACTAGTTTAGCCCCTATATCCAATTCTGTTGATGTTCTCCATGATTCTAGCATCAAGAAAACATTCTGCAAATCATTCTCCTAGATTTGTCATGTGTATTGACTAATGGTTGGTAGAGAATGGCACCGTCATATCCCTATTAAGTCATGTGCATTTATTATGTGTATTGAGGATCGAACGGCTTAGCCTTTGTTTAGTCATGCAAATTGACTAGAGTAAAGGAAGGCTAGTGGTCACATTGCATACTCTATGTGGGAGTGCTCCGTAGCGAGAGTGATCCATTCTTATAGAGTGAATCAAATTGTCTATGTTACAAGGGATCTCATGTCTTTGTACATTAGACAAAGTCTAATCTAATGTTGAATTTGACATTGGCTATAAGAAGTGCCCGAGACTTCTTAGAGTATGGTCAAATCAACATTAGAGATCTATGGAAGAATTTGATATGCATGTGAGGAGATATCAACAAGGAGAGATTTTATATGATGAAGAAATAACCAAGAAGTCAAGGAAAACCATTGAAGAACTTCCAAAGAATATTGAAGAAGCTCCAGAAGAAAATGAAGACAAGAAGACAAGTTAGCTTGAAGGAAAATGAAAGAATAAATCAAAACAAGCAAGTCGGCCCAGTGAAGGAAGACAAGTCGGCCCTAATTGAGGAAACTTCTAATGAATGGAAGAATGTAAATAAAGTGCTTCCACTCTTCATTTTCATTCATTCACTCAACACATCTTCTCTCTTCACTTGTGCACATATCCTTGGAAGGCCTAGAAAGGGAAATAAGCATAATTTTAGGTTCTCTTATTCTTTTGGAAGATTCGCTACCCTTGCTAGGGTTTCTTTTGAAGGAGGGTGAACCTCTCTTGTGACAAGGTTCATCTTCATGATTGGTATTGTACTTTTATTGGATTGATTTCTTTTGAGAAAGTTTGTTGGGTTTTCTCCCTATTGCTTTTCCTAGGATAAAATATTTGTGTCTCTTATGCATGGTTATCTTTGAGTGATCCTTGTTTTATTTCCATTGCAAATGAATGATGCTAAAATTGCGGGATGAAATAAATTTGAAAGAGATGAAAAATTATATCGCTAAGTTAAAATTCAACATGGTATCAGAGCATTGTTGAACAGAATCGATTGCTACAGACTATTTTTCCCTAACCTAGAAACTAGGGCTTCCAAGTTTGGACACTTCCAACCTAAGATTTGGCTCTATCTTAGCATTTTTGAACTCACCCTAGGAGGGAACATCTATTTGTGGAAGCAAATCTCAGTTTTGTGTAATTTCAATTTTGACTTAATTTTCCCTGGAACCTAGTAACTAGGGCTTCCAGTTTTGAGCTCTTCTCGCCATAGATCAGACTTAAAAATAGTATTTTGGAGTTCACACTAGAAAGGAACACCTACACGTGGAGTCAATTTTCATTTTTGACAAAGTTCATTTTTGACCTAGCTTCTGCTAGGGTTTGTAGATTAGTATTTCAAAATGGTGTTCGGTCTTAGATTGGAAGATAGTATTAATGGTGCTTCAAATTTTAGATCTTGGAAGACAAGGATACTCACATTGGAAGAAAATGAGATCCATGATCATGTAAAGAAGGATGTCTCAAAACCATATGATGATGAGGAAAAGGCCAAATATAAGAAGAATGAAACAAGGGCAAAGAGGATCTTAATAGATTCTGTAAAAGACCACTTGATTCCTCATATTGCTGAACTAAAGATTGCCAAAGCAATGTATGATTCCATAGTTGGATTATTCGAAATCAAAACCACTAGCAAGAGGATAGCCTTGAGAAATCAACTCCATTGCATAAAGATGACAAACTCAGATTATGTTGCTACTTACTTCATGAAGGTCTCCCAGTTGAGAGATCAATTTAAAGCCACTGGAGACATTATTGATGATGCAAAACTTGTTATGATGACCCTTAATGGATTTACTTCCACATGGGAATCATTTATTCAGAGTGTTTGTGGAAGAGAAGAGTTATCCAAGTTTGACCAATTGTGGGATGATTGTGTTCAAGAAGAGGCCATTGTATGATCAAAGAATAGCTCACATAAACCTCAGGTAGAAGAAAATAAATCTCTTGCAGCTCATGCTAGGAAAGGAAAAGGGAGAAGAAACTTTAAAAGGAGAACCACAGGTGGAATATAAACTCCAACTCAAGTACATAAAGAGAAGGATCTTTCAAAGATACAATGATTCAATTGTCAGAAATTTGGTCACTACGGTTATCAATGTACTCAAAGGAAAATGAAGGGAAAGCATCATGTATCAACAACCAATCTTGATGAGACTCCATCAAAGAAGACAAAAGAAGATAAACTTGATGAGATTGCAGATGAACTACGAAAGGAGTATTTCTTCTAATATACTCTAGGTTTATGTGCACCATTGGTAGTACTATCTCTGGACGATGTTTTGTACCTTATAATTGTCATTGGTGATTTACCTCATGAATACCTAGGTTGGAGTCTTCAATGAGTTTCTAACAAGAAAGATCAAGATTTTGAAATTAGGAGAATTAACCTCCAAGAACTTCAAGGAGGCAAAGATCAAGAGAGAGTCACATCTCTTGACAAGAGTGAGTTATATATTTTGTAGTGGACAATACACAGTGAAAGAAAGAGAGTCTAAGATCCGATGAGTCATATCCATAGATCTTTCTAAGTACAGAGGAGTATGCAGCTCCTAGTGAGATTTTCAGAGAAAGACCTCAAAGGCTCTCATGAGTCACATCATTGATTTTTCAGTTATGAGGAGGCCATAGACCAATAGAATGAGCATCAATCCATCATGTAGAATGATGCGAACAATAGTGGAAAGATCATAAGGGAAGTTAGTCATGAATTCCAAGTGGATATATAAGATAAAACATGCAAATCAAATTCAACATCAAAGATGACTCGTGAGGGGAAACTAGTTTGCAGAGTTAGAGGGAGTCACTGATGGTATTCAATGTTCTCATCTCAGTTATTCCACTTGATGAGAGGTGAAACAGATGGATACACATGGGTAAAAAATCTTCCATGATCTCGAGTCATATCTTGAGGAGACTGTCCCAAGTAAAAGTTGAGTGTCCAGATACATAGGGAGAAAATACTCAAGTGCAGAGGGAGTGGGATGCTCCTGCACAAAGGGAGTAGATGCAACACAACTTGTTGATAATAAAGAATACTTTGTATCGACTCAAGTAGGCACCCAGGACGTGGTATGACAGAATAGACATGTACTTGATGAGCTTGGTATTCACCAAGAATGATGGGGATTCCAACCTTTACTACAATTTTATTGATGATGATCCAATGATATTGGTATTCGGTTCCTTACGGAAGCAGAGAATATCAGTGTCGAGTGCAAGAGGGAGTTAGTATCTGATTCCGAGATTATTGGGATTAGAGGTGTGTTGAGATATTCCTCAAGCAGAGGAAGCACAAAGCTAGAATCTTGAGAGATTCAGGATGATGGACTGTAAGTCCACGACTACACCTATGATGAAAAATCTGAAGAAGTTGAGTGATTCTGTTTCAGATTCATATTTAATGGATCCCACTATGATGACACATCTGAATAAGCTGAGTGACTGATTCATACTCAAATTTGGTGGATTTCACTATGTACAGACAAATAAACCTAAATAAGTCGAGTGATTCTGCTTCAGATTCAAATTTGGTGTACCTGTTTAACACCAGACCAAATATTTGCTTTGCAGTGAACACCCTTATCCAGTTCATGGTTGAGCCATGAAATGTACATTGGGATGTAGCAAATCATGTGCTAAGGTACCTTCCTGGTACCGTTGGATATGTCCTGAGATATGTCTCAGGAGGAAAAAAGAAGCTGTAGGGTCATGCAGATTCTGATTGGGAAGGAAGTGAAATAAGAGCACTTTAGAGTGATTCTTCAGCATAGGACAATTCATGATATCTTGGTTTAGCATGAAGAAAAATTCTGTTGCACTTAGTACAATAGAATTAGAGTATTATGCATCTAGTGTCACAAGTCGTGAAGCAGTGTAGATTCGAAACCTTCTTGTAGGGTTATTTGATCATGAGCTAAAAAAGACCATAATACATTGTGACAATCAAAGTTGTGTCAATATTTTGGAAAATCCATTGTTTTTTGATAGGCCAAACATTATTGAGATCAAATACAATTTTATCCAAGACATGGTGCAGAAGGGAGCATTGAAGCTCCAGTACATATCCACAGAAGAGCAGTTAGACAACATTCTCACCAAGCTTTTGTCCAAGGAAAAGTTTGTATACTTTAGGGATAAGCTTGGTGTGATGGAGAATTCCTCCCTGAGTGAGAGGGGGAATTGATGGATGTGAAACATCATGACGATGGGCGATAGACATTCATATGAGAGATGAATGGCCTAGACACTATGATGATATTACAGATGAGCGACAGAAATTCATATGAGAGATGAATGGCCCAGACACCGTGATGATCTTACAAATGTCAGGCAGACATTCATATGAGATGAGTGGCCCATACATTGTGATGATTTGATATATGAGTGGAAGACATTCACAAGATGTGAATGGCCTAGATACAAAGGTAGTAGTACATTTGTAGTTCAGTATAGACATAGTACAAATGCATTTGCAGTATAGATCTAATACATATAAAATACATGTATTCTAGAGATGTAGATGCAGTACTGATGGGAATTATCACCAAGTATGTAGCTTGGCGTGATGCAAAATGTATCCCTCACTGAGAGGGAGTGTTCATGTTCTCCATGATTCCAACATCAGGCAAACATTATTCAAATCATTCTCCCATAATGGTCATGTGTATTGACCAATGGTTGATAAAGAATGTCTATGTCGTATCCCTATTTAGTCATGTGTATTGACTATGTGTATTTAGTATCAGATGCTTAGACTTTGTCTAGTCATGTGGATTGACTAGAGTGAAGGAAGGCTAGTGGTCACATTGCATACACTATGTGGGCGTGTTTTGTAACGGGAGTGATCTATTCTTATAGAGTGAATTGACTTGTCTATGTTACATGTGATCTTATCTCTTTGTATATTAGACAAATTATAATCTAATGTTTAATTTGACATTGGCTCTAAGAAGTGTCCGAGACTTCTTAGAGTATGGTCAAATCAACATTAGAGCTCTATGGAATAATTTGATCTGCATGTGAGGATATATAAACAAGGATAACTTTTCTATGATGAAGAAATAACAAAGAATCCAAGGCAAACCATTGAATAAGTCCTGAATAACATTTAAGAAGATCTAGAAGAAAATGAAGACAAGAATACAAGTCCGCTTGAAGGAAAATGAAAGAAGAAGATCAAAACTAGCAATTTGACCCATTGAAGGAAGACAAGTCGTCCCCAATCGAGGAAAATTCTAGTGAATGGAAGAATATAAATAAAGTGATTCCACTCTTCATTTTCATTCATTTACTCAACACATCTTCTCTCTTCACTTGTGTGCATACCCTTGGAAGGCCTAGCAAAAGTAAGAAGCATAATTTTGGGTTCTCTTATTCTCTTAGAAGATCCACTACCCTTGATAGAATTTCTTGTGGAGGGTGGACCTCTCTTGTGCCAAGGTTCATATTCATGATTTGTATTGTACTTCTATTGGATTGATTTCTTCCGTGAAAAGTTTGCTGGGTTTTCTCCCTATTGGGTTTCTCATGATAAAATATTTGTGTCTCTTGTGCATCGTTATCTTTTAGTGATCCTTGTTTTATTTCCACTGTAAATGAATGATGCTATAATTGTGGGATGAAATAAATTTGAAAGACATGAACAATTATACTTCTAAGATATTCAACATATATTTTGGCCATAATTACATGCCCCTTATTCTTGGTTCTCTCATAAATAACAAATCACAAGATACCAAGGGAAAGGTTGGTATATACCCTGAGAGGCGACGCAAATTAAAGGATTTGGGGGTTGTCACTGACCTTGCATACTTATTTGTGGATCTCCTTAGTTATATTGAAACATTTGATTCTTATTCATCCTATGATAATCCTCTATGGTAGATACATCCACTCCATAGGTCAATGGTACACATCTCCGTTGGGATAGGTAAAGTTTTGGGTAAATGTTTGCGTAGTTGTTGTGTGGACAAGGTTATGGTTAAGTGGTTTGACATAAAAGAGTCAACTCCGACATAGCAGCCGAGAATCCAAAAATATGGGAATTTTGACCATGTCAAGGGCAGAGTTGAGTAAGTTAGTTAGGAGTTTTTTCCCACATACCGATTTATGAGTGGAATAGTGGAGTATTTGAGTAGTGGGGTAGTGGGAACATGGTAGGTTGTGTGTGCCTTATAAATATGTAATGGGTTGGGATTTTTGAGGTTGTTAGTCAGTTGGTTAGTTCATTGGCTAGCCAATATTTAGTCTTTCGTTAACCCTATTTTTTATGGCGAAGATATTGTATGCTATGAAGAGTCGCATGATTTGCATGCTGTGTGCATAGATCCACTGTAAAAGAAGGATAAATCTGTAAGTCGTTGTAAAAACATGAAGTGATTATTTTGACTGCGACTCATTAATAAAGAAAGCGATTTCGTGGTTTTCTCCTTTTTGGGTTTCCACGTTACATCTAGTGTTCATTGTGCATGAATGATGTGATAATGTGTTGTGCATTTTTACATGTTGAATACTGTTGAATAAGTGTTGATCAATGTGGATGTATGAATGATTTGTTAGTAACCTTATGTCATAGTTGGATAAATAAAATACATGCAATCCCGTGAACTGTTAAGTAATGTGCTCTGTCGAAGTCTGGAATTTCATGGTTGCTAGTTTCCTGTCGCACCCCTTCGCCACTGCAGAAATTTGGTTCCTGCAATTCCCATAGATACCTTGGGTGAGAATTCGCCTACTTCGCAAGTGATGCCGAAAGGACCGGTGTCTTGGGTTTTGTTGGTGTTTAACCGAGTGAACCCTGGTTGAAGTAGATATGCGCCAACAAATGGTTCCATTGTCGAGACCGAGATTTGTGTAGAAGGGGCATGTGGCATCGGACTAAGCCTGAAATCTAGGAGTGGGTAGATAAGAAGCTAAGAGAGTCTGCTGAAAGCTAGAACAAAGATCCTTGCATTGATGCAGAAAAATGGTTAGATAAGTATATTTTTACAGATATCCATGAAGTGTTCTTTGGAGAGTTTCCCGTTATATTGACTGAATGGTTGGCAAGGTTAACATTACAAAAGAGGTGCTTTCAAGGGGCTGAGCCTACAGTTTGGACACCTGAGTTAATACGAACACTTAAAAGTGTTAATGATAAGATATCTCACATAGTATATTAGAAGGGTATATTACGAAGTTTGTGGTAGACGCCATAAAATATTACAACACTGTTGAAAGAGAGTTCTTCCAAGGACCATGAGGTAAGTACCTAAAATATTTGAAACTGTGGATTAAAATGTTGCTTTGTGAAAAAGCGGTTATGATGACGGAATCCAACGAATAAGCTATTTGTGAGCGGTGGTTCAGGATGTCAGTGGGGAATGGTCTGAGAGTATGGTGTAAGAAGTTGAGATAACATGAAAAGGGAAGGAGACAACATAATGGATGAAAAGTGTGGTCTACTATAGTGTGGAAGAATATTTAAATCAAGTAAGAGGAGGAGAATTGCAACAAAAGGAAAGGGTTGCAGTGTGACCGACAAAGGGACTTCGAACCAGTACCACAACTTGAAGAAGAATCTTATGATAGAGAAGAGGATGAAGAAGAAGGATGCTAGCTCGCTTCTGAGGAAGATCCTGTTGATCCATATCGGGCTAGACACTGCGAAATACATGTGACCCCGCGTGCATCTCTAGAAACTGAGGTAAGAAATACTATCCCATTATAGTTGGTACAAGCAAGTAATAGTAGTAGTATTCAGAACAATACTTCGACGAATAATCCCACTGTAAGTGTTGGTCCTGTAATTCAAAATCAACCAACAACCTAGAGAAACAAAATGCCTGGGGATGATATGAAACTGCCGATTTTTTCATGGGATGGGTCAGAAGACCCAAAACAATATTGGTTTTTATGTGATGTAGTTTGGACTGTTAAGCAAGTGGAAGATGACAATGTGAAAAGAGCGCAACTGATTATGACCTTTGAAAAGAGTCTGCGCAACTGACTGTGAAAAGAGTCTGCGCTTTGGATTGGATCATGAAGTTTTAAAAGGTACCTACTAGACAACAACAAAATAATTTGGCAGAAATTAGAGATTCCTTAAAAGATGAATTTAAGAAGACAAAATTCGAGTCACAGTGTATTACTGAACTCAAAGAGATCAAGCAATTGGAAAATGAATCTGTCTGGTATTTTGACTAGAGATTCAAGACACTAATGGCCAGTGTAAGCTTATAGATGATTGATGTTCAACATAAAGAATGGTTTATAACTACTTTTATACCAAATATTAGATTTCCTCTCAATGCAACATCACCTGTTGGATATACCAGAGAAAGTATGGCTCAAATCCAGTCACAGTTGGTGAACTTGTCATTACAAATTCTAGATATCAAGAAAGGAAAGGACAAAATAGAATATGTTTGGTGTACGAGGTGTAAGGAGGAGGGTCATTATAAAGACCAATGCACAAAATTCCAGGACTATATATCTATCAGAGATCTTAACCTGTTGAACCCTGGAGTTGGAATATGGTGTAGAATCTGTCAGGCTAGGGGGAATTGACCAAAAGATTGCTACCTATTGCAGAAAATTGTAAGTACTCCACAAAAATTGTTCTGTAAATTATGTCGATCAGTTGGCCATGATGAGAAGGACTTTCGAGCATATCAGTTGCTCACAGAACAAACAACAGATGCTTATAGAATGAAAGTTGAGGATCAAGGTGAAGGGAGTAGTGCACATTTTAATCAACCAAGGGGTGTCTTTTGAGGAAGAGGACGAGGAAAACTTGGTCAAGGTAGAGGTCAGATAATCTGTTACAACTATGGTCAACCGAGACATTTTTCCAGGGATTGTCCTAAACCATGTTCAACATGCACATACTGTAGAGCATTCGACCACACTATTGAGGATTTCCCGCAACTCATAGCAAATTGGAAATCTAAGGGAAATCAAAATCAAAATCAGAACAAGAACTGGAATGTCCAAAATATCTCAGTCGAGCCGAGGCAAGCGTAGTCGAATGTCGCTATTGTTACAAGAAGAGGATTTGCGACATGAGATGATAGAGAGATATGTACTGATCCACATGCCCCTAGAATCAGACCATCTACACAATGAACAATACTATTTGATGTTCAAAAGGAAAAAAAAAACATTTGTGGACCCAAGGAAGCAATCTACTACAACTTAGAGGATACTTTCAACATCTACAACCCCAGTCTTTGAAGAAGTTCCTATATATGATATTCCAGCTTGCTTTGACCGATTAGCTCCAAAGCAAATCTTAGGAAAGATAACTACATTGAGAAACTTTCTAAAAAGTTGTCTAGACTTGGTAAAATATGAAACTGCTTTAAAGGAATTACAAAGTTTAATTGATGAATTAGAAAAATAAATTCCTTAAGAAAAGGCTCTAAATATTTTACAAAAGAGGGTAAGAAAAGGAAGGGAACCGCGACTCAGTGCGCAGATTGGGGACTTTGACATGGATTTTATTATTTTGGATCTAGGGTCAGATGTGAATGTTATTACTAATAAAACATGGGAAGCTATGGGAAAACCTAATTTGGTATGGTCACTTGTCCAGTTAAGATTAGATCATCAATAGAAAGTTATACCTTTTGGGAGAATGGTGGGTGTCCCCATTGACATAGATGGACTGCGAAGCTATGATGATTTAGAAGTCATAGAAATCGTATATGAAACCATCCCCTATCCAACATTTCTTGGTATTGATTGGGAGATCGAGAACCATACTATCATAAATCTGAAGAAAAGGTTAATGACATTTAAGGTAGGGGATATCAGATTTTTTGCACCTTTGGAGGGTCCAAGATATGTCGAACCTATCCATGAGGAATACAATGTTGAATACTTAGACAATATCTATAAGGTCACTTCAAGAATGGATGAGTATGTTAATCCAATAGTAGATGGTACCCTGAGTTGGAAAAGTGTTATCTCAGGTTCCTCAGAATCGGGGGAAGCACAGGAGAATTGGCAGAACCGACTACATGAATTATCTACAAGAAGATGTGCTACTTATGAGGGGTTTCCTAATTTAGATGTTTCATTTCCGATTTTGAAGTAAAGGTACCTGAACAACAAAGAATGTTATCCTTAATCTACTCCAACCAGATGGTGGGCTACCCATAAGGAAAATATACAAGGTTGGTTGCATTGCAAAAAGCTGCTAGAAGTCAGATTTAGAGAAGGAATATACTGTAAGCAAGAAAAGTATAATGGGTTAACTAGTCATGTAGCTCATTTGGCACTATTTACAAGAGAATGGGAACATGTACCTAAACAAGAGTGGGTCCACATGTTCATTCATACCATGGATAATATAATGCGAAGCTGGTATACATATTTGGAACTGCGACAAGGCACAACAGAATGGGACGGCATGGCCATCAATTTTAGGAGAACCTTCAGCTATGAAGATGAGAACCTGTTGTAGCTTTATAGATAATTAAGGTAAAAATTTATGAAGAAATACCCATGCATCTATCTAATATTCTACAGTAGACTACGACACTCGAGAAAGCAATGTAATGTTACAATATTCCTGGCGACCCGGATGTTGATTTGAGGGATGTGCATATCCTAGAAACAAAAGGAAGTCGAGATCTGGAGGGCCCTGAGATCAAGTCTGATAAATTCTTACAACCCTTGAAGA
This sequence comes from Larix kaempferi, assembly GCA_027924585.1. Lineage (NCBI taxonomy): Eukaryota > Viridiplantae > Streptophyta > Pinopsida > Pinales > Pinaceae > Larix > Larix kaempferi. The sequence goes on from BSBM01001009.1 coordinate 7,873,577, forward strand.
CAAATAAGGTAAATATTGGTTCAAGTGAAAATCCCAAATTTGCTAATATTGGGGATTACTAGGACGATGAGACTATAGGTAAGCTTACTGACCTACTACATGAATATCAAGATCTATTTCCTACAAATTTTTCAGAGATGAAAGGTATTGCTAGTGATCTAGGAGAGATGAAAATCCCATTAAAACCTGATGCAAAACCTATCAAATAACGACCATACAGATTGAATCCAAAATATAAGGAAAAGGTAAGAGCAGAGCTTGACAGAATGCTTGACGCAAGAATTATTGAACCTATCGAAGAGTCTGAATGGATCTTAGGAAGGTGAATGATGCTTTCCTACATGATCCATTCCTGACACATTTTACAGACAAAGTAATAGATAATGTGAGTGGACAAGAAGCTTACTCATTCACAAATGGATTTTCGGGGTATCATAAACTTAAAATTGCTAAGGAGGATCAACACAAGACCAAATTTGTGACTAAATGGGGTTGCTATCAGTATACAATGATGCCCTTTGGTATTTAGAATGCACCAACTTTTTTTTCCAAGGTTGTGGTTGCATCCTTTAAGGAGTTCATACATAAATTTATGGAGGTATACTTCGACGATTGGACAGTCTAAAGACTGCTGAAGAACCATATTGAGAACCTTAGGCTGATGTTGGATCATTTTAGGCAGTATCATATATCCTTAAATTTGAATAAATGTATTTTTTGTGTTCCATTTGGTATATTGTTGGGTCATGTGGTTTGTAAAGAGGGTCCGTTGGTGGATCATGTGAAGATCACCATCATAATAGATATTCCACCACCAACATCAATACGACAATTAAGAACAACTTTGGGCCATACATGGCACTATAGGAAGTTTATTAAATGGTATGCACAGTTCACATCTCCAATGGAGAAGTTGTTGAATAAGGATGCTAAATTTTAGTGGAATGAAGAGTGCCTGAAGAGCCTCGACATATTGAAAGAAAATATGGTGACTGCACCTATTTTAGTGTTCCCTAACTGGAAAAAAGAGTTTCATGTTCATGTTGATGCTTCGTCCATTGCATTATGTGCAGTTTTGGCTCAACTGAGAGAGGGATCTATTGACCATCCCATTGCATTTTCTAGAAAGAAATTATCCACTACAAAAATAAACTACACTATGAAATAAAGAGAAGGGTTAGCTATGGTTTATGCATTATTTATTAGGAGATCATTTAAAAATGTTTACAGATCAACCTGCTTTACGATACCTGGTTAATAAGCCAGTGTTGGGGGGGAGAATCTACATATGGCTCTTATTATTTTAGGAGTATGATGTGAGACCTGACTATGTGTCAAGGTTATAAACAAGGGAAGAGCCATCCAAGTTGGATGATAACCTCCCAGATGCACGGCTATTTTCGATCAGCATGGTGGATGAATATTTTCAAGACATAGTAACCTTTTTGGCGATAGGAATGACACGTATAGGGTTGTCTGTCAATAAAAAGAAACACTTGGTTGTTAAAGCAATGTATTATCAATTGATAGTAGGTTAGTTATTTAAGCTGGGACCAGATGAAGTATTAAGACGTTGTGTTACGAAGCATGAGCAACCAATGATTTTGGTTGAAGCTCATGAGGGTGTCGCAGGGGGCCACTACGCATGAAAAGCCACAACTCAAAAGATATTGCGAGCAGGAATCTGGTGGACTACACTCCATAAAGATGCTAACGAATATTTTCGATCTTGTGATGCCTCTTAGAGAACTAGAAACCATTTAGAAGGGATGAAATTCCGTTAGTGCCACAAGTTACCTTGCAGGATTTTGAGAAATGGGTTGTTGACTTCGTGGGACCAATCAATCCACCTGCAAAGAGGTCAGGAGCATGACACATTATTACTGCGACATATTACTTGACTAGGTAGGATAAAGTTGAACAGGTGAAGGACTGTAGTGCCACAACTGCTACAAATTTCTTGTTTCAAAATGTAGTTACTATATTTGGTTTCCCACAAGTTTTTTTGAGTGATCAAGGATCTCACTTTGTCAATAATATTATTGAGGCACTCACTCATGAGTTTCAAATTTATCATTGGAAAAGCACTGCATATCATCTACAAGCTAATGGGACTGTCGAAGCATTCAATAAGATACTGGAACATGCTTTCACAAAGGTCTGTAATGTGAACCGCAATGATTGGGATCTGAGGATCCCTGCATTCTTATGGGAATATAGAACAACGTGTAAGAAGTTAACAGGCCAAACACCTTTCAAGTTGGTATATGGTCAAAAAAATTTCATGCCAATGGAGTATATCGTGCCGAGCTTGAGGGTTGTTACATTCACAGGTATGTTGGATACAGGTGTTGTCGAATAGAGGTTGTCGCAACTACTTCAATTGGAGGAACATAGGTTCATAGCAGGATTTCAACAGCAAGTCCAAAAGGATCGAGAGAAGGCATGGCATGATTGCAACATTACAAGGAAACAATTTTAGAGAGGGGAACTAGTACTCCTATATGACAGTAAGTTCTTTAAACATCCAGGTAAGATAAGAATGAACTGGTTGGGACGATATGTGATTAACTATGTGACAAAAGGAGGTGTTGTATAATTGTAGAATCTGAATGGAGAAATCCTCAAGGGTTTGGTATATGGAAGCCGACTGAAACCTTACAAGGGAAACCACACCTTCTTTCCTTGAGTATGCTTGTACATAGTAAAAAAATTTATTTTTTTTGGAAACCCCAAGTTATTTTTGTGTCCAAGCTTACTTGGTGTCGAAGTTAGCCCAGGTTGTCGACTAGTATATGTCGCAATTTATTCTGTCGTAGTAGGTAATTGTATATAACTCATATTTTCGTCGAAGTGAAGGTTGTGTCGCAGTCGCCCGAATGTTCATTAAATGCTTTATTTATGGCGCAAAAAATGGCGGCGTTGGTGGAGCATCTCACATTAAATGATGAAAATAATTGGTTGTGCGAACAAAATTGCCATCTGAAAAGATAACCATTTCTCATGATTTGGTCCGATTCACTCAATCTTGGAAAAAGAACTGATAGGACAGACTGAAAGCCGGATTTAAAGTCCTATCAGTTCGATGAGTTGGTCCATTGTTTCCTTAACGATTAAGTGTATTACGAGATCCGAGAGCCCATAATGTTAGAGTGTTGAAGAAATCTAAGTCTAGGTATGTAACAATGGAGGTCTCCATGTCCGACATGAGTGCTGAATAGATTTTTATTGCAGAAGTTGTTATCGGAGCGACCATTCCAATCGATCAAGAACAACCGGAAATTATATCGACACATGTTCCAATTGAACCATCAAAGAAGAAATGGTCATCTGCACAGTAGGAAGCTACTGAAACTAGTTCAAAGTGAAGTAATGCTCAAGAAGTGTCAGGATTTGGAATTGGCTATGCGTCGTTGCTTCCACCGTATGTGCCGCCAAGGAGGTCGAGTGTGAAACCTGTAAATATTGGGAGGAATGCTAAGTACTCCATGGTACTTCCCAAGATATCAAAGGGGGTTATTACTCAAGGAGATATGATGGGAAATATTTCCAAGTTGTCTTATGTAGATCATGACCTCAGGAAGTTTCCAGAATTCGCTCCTACAAAGTATATGCAACCAATTTTAGATGCGAGAACTCAAACTACTTTCTTGGAGCTTATGCCATGGGCCCTAGGATTGCAACGGTCAGGTAATCTGTCGCTGCTCAACATAACACACTTCGAGCAATCAATGGAAGTCAATGTACGTGTCAAAAAATTGTCGTTGTGTGTGCATGGAGGGTTATTATGGATCGACAAGAAGATTCCCATCGACTCAGACCTAATTGCGGATATCACGGGGTTTCCGAAGGCAGGTCTTGACCCTACTACATGTTTTGTAGGAAAAGAGAAATATAGGGAGTTGGAAAACTGTATTAAGGAAAATATAATCTGATAACAAATAAGAAGGGATACGAAATAGCCTCAATCAATGATGAAGGAGTGTGCTTCGTAGCAAAGGTGCTAGCAAGTAAGGTTCTCAGGAGGTTTCGACTGAACTAGGTACCTATGACAATGATTGCGATTGCTGAGCAGTTTGTACAAGCGGTGAAGATGAATTGGGCCACCTTCTCACTGAATGAATTTCTTAGTGACTGCTAGGATGTGCTGGATAAAGGTAACCCATCTCACTATTCTTGGAGCATTATCTTAATCTCATTTTTTGCTTGGGCGGAACCAAAACAATATCAGGAGATGGATTGTCGACCTAGTTAGTGTTTGGTCGCGTGGTATGCTAACCTATTGTTCAACGATGAGGCAAAGAGACAAATTGAAAAAATGTACAATTTTACATTGAAAAGGAAGCACTCCGACAATATGTACCCATGATTTCGTGCCTAGAAGCATCGGTGGTTTCCAAGTTCAAGGGAGTTATAAAGTTTAAGGCCAAACCTCACCACATGTATGTCTAGGCGAGACACGATCCAGATAAACAGTGGTTGGTCACTAGTTATAAGCTATTAGAGTAGGATATCCTTACCATTACTAACGAATGGCCAATAGAGTGGAAGGTCCCCATCGAATCTTAGTAGATCTCCACAGATGTGTCGTAGCAAGATCAGGAACAGGGTGGGACCTCCTTATAGAATGGAGCCTAGGGTGATGATAGAGATTCCCATCCTGCAGGGAGTATTGGGAGACATAGTCACACTCAGGAAAAGTTGCAAGAAGAAGGTCAAGACTCGAGTGTGACAAAGAAAAATCCACAACCTAGTGTAAGAGAAAAGCATAAACTGCAGCATGTGGACAAAGGAAGAAGTCAAAAGCGGAGAAGAAAAAGGTTTTCATGGCCTTGAATAAGGATGCCATTAACAACCTGTATGATTGTATGACGAAGGTCATAGAAGAGACATCCAAGTTGGCCGAGGAAAAAACCATGCACTTATTTGGAGGAGTGACAGATCAGATCGAAGATCTGCGACGAGTTATCCAGGGACTTAATATATCTCTAGTTCAGTCGAGAGCTACGCAACAAATAGAGGAAAGCGTAAATGAGGAAGCGATGCCAAGGAATCCACTGCTACGACAGGAAGGGAAGTACAACTGCTGCCATGAGCGTTAAGTTTTGGCGACCTAGGATTGCAGGACTAAGATCATAAACTGATCTATATTGATATAAAATTGTCAGTATTACCCATGTTTATGTTGAAAAAACTTCAGTAGCATGTCGTGGAGGAGATCAACGTAAGGGAAGAGAAAAATTATGGTGAAATGATTAAGTATCGAATGCAACATAGTACACTAGAGGAGGAGTATGAGAAGTCGCAGAAGGAATGGGAAGAAATTGCCAAAGAGGATCAACTGCAAAATGTTGTCGCAGTAGATTTTCATGCAGTACCTAAGGCCGAGGTAGCTAAAGTTATGACTGCTGAAGAAAATATGATGATATTGACTGGAGTCCTTTCAAGGTTCTGCGACAATATTGGCAATTTGGAAGTGAAGCTAGTACCAAGTACTCCTCCATAGGTAACAACGTAGTGACGCGAGGATGTCACTGAAGCAATCAGAGCTATCAAGGGCTGCGAAAGCGAATGTGGAAAATTATTTGAAGAATCCACACAAGAATATGAAGCACTGCAAGATGATGCATAGCTACAACATATTAATGTCAGATTGGAGGAAACACAGAACAAAATGAATAATCTAAAGAGGCAGTTGAAGACTTTGTCGCCTTAAGGAAAAATGGTTAAAGTCACAGAGAACAAACAATTGCAACAACAGTGTAATCAATTGAGGATCGAACAACATCGACGAACTGAGATGGTTGAAGAGTTGTTGGGTGAGGTAGAGTAGGTACTGCAGATCATTATTGGTGCGAGCAACGAAGTTCAAAAAGAGGTAGAATGGACTGAGCATCAAGTGCAGTCACATCTGACGGGCGAGTTGGTACAATAGGTGTGCCATCATAGAGACCAGATTCAACAAACATTCGAGGAGCTTAAGTAGAGGTATGCATAGTTTTAGGTGAAGTCCAAGACTCCATCAGCGCAACCTTGAAGTGGCTGAAGACGATCCACATGTGAGTGGGGCCTGTTGGGACATGTAAAGTTTTGGGTAAAGTTTTGTGCAGTTTTTGTGTGAACAAGGATATGGCGAAGTGGTCTGACAAAGAAGAGTCAAATACGACGTAGTAGCTGAGAATCCAGAAAGATGAGAATTCTGACCATGTCAAGGGAATATTTGAGTAAGTTAGTTAGGATTTTTTTTCCACATACATTTATGAGTGGAGTAGTGGAGTAGTTGAGTAGTGGGGTAGTGGGAGCAGGGTAGGCTATGTGCGCTCTATAAATATGTAATGGGTTGGGATTTTTTAGGTTGTTAGTCAGCTGGTTAGTTCATTGGCTAGTCAATACTTAGTCTTTGGTTAAACCTGTTTTGTATGGCAAAGATATTATATGCTATGAAGAGTCGCATGATCTGCAAGCTATGTGCACAGATCCAATGTAAAAGAAGGAGAAATCTGTAAGTCGTTGTAAAAACATGAAGTGCTTATTTTGAATGTGACTCATTAATACAGAAAGCGCTTCCGTGGTTTTATCCCGTTTGGATTTCCACATTACATCTAATGTTCACTATGCATGAATGATGTGATAATGTGTTATGTATTTTTACATGTTGAATATTGTTGAATAAGTGTTGATCAATGTGGATGTATGAATGATTTGTTAATAAACATATTTCATAGTTAGTTAAATGATATACATGCAATCCTGTGAATTGTTAATTAATGTGCTCTATCAAAGTCTAAACTTTCATGGTTTCTAGTTTCTTGTCACACCCCTTCTCCACTGCAGAAATTTGGTTCTTGCAGTTCCCATAGATACCTCGGCTGGGAATTCACCTTCTTCGCAGGTGATGTTGAAAGGGCCAATGTTTTGGGGTTTTTTGGTGTTTAACTGAGTGAACACTGGTCGAAGTAGATCTATGCCAACAATATCTTGCAGCAAAGACACTAATCATTTTAGCATAGTGATCTTTGAATATAGATATGGTTTCATTGAACTGGTAAACTAGTTTTATTTATGTAGTGTCCATCCAACATATAAGGAAAATGTTTAATACTCTAGGATCAACTTCTTGGGATTACCTCATCTCCATGTATTTTGAATACTTCTCTTATATACCCTAAAATTGTTGGAATCTATTGGAATGACAATTCCATACAATTTAGAAATTTCACCCTTTTGGAAGGTTTCTCATATATTAGCCCTATAATTTTCATCCTTCAATATTGTTGTAATAAAGTGTATGAAAAAATAGTGGAAATATCACAATAATTCACTTCCAACAACCCCAAAATTCACGGCAGTTCAAGGAGAAAAGATACCAAACAATGTGGTACGTTTCAACCCCTTCTAGGGCAACTTATCAACCAATAATTATATCTAAAAATGTACTTTAATACCACTAAATAAAACAATAAAAAAATAAAAAATGCAACACCTTATGTTCTCCATTTATATGTTAAATCACTTAACCTCTTTTACTCATGTCAAATTAGCAAGACCTAAATCACTATAAATACAAAGACACATGGAACATATAGCTAGAAATTAAATATAAAAATGGAATACGATATGGACAAATTTGAACTTCATATATAAGCACAATATGAAGTACAAGTACATACCATAGCCTTATCTCAGCACTATTACAAAAACCCAACCATCCAAAAATCCCTAACCAATATAAATCAACAAACCCTATCTAAACCAAGAAGGAAAAAAGTGCAAGAATCTCTCCGAACACAATCTCCAAGGAAAGATATCCTCCTCTTATCTTCTTCACCAATTTTCCCTATGGTTTTATCACAAAATTATCATCTCCAATTTCCAAGGGTAAAACCATAACCCTATAACTCTAGGATGCTACAAGAAACACAAGAAAACCAAGAAACCATATTGCATGAAGAGAGAGAGATACCAAGTACAAGTCAAGATCAAAGAGAGAGAGAGAGAGAGAGAGAGAGAGAGTAGGTATGCACCCTCTTCTCTTAGTCACATTTCATCACAACAATGAATACAAGTGAGTGAATAAATATGATATTGAAGGATGCTCTCATTCCTCTATTTATAATAGAGATATGGGAGGACAACAATACTATGTAGGCCTAAGTCCTTAAAAGAAACCTACATGCGCCCTTGTATACCAACACAAGTGATATGCATAATTGAAAGTACATGTGTCATGCTCCAAGGTGATTCCATGCACAATAACGACTCTAGGGTGATGTAACTATGTAATTCAATTCCACAACACTTCATCACAAGCCTCTGTATATTTGATGTATCCTCCAAAGAAATGCACTCCACTAGATCAACAACCCCCTAAAATAACACTAATGAATCCCTAGGTGTCCTCGAGCCATCTCCAATCCTATAAATAGGAAACCAAGGTACCACATGCAAACTAGTGCTTGATGCTCTCCTCCATGATGCAAAACACTCCACTTCACCTGAAGGGAACCCTCCAAGTAAGTGGATCCTCCACGAGCCTCAATGAAGGATGTTTTTGGGTCAATTAATTGTTCGTTAAAAAAATTGAATCTGTCAATCATTAAATGTCAACTCACGAGAAAGATTTCTTATTTCAAATTTATTGTGCAAAATATATGCAGGATAGAAAGCGTTGTATTTCATTGGTTCCTATCATGTTATGTAATGAGAATGTTAAAAAATAATCGCAAAACCAACCATTCTAGTCACTCGAATCTAACTAAGAAATATTCTCTAGCATTTTGCAAAATGTTTAACATAGGTCTTTTCCTTAGTTAGTCTCGAGAGGTATACTAAATAAAATCCAAAACAAATTACAGTGTCCACATTGCAAGGTTAAATCATGAAACTAATAATTATGATATGAGAAATGCATAAAACATGGTAAATATTTCTACCACAAATTACTAATTTATAACAACTTGTGCAACAAACATATAAATTCACTATTTCTCAACAACTTGCAAAGAATAGAAATACGAATAAAACATAAACCAACACACAACTGGTCCACACATTTGCTAATATATATGCACATCCACGCACATGCAATACTTGTTCTCAAAAGGGAGGACTGCGAAAGATCACAAATACTGCAGAGTGCTCACATAGAAATAACGATTGAAGAATGAAACTATCTAGCATTAATACTATAGCACATATACAACCTACTATATTCCTTTCGTAACAAATTGACAACCCCCATCAAAGAGGACAATGATATTATTTATACTTGAAAATGATCTTTACAAAACATTCTAAAGACAAAAAGTCTAGCACCGGTTCAAACCATCTTGGTCTTCAAGCAAACTATATGATAAATATAGGGCTTTCTGAATTGAGTGCTAAAGGATTCTGCAAGATTCTATTTCAAACCAACTATTCCAATATGAGTGGAAATCATAGCCTATTTATCTCCTAATGAGTATCTTTGTAACACAAGAGTTGTTATGAATCTCTTAATTGTATTTCTGTGGCCACTGGAGTCTTGGATTCTGCAACAGTCATCCACTCTAGAGCTACCACAACTTGTCTCGCAGTTTCTGTAGCAGTCCACAACTTTGTAGCTTCCACGAATAGTTTCACCACTTCCAAAATTTCTTTAAACTCCGCAAATTTTGCATCGTTCCACAACTTCGACAACTTCTTACACATATTCCACAACTTGTTTCCTACAACCATACTCAAAAGGTAATCACAAGGTATAGAATCTTCTCATTATTCATTCAAAATGCAGGAAACACAAATAAAGATACCTATTATCAAAACTGTGCTTATTCAACCCAAAAGGTCTTCTAATGGTGAAAAAATACGACAAAGGATTGAAAAAACTGTATCAAAATAATGATATTTCTGAACCCCGACATCTCCCCCCGGGTGGAGGTATTGCATGTCCCCATGCAACAAAATTACTTGGGTCGATTTAGGATTTGTAGATGCAAGAGGCACAAAATCAAAGTATAAATTGCTCCGATTACATACTGACATGCCCTACTCATTAGGTAAATAATAACCTAAATTATATATTGTGGTTGCTCAAAATTTTGACTCCTTGCCTGGTTCCACTGGCTTCCACAATATTGGGAAATTAAAATTTAGGCCAATCCATCGAATACCCAAGGTCTTCAGGCAATTGATGTATCATGGTACTTGATCTAAAGTAGTGCCAAATATATTAAAATAAATAGGTTCCTTGCTTGTATTCCCTAGTGACAAAGACTCCTATCACTTCTGAATACATAAAAAAAACCTCTAGTCTATTTAGGGATATCCATTTTTCATAGGAAGCAATAGACGACGTCTGAACCTATGCAAAAGAAGAAACAAAATGTGGATATTGCAACATATTATATTTTTGTGCATGCAATTCAGGCAGATTAGGTTCCCCCCTCAATCTCAGGTCCGTATACTTCTCAGTATATTAAAAAAAAGACCAGGCTATTCCCCGGGAGTTACCAACAAACAAAGCTCTTATCTAGAGAGAAAATAACTGTCCTTATAGGTATACATAATATACGAAGGATTGGGTATTGTAAATACTCATAACATGGACCAAGTGGCACAAATATTGCTTATCCTGTTTGAGCCTTTGAATCTCACCATTTAGTATATGAATGTATAGCTAAACCTACCACAACTTCATCCTCTTTGTCCTTAGACATGGAAAAACCTCCTCTTGTTGTGACACAAGACAATCTATATGTATGTCACGTCCCCTCCCGTCATCCCGGCCCACAGAGGGAACATGAACGCAACATGGGGTGTCTAATCCCCCCCACATCCATGTGACGAAATTCACAATTAAAAACAAATGCATAATTAAATTATACAACGGAATAATTAAAGCATTTTAACACACACACAAAGTAGAATGCATCAACATGTTTCTCCCATCTTGAAGGATGAAACAACATGCAGATAATTAATCCCCTTCTCATGCTATGCACATGATTTATGTTGATTAACATAAGATAATCATTTCATTCAATTAACGGAACAGTCACTAGTTAACACATTCCATAATACAAAATGGAAATAATTCAAACCACGGAGAATAATTATCTTTAAGATGAATCTATCTAAACAAATGGCTATGTCGGAGCAACGTTCCACCCAACCATAGGTCCCTATCCAGCCTATATTCTTTTAGTTGAGAGACCACCCCCGAGTTGGGATGTGTATCCACTAAGGAGGAACTAAACATGCTCACTCACAACCATGGTTTCACACAAACAATCATGCTAAGCCAACACATAGTTGGGTTTATCAAGCATGCAAGAGACAGAGGAGGAGGATGTTAAGCCAGTGAGCTCAACCACAGAGCTATAGGCATCTCAACTAAACTCAAACAGTCATGGCACCCACAATACCTACCACACCCAACAAAAGGAAGGTCCCCTTCTCTATTGCGCAGTCCCTCGGGCGCCCCTTCCCTCCAGTTCTATTCAGGGTGGCATAGAAAGGCCAAGCTGCTAAATCCTTGAGATTCTAGCCTTCACTGGATTTATCAAGCAATTCCAACCTCTGTTCTCTCTTCTTCTTTGTTATTCACACTTGTATTTTTCTCAATTCTATCACCAAATAATTATGTCCCGCAATTGGATTTTCGGGCTATAAAATCGAGGCTTTCCTATGGATTTATGGGCATATAACACTCTAAAATTCGCTCCAAGGTTAAGGTCTATGGATCCCCCATTGGATTTCACTGTCCACATGAATTTTTGGGCGTTTTTGGCACTTCAAAACGTGGTTTAATTCAGAGTTGCGATTTCTGGTTTTTCTCACTGCTGGAACTGTGTAATGGATGAAAACTAATGCTTATATGTTCCACCATGGAATATATCTCTCATGAAGATATTTGCAACGTCATTAGCCTTATGAGTGGACTTGACTCGAATGAAGTGAGCTACCTTTGATAGCTTTTCCACCACTACCATGATTGAATCATGCTTCTTCACTGTCATGGGAAAACATGTTATAAAATCCATAGAGATCACTTCCCACTTCCACTCTGGAATGGGTAAGGGCTGCAACAATCCTGCTGGATGTTGATGCTTTACCTTGACTTGTTGGCACTTTTGACACCTAGCAATGTACTCAGCTATGTCTTTCTTCATACCATGCCAAAAGTACTGACTTCTTGCTGTTGTTATAGTTTTCTGATATCCTGGGAGTCCATAATATGGCATTTGATGTATTTCATCCATCACAAGCTTCTTCAAATCTGCACTATTGGGAATGTATAGTCTGTTACCATGATAAATGAGAACATCATCATCACCCAGCTGATATCTTGCACATGCTTCATCCATATTACCCTGCTGCAATTTCTCCTTGACTTGAAGGTAAACTTCATCACTGGTTTGAGCTTCTAGAATCCTTACCTTCAAATATGATTTACACACACTTACTACTGCAATATGGAATTTTCTGTTGAGAGCATCTGCAACCTTATTCTCTTTCCATTTTATATGCTTAATTTCAAAATCAAATTCACAGAGAAATTCCATCTACCTGGATTTCCTAGCATTCAAGTTTGGCTGATCAAACAAATACTTCAAGCTCATGTGGTTTGTCCTAAGCTCGAATCTTCTTCCCAACAAATAATGTCTCCACATCTTGAGAGCATGTACTATGGATGCTAATTCTAAATCATGTTTGGCATAATTATTTTCATGCTCTTTTAATTTCCTTGACTCATAGAAAATCACAAATCCTTCTTGCATGAGCACTCCACCTAGCCCTTCAATGCAAGCATCTATGTACACTTGTTGGCGGGCATTTCTACCCTATAGCAAGGAAACTAATGCTATCAACTTGGTTGGGGTGACAGGTAAGTGTATTGATGCTATTACAGAGACATTTACAAAAAGAAAGAAGTTGTAGATCTTGGGAACATACCTTTTAATCGAAGTCTGATCCTAGCCTTGACTTGATCTCGTGTTCAACGTCCAAATCTACCTTTCCTTCAGCAAACCTGCAATAACAATACCTTTCTCAAAACATTTTGGGCAATATATAAAGATTGAAAGAAACAAAAACAATGTTTAACATTCAACATTGACCAAAATAGATCCAACTTAAGATGCCATTTCATAACACATTCAGATTGGAACAAGAAAGACACTTCAACCTTTATTAGTCAAAAGTAGAATGATGTACAAGTATACCTGATCATGAAACAGGCTCCTGCAACTAGATTCTGGGCTCTGGCTCTGCTCTGGCTTGGATGTCTTCAGCAACAAGTCCTCCAATGCAAGCTTCTTCAAATTTTTTCCATTAATCAATCTTACTATCTCCAATTTCTAACAAAAGCTAACCTTGCTCCTTTAACCTTCTTGGTATTTATAGGATTAAAGAAGCAGTTCAGGTCGATATGTAGTTATGGAGGAAGTTGGGGGAGTTAGGAAACTACCATCAACTAATCCTCCTCGAGAAATTAATTTATTTTTTAATCATCTTTTAAGATGTCCGCGACTCTTATTTAGTGGAGTAGCGTATAGGGCGCTACCCTAGTGCTTAACAACTAGCGCTCAATCGATTTTACATTGCGAGCGCTACTATGCTGAGAAGGAGTAGCGTATACTTGGATATGGGCGCTACTATTATACAGTGGAGTAGCGTATGGGCGCTAGTCTCTTTGAGTAGAGTAGCGCTCATATCTCAAAATGATATTTTTTGGGGTTTTCCAATAATGTCAGGAAAATGGAATGAGTTGTCATATCATCCAAGGTCAACATGCTCCTCCATCCAAGTTGTCCTTTTGTGTGATCAGCAACTCAGGGTGATCACAGACGGAGAGGTGCAAGTTTGACCTATAACAGATGCCCCCTAATGTGTGAGGTCAGAGGGAAACGATGGCCGAAATACATTACAATCCAAAGCCAGAGGAGGAGCACAGAACCGCAGAAAACAAGTCACAAGAAACCTGCAACAAAGATCAAGGTCAGCGAGCAATTACATTTTTGACATCTTATAGATATGTAGTGTGATACAACATGATCTCCGATACATAACAAGGAGATGTATATAAAAGCATGGCCACTTGAAATACAAGCGTGGATCCATGTCAAACTGAGAGATCATAGCCATAACGACAAACTGGATCTATGTCTCATGGAGAGTTGAATATGAGTGAGGCTCAGTCTTGCGCAACTTGGGTGAATAACAAAATGAGGAAATGTCATCCAAAATCCCAAGGTCTTCATCCCACAATAACCCTAGGTACAAACCCTACCCATGTGAATAGATGAGCCGATAGTCGAACATGGGGGTATCGTTTGATTACCGGTCATTGATGTATACCGTTAACAAACACGAGGACTTCCACCGATAATGATGATGGGGTCCAAGGTACCAAGTACGACTCGCCAAATGTGAATAGATGGACTTGAAGTCGAACACTTGGGAATCCTGTCGAAGAAGAGACATTGATGTATTCTCATCATTCAACAGCGAGGAAAATTGCCACTGGTGACTGCAATCTCCAAGGTACTAACCGAAACTCTAAACTTCAATCCCAGAATAATGATTTGGTGTCGATGGGAAGAAGTCCGTTGGAAGGGAGGCCTTAAGGCATCCTCCATCGTCCAACTCGAGGAACACTCAACTGGTAAGAGCTGATATGGAATAATATGCAACAAGACTGACACTAGGAAGGCCGACACATGAGGTCAAGGTAAACTGCAGAATGGCCAACACAGGGTATATCCTTGAACATTGAGCACGACACAAAGTGACTCAGGCAGTTTCTGACATAATGGGGTAAATAAGTCTGAAATGTAAGAGACATTAACAGACCCTTCATATGGTTGGAAGAATAACCAACCGGGGGAGTAAATAACTCGGAGGAAAGGTTCACCCTGAGGCCAAAAACTAAACCCAACCGACAAGATAGACTCAAGTAGGTGTTGTGTTCAAGGATAGAACTTGACTGAAAACTGCCTTTGACAATGAAGATATGATATGTCTTTCCCGTTCCTTATTCTTTTTAGATAAAAGAATACCCTTCTTGTTGTTTTAATGAGTCCAAGAAAGAATGAAAACTCAATAGGTCCAACCATGTAAAAAATTTAACGAGCCCATGGGAGGAAGACTCAGTACCTTCTTCATAATTTATAGAGTTCGAAGAAGAGATAGAAGATTACTCTATATGTACTGATCTCTGGATTTTAATATCGAGCCGAGATCTATTCTTGCTCGCCGGTGTTTTCAATTTTAAGGAGTCTGAAAAACTTAAACAATAACTCCATATATCTACTCGTGGATTTTAGTATCGAGCCCAAGCAGATTAATGCTCGCCAGTGTTTTCTTGTTTATAGAGTTTGAAAAACTTAAACAACCCTCTTTTCACCTATCCGTGGATTTTATATCAAGCCCGGATTGGTCTGTGATCGGCGGTGTTTTCTTGTTTATAGAGTTGAAAAACTTAAACAATCCTCTACATACCCTCTCGTGGATTTCACATCGAGCCCGAGTAGGTGAATGCTCGCTTGGTATTTTCATGTTTAGAGAGTCTGAAAACCCTAAAGAGAGACTCCAAAAGGTCCTTTTTCGTACAATTAGTCTCCTCCCCCGAAAAAGTATAAAACAATGAAAGGAGAACTCTTCTAGCGCATACAGGAGTATACCTAGAGTATACATTTTCCGTAGTTAATCCACTGAGGCCCGGAAAAGGGATAATTCTATACCTGAGTGGATGAGCCTTCGGATACTTTAACGAGCTCGAAGAGGACAAGTTTGCTCGGTAATCTTGTTTAGGTTTAGATAGTCCAAACAAGAGCTTAAAATGACTTAAAGGTCAGCTTCTGGGATCATATCTTCATGCCCTGCCAAAACTAGGTCTTCAAAAAAATATTAGTCGATGCGGCAAAAATCTCGAATAATATACGAATATGGAATATTTAGTTAACTGACAAGGTCTATCATCAAGAAATTTGAGCTTAGGAGACAAAATCGGACAACAATTAAGTGAAAATTGAGCTTGGATCAGTGTTATGCCGTATTGTGTGTTTCAATTGATTAATTAGGGTTTTATGAAAATTTTGAAACTATAGAAAACTAACAAATATGGGTAAAAATCAAAATCCAATTTATATATAATTTCATTGTTTTAAAAAATCAATTTTCAATTTGTTTGTAGGGCAAAAATTGGGGCAACATTTTGCAAGTTTCAAATCTCCAGTGCGATCGAACCGAGCATCCAATCGTCACACTTCCTCCACCAAGTAAGTTGAAATACACCTATCTTGCATTTCAATGGTTTATTTTTCAATTTTTGAGCAAAAATAGCTTTGCAACGTGATGCTCACAAGCGTTTATGCGCGGGCGCTACTGTGTATACACAAGAGTAGCGTACAAACGCAATGGGCGCTACTTTGCTCAAACAGAGTATCGCCTACACGCTACTGTGTAGTATACACAGTAGCGTACATACTTGCAAAGCTACCTACAAGCGTCGAGACTCAAAAATTTTTGGTTTTTTGTGCAGGATGGTCTTACAATGGAGGGAAAGGGAGCATGAAGACATGGATAGGTTAGCCATGCAAGATCCGGCTACCCTCCATGCGCTCCGAAGATGCGGTTTGTTGAAATTTTATCGAACTGTAAACATGCGGGCATTAAACAAACTGTTTCGAAGACTGATTCAGTATTGGGATGTGGATACTAATACCTTCATCATCCGCGGGCAAACTCTTGAGCTTACCGTTGAGGACATATACTTTATTATTGGTCTCTCAAGGAGAGGAGATGTAATCAACCTGAAAGGGTCTTCTCATTTGGGTGCACGATCAGTGCAAGAATATGTGAATACATACTGTGTTGCCGGAGCAGAAAAATCGGGAAGCCAAGTCCTGATTACGACTATTGACGGTCTCCCTTTGAAAGTGATAGTGAGCATGATCAACCGAGTAGCCGGTAGTGCATCACAACACTTAGCTTCTAGGCATTCGATGCATATTGGTGTACAGTGCTTGCAGGGTCATGTTTATGATTGGAGTACTAGCTTGCTGGCAAACATGAAGTCTCAATTGACAGGTTGCAAATCCGACACAATGAAGAATTTTGGGTACAGAAGTATTTTGTGTACTTTCTTCTTCGAGAGGATGCCTGCTATTAGTTTGGGGATGCATCTGCCACAGGTTAACCCCCGTGAGCCCAGATTAGGCCGTTGGGGTGACATTTTTTTCCGCCAGGGTGGTGGGGAAAGTCACTATTGTTACCATACTGATGACTTCTGGGAGTGGTGGGAGAGGCAAGTACCGGCTTTTGAGCAGTTTCCCTATGCTGGATTGGATTTTCGTCACGATCCAGAGCTGGTGCTTTCGCCAGGTGGAGCCTGGGGAGATATTGGTATGTTTAAATTTTGAGAATTTTTTCAATTTTTTCAAACTTTTGCAAGTATTTGGTTTTTATGAATGAGTTTTGAAGTTCTAATCAAGTGTCATATGCAGATGTTGGGCCCGTTCGTCCTGAGGGTCATCCTACCATCTATGTGCGGCCAGCTGATATTACCGCAGCGGATGCTATGTTGGGAACCCTGGAGAGGAAAATGAGTCGGTTGACTCATGAGATTCCTGCATGCCGCATGGACCAGATACCTGTTGACATGCAGGAAGATGTTGTTGGGGTGCCCCCAGCATGGCTTAGGGTGCTGCGGCGGGTTGCTAGACTAGTGATATGCTATCGTAATGCGGTAGATGAGGAGGAGGTCCCTCCTTCTCCATAGGAGAAGAAAACATTATATGTATATATTTTTGAGGCTACTATGCCCAGCTTTTGTACTTTTATGACTTGACTTGATGAACTCATGATCCAAAACTCATATTTTTTGATACGGTACCAGTTATATACAGTATCGGTTATTTACATGTGTATGCGTTTAAATTTTATGTGTGTAATGTTGTTTATAATGTATGATGCAAATGTCAGTCTAACACATAGTTTGCTAATGAATCAGCTAAAGTGTTTAAACTTCTCGGAATGTGTTCATATCTGATAGAATGAAATTGTCTTTCCAATAGTCTAACTCGTAGAAACTGATGTAGCAATCCTGGATCTCTAATCTGATAAACACCTGTTAACTAAAATACAATTAATTGTGAGTCAAGCCTTACCTCCAGGTACGAAATGCAATGACTGAGAGCATCTCGGAGAAGTTCTATAACTGCACTGTATTCAGCTACATTATTCGTGGTAGGTCCCAAACAAACCCTCCCCGAAGAGACAAGTTGGTCAGCGGGTGAATAAATGACCCAAGCTGCTGCAGCCAACTGACAGGTGTGGCGACTAGCGCCATTAGCAAATCCTAAGAAATGTGTGGTTGACATCTGGTACACGAAACGAGAAACACACATAAGATTACCTAACGAGTATAACAAAACTAGCTTTACAAAAATATACAGCTATGTTACAAGAAAAAGTATTTCAGCCTAGGCGTAGTACTTCTTCAGGTAGAGCCCATTTCTAGGCTCGGCCAACTTATTACCTTCGTGATCCACCAGTTCGTAGGCACCTTTTTTCAATACTTTGGAAATTATAAAGGGTCCGAGCCACCTGGATTTAAATTTTCCAGGTCCTAAAGGTTCTTTGTCTTGATCCCAAAGTAAGACCAAGTCTCCTTCAATGAAAACCCTAGGTTTGACGGATTTGTTGTACTGTCCTTTGACTCGTTTTTTGTGAACCTCGTTTGTTGTAAGCGCATCCTGACGCTGTTCATCTAGATGTTCTAAGTGTAACAAACGTTCTTCAAGTATTGAAGTATCGGGTAGTAACTGAACTGCTAGTTTCAGCGAAGGAATCTCGCATTCAATCGGCACAACTGCTTCTATCCCATGCACGATTTGGAAAGGAGAGAAACCGGTAGCAGTCTTAACGTTGGCTCGGTAAGCCCAAAGAGCCGGGTATAGCATGATGTGCCAGTTATTCTGACTGGCATTAACAGTTCTTTGCAGTATGACTTTTAAAGTTTTGTTCACTGCTTCAACTTGTCCATTCGCCTGAGGATAGTATGAAGACGAATGTTCTTGTCGAAAACCAAGCATTGTATATAACTCAGTCATCATGCTATTTTGGAAATGACTGCCATGATCAGTCACTATCTCTTTAGGTATGCCAAACCGTGCTATGATCTGATTAAACATGAAATAAGCGGCAGTTTCTCCATCCGCCTTAACAGTAGGCATTGCCTCTACCCACTTAGTAAAGTAGTCAACGGCAACGATGATGTAATGATGTCCTCCAGCTGAAACTGGATTGCATGTCATGAAATCAACCCCCCATTTTGTAAAGGGACCTGCTGTAATTACAGGATGAAGAGGAGCTGGGTGTGTCGTCATTTTCTTAGTGAAAAACTGACACGGTCGACAGTGTTTCACTGCTTCCACACAATCTTTAAATATCGTGGGCCAAAAATATCCGGCACGCAGTATCTTCTGAGTTGTTTCCAACCCAAAAAGATGTCCCCCACAAGCTCCACTGTGGGCATCATTTAATACTGCTTCGGCTTCTTCCCGAGTTAAGCAGCGTCGTAAAATGGAATCTACCCTGCGTCGATATAAAGTATCTGAGATAATAAGGTAGTTCTTCGCATGGCTTTTAAGCTTGCGTCTCTCTTCTCGGGAAAAAGTGGTAGGACACCTCAGAGTCTGGAGATATATTAAGATATCTCCGTACCATGGGTCAGAGGAGGCAATGAGGAAGATATGTTCATCAGGGAATGATGTTTCTTCTTCAACGCGTTCTATGTCACTTGGAAATTCTGAGATTAACTCAGCGAACACTAGTGATTTTTTCGATTTGGCTGATTGGAATACTAAATCGAATTCCTGTAGAATCACAATCCATTTATTGTATTTCCCACCGATGATTCGTCGGGTGAGAACGTACTGGAAAGGATTGAATTCTGCTATCACAGTAGTAGTTCGTATAAGTATATAGTGACGAAGCCTCTGTACCGCATAGACCGCAGCAAGTGCTAACTTCTCAACGTGCGAGTATTTAACCTCAGGGGCTATCAATGCGCGAGAAAGATAGTAGACAACATGTTCTTGGAACATATCGTCTTCCTGAACCAAAACTATACCAATTGTAGTAAGAGACGCTGCCAAGTATAAAAGAAAATCTTTTGAGTAATATGGCGGGCTCAACAAGGGTGCTGAAAGGAGTGCCTTTTTTAAAGCTTCAAAGGATGCTTGAGCAGCTTCATCCCACACAAAGTAGGAATCTTGTTTGAGTAGCCTCATAAAACCTTTGGTAATTTTGGCGTAGTTTATGATAAATCGCCGTAAGAAATTAGACATGCCTTGCAGACTTTGAAGTTGTCGCAAGGTGCGAGGAGGAGGCAGATTTACAATTGCCTCTACTTTAAGTGGGTCAACCATTATACCACGATTAGAGACAATGAAACCCAGTAAACGTCCCGATTCGACACAGAATACACATTTATTCGGATTCAAATGAATCTTATATTTTCTGCATCTTTCAAACACTTGTCTAAGGTGGTCCGGATGGTCCCGTCTCTTTCGAGATCGCGCCGGGAGATCATCCAAGTAAGGTTCTACAATGTGTTTGATATCATGAAAATCAAAATTCATTGCTCGCTGGAAGGTAGCTCCAGCATTCTTCAAGCCAAATGGCATTTTCCGATAAGCGAAGGTCCCCCATGGGCAAATGAAAGTTGTTTTATGCTGGTCTTCGGGTTTGATTTCTATTTGATTGTATCCCGAAAAACCATCCATGAAAGAGAACATCTCATGTCTCGCACAAGCATCTATGATTTGATCGATAAATGGTGTGGGATAGTTGTCTTTCGGACAAGCTTTGTTTAAATCCCGAAAATCAGTATAGACTCTAATGGTACCTTGCTTCTTATCAATTGGAACGGGGTTTGAAACCCATTCTGTCATATCAATCGAATAAATGAAACCGGCTTTGAGCAACTTTTCAACCTCTGCCTTAATGGCGGCCGCTTTTCTAGGGTTTACGGGACGAAGCTTTTGTCTCACAGGTTTCGCGTTAGGGTATGTCGTGATGACATGCTCCACAATGGTTGGGTCAATACCTGGCATCTCCTCATATGACCAGGAAAAAACGTCGCGGAATTCTTTAAAAAGTTTTGTATACAGAGCTATCTCTTCTGGAGAACAGTCTGCACCAATAAAAATATTTTCCACGACCCCGGGTTTGGTGGAAATGTTGATTGGAATAGTTCTTGAAATATTAGCCATATTTCCTTCAGCATAAATAGCTCTTGAAGTAGAAGGAGAATATGACAAATCAACCAATCCACCGGGTCTCACAGGGAATTCTCCTCTCTCAATTCTATCTAGATCTGGAAGTATGTAGGACCTATGATGCATATGTTCCCAAGGTTGGTCCAGGCCCATCATAACTTCTAAGATGGCTTCATCAGATGGCAAAACCGTATCTAAACAATCGAACGAGTGAGTAGAATTTAGTGACCATGCCGGAGCATAGTCCATATCTGACTCGACAGAGACTGGTGGAGTCATGATATGTTCCATTGCAGCGTGTTGAGTTTCCATATAGGCCACTTCTGCAATGGAGGGAGGCACACAAGGTTCTGACGTGGTAGGAAGGATCCAAGGATCAGTTCTTAAACCGACCGTAAATGTTTCGGTGGCAGTACCCACATCAGAACGCATAAAAAGAACAGGGGAGGGGATGTCGAAAGTGCCTATTAACAAACCATACAACCCTGTTCCTAAAATTTCCTTAACCAGGGCGGTTTGATCAACCAATGGAATCGTGGTTTCTGAAGAAGTCTGGTTGTTTCTCTGAGTGAAAGAAAGTTGATCGACAGTAACGATCTTACCTTCAAATGGAAACATGACCACTCGAAAAACTGTCGATGCTATAGCTCGCATGGCATAAGTCCAACTCCTGCCCAATAACATATTGTAATCAAGCGGAGCGTCCAGAAATTCTATTTCAACAGCAACTGTCTTACCGGCCAAAGTGACATCAAATGATGGCAAAACTCCATGTGGACAGAAAGTTCTGCCATCAAATGCAGTAAGCAGTGTGTTGGAAGGGGCTAACTCAGGAGAACCTAAAGCTTTCCAACAGGAAATCGACATTACGCAAGTCGACGCTCCCTCATCTACTACAGCTCGTCTGATGGTCATTGGACCATGAACGACCTCAATCTGAAGGGCAACGTGATATGGCAACCGATATTTGACATCAGTCATATCAAATCGCGTAGACATGTTGGAGGACTCCATACTCCCAATAGCTGCCAGAAGTGCATTTCGTTGTAAAGGACAACTCTGCAAGACTTCTAGAGTAGACATGGCACAAGGGGTCTGGGCTAAATCTTCAACCACATTATAGTTAGAAGCAGCCCGTGTGTTGGGATTGTGCGATGCCCTCTTCAAGACGCCTTTCAGAATCTTGGGCATTGGGTCCACAAGTATGTGGAGTGGAGTGGAAGATTCGGGAATCTCCTTATCCTTTTTCTGCGTTTCTGGGGTATAGTTCTTGGCTCTAGTTTGCAAAAGTGCATCTGAATTAACCATATTTATAAATGTTTGATCAACCATGGCGTGCGAAGTGCCCCCAGTTTTGGAGGTGCCAGAAGTTGAGCCTTGCCCTTTGGGAAATGGATCTTTCAAGACGGCAGGCTTCTTTTCTCTTAAGAGCTTCTGGGCTTCTTCAAGCAGAGGGCATTGGTGAGTAAGGTGGTTCTGCTTGCAAAGTTTACAAGGGAACTTAACCTTCTTTTCTTCCTTATTACCCTCTTCGGCATTGTCTTTTTTGGGATTTTGTTGGTTCCCCTCTCCTTTCTTGCCCTTCTTTTTTTTGTTGGGCTGCCGAGGGCCCTTTTGATTGTTCTGAACCTGATTGACAGGCTCAGAAGTAGAAGGAGAGGTTGTGACGGAAGAAATATCTGCAGTCGATTGTTTGACAGCTAAGGCATGGACCTGTTTGGTCAGTGCTTCGAAGGCTGCAGAATCAATTGAACCCACTATGCCGTCAGCATGTGGTCCAGGTTTGGGTCTACTCAGATCAGTATTTGATCTCGGTGCGTCTGGTATAATCTCGTACAGTAGACCAGATTGTGCATAAACAAGGTCTAATTGTTGAGTCCTTAAGATGGCTTCTTCTTCATTGGATATTCCAGATGTCGCTACTTCCTTAGAAATATAAGGAAGGAGTGATTTCAAGTACCACTAAAGCAGGAACTCCGGAGGTATGTTGGCCTTAATGAGCCTCTTCCGTCTTCGCCACTCCTGAATGTGGTCAGATAGGTGAGTGGCTTTATTTTGTCTAAAAGTAGACAAAAGTTCTGTTCCGGCATCATACTGAACAGGAAGCTGGAAATGGTTCAAAAAGACAGTTGCTAGATCCCCAAAACTAGAGAAAGTAGCCGCAGGTAGTTCAATGTACCATTTGGCTGCAGGACCAGTTAAGGTCCTTTGAAACAATCTCAATCTGATTGAATCCTCGTTTAAAGAATTGGAAGAACACCAAAGGTGGAAGGTAGTGACATGGTCACTAGGATCTTCACATGTTTTGCCTTCGAATTTTGGAATATCCGAAGGTAATTTGGTGGGAACTGATGGCCACGTGGCATTATGACACACAGGATCATTTGTCAGTTTAGAAAGGTCTGGAAAATTTAAGGTTGCCAGAAAAGGCAGACGAGGCCGGTAAGATGGTACTTGATAAGGGGAACCACCCATCGTTTGTCCCATGAATTGTTGGTAGGGGTTGCCCCCAACCATCTGGTGATAAGGGTTGCCCCCGGCCATGTGCTGATAGGAGTTGCCACCTACCAACTGTTGATAGGGGTTGCCCCTAGCTAACTGTTGGTAGGGGTTACCCCCGGGTATTTGTTGGTAGGGGTTGCCCCCTGCCAGCGGTTGTTGTTGTACGAAAGAGTTATTAAAATTTCCCCACCCATACGAGAGTGGATTAGTGCTTTGCGGGTTCGTCCACTGTGGCTGGGTGTTAGCCCCGCCATATTGCTGGTTAAAGATATTACCCCATCCCCCTGAGAATAAGGAAAAAGGGATGTTACCTGCAAGCATGTTACCTTGATTCAAGTTAGGGCCTACAAAGGTATTGAAACCAGCAGAAGCTGATGTGGACGGTGCAGTCATGGTACCCATGACTGGCATGTTTGCAGAAGCACTTGGTCCTACCACAGGTGTGGAAACCCAAGTACTAGGAATATGATATAACGGTTGGGAAGTAGAAGGTGTTGCACAGTTGGCCATACTGCTAGGTCCAACAGTAGATGTAGGAATAGATGCCATCGTTGTAAAACTAGGCATACCTAATGTACTAGTGTTGAAACTGAAAGATGGAGTAGGCACAGATGTAGTTTGTGCCTGACTAGGTGTAGTAGTAAAAGAAGGGTTAACTGTGTTGGTATTCATACCTAAAGTGGGATTTTGGGGAACCCCCTGTTCACCTCCTGAGTTAGACATCAGATGTCCAGGAAAGGAAATATCTGCACTGAAAAGGGGCTGTTGGAAACCAACAGGTGACAGAAGCGGAATTCTAGTATTAGTTAAAGGAGGATTGAAAGGAGTGCTATACTCCGCGGAAGTAAGATATTCCACCTCAACTGTACTAAAGTGTTGCTGATCTGTGATACCTGGTAGTGGTTCCTCAGGAACCTCAATTTCAAGGTTTTCTGTTACAAGTATTTCTTCAGGTAATTCAGTTTCAGGAGTAACTTCTGAAAAAATACCGGGGTTTACCCGCTGTCGTCTAGCTGGCTGTATAGGTTCTTTTCTAACTGGTGGAAGGTTTTGAATCCTTCTCGATCTACGGAGTTGTTGATTCTCCGTGATTATAAATATAAAATAACAGACTAGAACCTAGTGGCCACTATAACTAGGGGGCAAACAGCACGCCAACTAAAAAATGTCCTAAGTATACAAACCAGGCAAACAAAGGTGCCTTCCGGAGAAGAGTATAGGATGATTAGGGCCCAGAACAGATCAACAAAGGAAGAAAGACAGTTACCCGGGGTCCACAATACAATGACTAAGGGTGCAAGCACTGGAATCACCCAACTGCCCTCCCAAAGACCTGCAAGGGGTTTCCTCCCACGTCTGTCTTAGGTACAGCAGATATACCCTCTATTGTCACCTATGTATGAACCTAGAGTCAGATACTATGGATACCACAACACCGAAAATTCCTGGGGGAACAGTCACCGGTCGAATCAGAAAGCGTGGGCAGGGTAGCTAAGCCCGAAACTTGAAAGAGTCCCCAATACGCAATCCGATCCTGGCGTATGCTCAAACAGCAAGTAGGAGGAGTATTCCCACAAACTGATCTCGCAATGACCTACTGCATAGATCCCAGGCAAATTTTGAGTGAGGTGGGTTTACCTATGATAGTCTCACTACGATTTTTGCGCAATGTGTGATCTTGGGTGGTTTAAAGTGATTTAAACCCAAGACCCTAACAAAAACTAGTTGGTGTAGTGTACCCTAAAAAGAAAAAAGTTTCTAGTTCATTTTATTAACAAATTTTAGGGCTTTTATTACTCAAAAAGGGTAGTGCTTTTGTGTGGCGTGGTTATGACAAGAAAACAAAAGTGCAATAATAACAAAACTTTCTACAACAAAGCTCTTTTCATTTTTTTTTTATCTACTTCTTTCCAAAACTGAAAATCTAAGCAAACCTACTTAAAATTTTTTGTTTTCTTTTTTGAAATTATACAAAATATACTAAGTTATCTTGCGACAACAGAAACAAGTTCTATTTAAGCTTAAAATACCAATTTTTTTTGCTTTTTCAATAAACGAAAAAGAACTATATAAAAATGGAAAACAAAATAAAACTTTATATGCAATGCGTGTAAGTATGGCTAAAAGTTCTTAGACCTATAGCTGTCAAAACCCTAGCTCGAAAAAGACTTGATCTACAGGTTTTTTACAAAGAAAAAACCTATAAACTTGAGAACAAAGTGGAAAAAAACAAAGGAGAAAGACACAAAAGGACTGACCTAAAGTATCTAGCCCTAGAAAGACCACTATGCCAAGCACAAGTAGACAAGCAAGCTGCCTTACTAACACAAAGAAACTGAGAAATGAACTAGCCTACAGCTGTTTAAAAGCACTTGCGACCAACAAAAAGACAAGAAGTCCAGGAAGAATGAAACTTGACCAAAAAAAGACACCCTAAAGGCTCTACCAAGGACCAAACCCTAAAACAAAGGATGGGAGTAGTAGAGAGCAGACAACATCACCACAAACAGCAGATACAGGAGTATGCAGGTTTGTAAGCTAGCAACAGGTAGTCAGGGTCTAAAAAAGTGGAAGTGCACAACACCAAACACTCCCTAGTCTTCCAAAAAGTCAATAAAAAGTCCCAAAAGTTCCAAAGGTCAACAAGCGGTTTAAAAATGGAAAAAAATTTAAGGAAAGGTTCTATGACTTGACCAAAGGTTAAAAACCTCATGCAACCATCAAAGGGATCCTACAGCACAGTCAGCAAATCACCAAAAGGTTTAAAACACAAGCAAACCAAAATAGAATGCTACAGAAAGTGTACTCTACTGTGTAGTAGAGCAACTTGCGCCCCTACTGAAACGGGCGCTACTGTATATATAGCACAGTAGCATATGGGCGCAACTGTATCTATAGCAGAGTAGCGCTCATATCTCAAAGGCTTGAAAACTGACTTTGGAAGGTATCAAAAACTGATGAAAGCATGCAAGAAACAGGCAAGGGATACCTAAAAAGTTTCTTGTCACATCAAAGAAGTCAAAACAATCTGAGAAGACACACAAGAACAAGGTTTCCTAAAGCCAAAAACTCTATTTCCCTAGCGGAGTCGCCAGTCTGTTGGTGGGCATTTCTACCCTATAGCAAGGAAACTAATGCTATCAACTTGGTTGGGGTGACAGGTAAGTGTATTGATGCTATTACAGAGACATTTACAAAAAGAAAGAAGTTGTAGATCTTGGGAACATACCTTTTAATCGAAGTCTGATCCTATCCCTGACTTGATCTCGTGTTCAACTTCCAAATCTACCTTTCCTTCAGCAAACCTGCAATAACAATACCTTTCTCAAAACATTTTGGGAAATATATAAAGCTTGAAAGAAACAAAAACAATGTTTAACATTCAGCATTGACCAAAATAGATCCAACTTAAGATGCCATTTCATAACACATTCAGATTGGAACAAGAAAGACACTTCAACCTTTATTAGTCAAAAGTAGAATGATGTACAAGTATACCTGATCATGAAATAGGCTCCTGCAACTAGATTCTGGGCTCTGGCTCTGCTCTGGCTTGGATGTCTTCAGCAACAAGTCCTCCAATGCAAGCTTCTTCAAATTTTTTCCATTAATCAATCTTACTATCTCCAATTTCTAACAAAAGCTAACCTTGCTCCTTTAACCTTCTTGGTATTTATAGGATTAAAGAAGCAGTTCAGGTCGATATGTAGTTATGGAGGAAGTTGGGGGAGTTAGGAAACTACCATCAACTAATCCTCCTCGAGAAATTAATTTATTTTTTAATCATCTTTTAAGATGTCCGCGACTCTTATTCAGTGGAGTAGCGTATAGGGCGCTACCCTAGTGCTTAACAACTAGCGCTCAATCGATTTTACATTGTGAGCGCTACTATGCTGAGAAGGAGTAGCGTATACTTGGATATGGGCACTATTATTATACAATGGAGTAGCGTATGGGCGCTAGTCTCTTTGAGTAGAGTAGCGCTCATATCTCAAAATGATATTTTTGGGGGTTTTCCAATAATGTCAGGAAAATGGAATGAGTTGTCATATCATCCAAGGTCAACATGCTCCTCCATCCAAGTTGTCCTTTTGTGTGATCAGCAGCTCAGGGTGATCACGGACGGAGAGGTGCAAGTTTGACCTATAACAACACTACAAAATCCTTCCTTGGATCTGTTAGCTTCAAAACATGAGCGCTGGTAACTAACTCCTTCAGCTACTGAAAGCTTTTCTCACATTTTTTAGGCCATTCAAACTTGACATTCTTCTGCATTGAAGTGATTGGATGTGCTATCTTGGAGGATCCTTCAATGAACCTTCTGTAGTAACCAACAAGACCCATAAAAGATATAACATCTGTAACATTCTTTGGTGTAGTCCAATCCATGATGGCATTAATCTTCTCTGGATCAACTGCAATACCCTCTTCTGAAATGACATGACCCAAGTACTGCACCTTCTTTTGATAGAATTCACACTTTCTTAACTTGGCATACATCTGGTGTTCTCTAAGGACTTGCAACACCATTCTTAAATGATCATTATGTTCTTCTTCATTCCTTGAATATACAAGGATGTCATCCAAGAACATAATCATGAACTTATCTAAATATTTGCTAAAGACACTATTCATGAGACACATGAATATAGCAGGTGCATTGGTAAGACCAAATGACACCACTGTGAACTCATAATGGCCATATCTTGTCTGGAAAGTTGTCTTGTGAATGTCTTCTTCTTTTATCCTCACTTGATGATAGCCAGACCTCAAATCAATCTTTGAAAACAATTTAGCTTCCTTCATTTGATCAAACAAATCATCAATTCTTAGCAATGGGTACTTTTTCTTGAATGTCACTTTATTTAGATTCCTGTAATCAATACACAGCCTTAAAGTCCCATTGTTTTTCTTGCCAAATAACATCGGTGCTCCCCAAAGAGATACACTTGTCCTAATATAATTCTTGTCCATGAATTCTTGTAGCTGCATCTTTAACTCGATCAATTCTGGCGTGCTCATTCTATAAGTAGCTTTGGAATTTGATGCTGCCACTAGGACAAGATTGATGATAAAATCAATATCTCTCTTTGGTGGCAGTCCCAACACTTCATCCGGAAACACATCTTTGAACTCTTGCAACAACTGGAAGT